>ML662436.1:4573453-4608545 GCA_007570785.1 Antilocapra americana
GGAGGTGGAAACCAGGTAGTTTTAAAGCTCTTCTGGTGATTCTAAAGTACTCCTGCCTACATGTGAGTACTTCCCACTATGATCTGGTTATCATGAGTGACTTAGGAGGCATAGACTAGCAGCATAACTTGGGCCTTATCACTAACAAAGGAAAAAGGAAGGTAAGAAGGAAGGAAGAGGGGGAGGAAGGGGAGGAGGAAATTTATTTCAGACCATTGCCATAGGTTCATTATACTTGGAATGTGGATTTCATGTAAACATAGCTTCGTCTCATTAACAAGAAAAAAGTAGCTGTTCAATTCTCTTGTGCACCAGTAATTCTGAAATGCCAAAGTGTTTTCCTACAGTTTATGCAATTGGAAAAGAAAATCATAGACATTTCAGACCAGATAGTGTGGCCAACCCTGAAATAGATCATTTTCTGGTATTACTACTTGTTTGCCCATGTTAATAAAAATATTCAGTGACAGGCACCTGCGTGGTGGTAGGGGATGTGGAGGGACTTCTCAGTCTCATGCTAGTCAATTTTAGGGGAGAACAGAAGATTTCTATGTGTTTGTATTAGCCTTAACAAGAGACCGCAGCTCTCTTATGGATTCTTGGGTTCTCTTGGGTCATTAGAGCCAAGAGATGCCACCCACCTCCTAGAGCTTAGATTTTCCTAAAACCATGGGTCATACAGACGCAGGATGAACATTCTTCCCCCCTGATACTGGAGAGTTCTCTGGCAATTAGCCCCTCTGCAGGATTGAAAACTCTCCTTCAAAACTTCATAAATTCCTGCCTGAGAGTTGTTTTTCCAAGCCTAGGTTCCTAGTACAAGCTATTTCCCGAAATTAATGACCAGCTAGAGAGAATACATGTTTGGAGTCTGCATCTATGCAGGCTGTATATCCATCTCAGGCCTAGATCCCTTTTCCTGGGAGTGGTATTCTTCTCACAGCACCTGATAGCTCATCATGAAAGGATGTGACGAAATTATTTCCTGTCACTCCCAGTGGAGACGGGAATGTTTGGTACCATTTCTGGCAATGAGGAGGGGTGGGTGGCAGAGCAAATGCGAGAAGATGTGGGGCTGTAGGCCTTGGCTGAGGTTTCCAATGTACACTCAACTTTATCTCAAAACAGGGAATAAATAGCCACCAAGATGAAAGGGAAGATTCAAAGGAGATACTCATTGCATCTGTTTAATTGTACCCCATTAGCAGTCTATTTTTTAAAGTACTTATATACTTAGTTGGCTGCACCAGATCTTAGTCATGGCACACAGGATCTTCTTTAGCTGTGGCATGAAAACTCTTAGTTGTGGCATATGGGATCTAGTTCCTGACTGAACCTGGGCCACCTGCATTGGGAGCACAGAGCCTTAGCCACTAGATTGCTAGGGAAGTCCCTGAATTAATATTTTTATAAATTCTGAATTTCTTATGAATAGCATCATTACACTAATTATTTCTTCATGTGTTAAAAATATTAATATATTAAACGTAAACATTTACAATATATTACAATTTAAAAAAACACGTTGTGATATGTCTATCTTTTTTAAATGAGCCCCAAACTATGGAAGTAGTCAAGGTCTCTCTCAAATTCTGAGGGGCCAGGGTAAAGGGGTGTGCATCAGGAGATGGTCAGAGGAACCCTTCCAGCAGGAGCGAGGTGCTCCATGTGGCTCTGTTCTCTGAAACTCAGCTGGGGCTGGGGGTGGTAGCCCTTTGATCTCCCATGTGCTGACAGAGCCACATTTAGCTCTCCCTCAAGCTGGCATAAAGGAGAGACCGGATCCCCTTTGAATGGTTTCTGCTCAACAGAATGCACAGAGATGCTGAAGGAGGAGGCGCCCCCAGCACAGAGGCCTGCCAGGTTAAATCTCTATTGGTGGGCTGATGCTTCACACCTTGCCTGGTGAGCAAGTGGAGGCTGAGTTCAAAGGACACGCAAGAAAGACCCTTGTCCTCACTGGTGAGTACTCCAGTACCATATGCTGAGAAGCTGGATGTGCCCTAGACCTTGAAGACTTTTAAACTTATGTTTATTGATTTTCTCAGATGATGAAAATTCTTCTCAATACACCAGCACTATGATTAGAGGTGCTATTGCTAATAGGAATCAGGGAATACATGATTAGGCTAAATAGTAATGAAAAAATAGCCACTTTTGAACTAGCTATAATAACAGAACAAAGGATGCTATTGTAGTTTTCTACTCCAGCTGTAATTACCACAAACTTAGTGTCTTAAAACAACATGAACTTAATATCTTATAGTCCTAAAGGTCAGAATTCCAAAATAGGTCTCCCTGGGCTACAATAGAGGTGTCAGCAGAATTTCACTCCTTACGAGGCTGTAGGGGAGAATCTATTTTCTTGTCTTTCCCAGTTTCTAGACACACATTCCTTGGCTTGTGGACCCTTCCTCCATTTTCAAAGCCAACAACAGTAAGATGAGCCCTGCCTACATAGCATCTCTGTGGCTCTAGCTTCTGATTCCCTCTTCTACATTTACCTTGTGATTACATCAAGCCCACCCAGATAACTCAAGTTAATTTCTCCATTTTATTTTTAAACTTTTTTCTTTGTAATTTTTCTTTATTTTTCCCAGTTTTATCAAGATACAATTGATATAGAAGATTGTATTAGTTTAAGTTGTACAGCATAAAGATTTGTACATATATAATATATATATTTATATACTGTGAAATGATGATCCTGATAAGTTTAGTTAACATCATTCATCTCACAGTTACAATTTGTTTTTCCATGTGTTGAGAATTTTGAACATCTATTCTCTTACCTATATATTTGTATTCTATGAAAATACCATAATCTCCCTATTTTAAAGGCAGATGATTAGCAAGCTTAATCCCATCTGCAATCTTAACTCCCACTTTCCTCCCAACATGTAACCTAAGCATCTTCACAGGTCTCAAGGACTGGGAGGTAGACATCTTTGGGAGGTCATTATTCTGCCTCTCGCATATGACATGTATACGCTACAACTGGAGATCAAACAGTCTTTTATTAACAGACTTTAACTGAACACTAACTTGCACCAGGCATGTAAACAGACAAAAAGAGAGAAGGCAGTGAGAGAAGTAACAAGATGGAGGCCTCTGCAAAGAGGAAGAAATGGCTCTTTGACTCAGTGGGACAGCGCAGCCCTCACATGGAACGTGTTCTTTATCCAAGAATGTCACTTACTTCCACCACTTTCCTGACAATCATGTCAGAGCTGCAAAAGTAAGAAGCCAAATGTGCTAGTGGACCATCATCATCATTACTAGTGTTTAATGGGGCACTTACTGCATACCAGGTACTCTCCTAAGATACTTTACTTTTACCAACTCATTGAATCCTCACAATGATCCATTGAGGTAAATGCTAGTCTCTTTATTTAGTAGAGAAGGGAGGAAGCTGAGCCCCAAAGTAACTTGCCCAGGTTCAGAGAGCTAGAAAATACTCTGCTCTTTCTCCTTCTGGTGACTGCGTCTGTCATTGGTTTGGCAAAAAGACAGGCAGAAAATGGTAATAGTAGTAATAGTCACAGCAACTGAGTGTTTTGTCTTTACCAGGTGCTTTTCTATGTTTACTACATACATTATCTGACTTAATCCCAGTAACACCCTTGAGATGTAATTATTATATCCACTGTACTAATAAATACATGGAAACTCAAAGACATCAACTTGACCACAGTCACCTAACCGGGAAATAATGTTCTACCTGCTGTATATAACGTAGGGAGCTCAGCTCGGTGCTCTGTGGTGACCTAGAGAGGTGGGATGAGACGGTGAGAAGGAGGTCCAAAAGGAAGGACATAAATGTATACATATAGCTGATTCACTCTGCTGTTCAGCAGAAACTAACACAACCCTTCAAAGCAACTACACTCAAATAAATAAAAACATTTTAAGTGTGTCAATGACAAAAAAAAAATGTATGCCTACGTTTACATTAATTAGTGTATGAGACATGGAAAGAGGAAATCATCTTGAGAGCAGGATTAAGGCTAGAATTGGTGCAATAATAAATATATACATTGATAAAAGAAAGTGGTGTTCCAGTTTGTCTAGTGTCAAACCCTGTGCTTGGAAAGAGAAAAACAAGACGATAAAGCATGGTGCAATGCAGTGGTTCTCAAACTTCAGTGTGCATGAGAATCAGCTGAAAGAGTGGTTAAAATCTAGATGCTTCTGACTCCGTGAGAGCCTAGTGAGATCTAGAGCTCTGAGCCATGGCTGTGGTGGGAGGAAACGACAGCTCCCTCATTCTTTCAGCGTGTCACCTATGTGGAACTTTGACCTTTCCCATCTGCAATCATGTGAAAAATTTCACCCTAGAATCTGATGTGATCATGGAGTCAGGCCTCCCAGAAACCTGGAAAGCAGTTTCATCTCAGGAGAGCCTTACTGAAACCAACGCTTCTTCTCCCAGATTTTCTGGTAACAGCGGTGGGGACGTTTATGGCTTCAAAAACCTGGTGGGTTTGTGAGGACTTGAAAAAGAGCTTGGAGACACAAGCACTCAATAAACGTATTTTTGTTCTTTAAAGGGTAAGCATTGTCTCATTTCAAACATTTCTCTCTCATTCGTGTCCTTGAAACAAAACCAGTGCCAGGGTCTTTTGGGTCTGATGAAAGACTAGCTTCATTTTTCCCAGAAGGAGTCCACCCCTCTGCCATTCGCCTCATCCCCAAGGCAGCATTAACCACTGATCATAACCCTCAGCTCGCACTCTCAGACATGCCTGGGATGTTTCTCTTTAAGAAGTTAAAATCGCCAAAAAGAGTCATAGACTCTGAGAACTTTTTTAGTTGTTACAATATAACAACAAAATTGACTTACTGAATTTTTTCAATATTATCTCCTTTGGACACAAAATATATTCCCAGGAGTACTCTTGCCTGGAAAATCCCATGGATGGAGGAGCCTGGTAGGCTATAGTCCATGGGGTTGCAAAGAGTCGGACACGACTGAGCAACTTTACCTCATTCACTTAGGAGAGTTAATCTGATAAAATAAAATGAGAAGCCAATGTCATGATTCATTAGAGAGATAATTCTTGGAGAAGTACTTACTATCCAGGCTCTGGAGCAAGGGCTGATAAACACTGGGAAAGCATGGCAATGAACATCAGGGAAGCCTGGTGTCTGTTATGCAAGCCTGTGAGAAAATTGGAGCTTAGAAAAAATAAGTCTGAGTCCCTATGTCTTAAACATTGCAGTCTTGTGTGTGTTGGCACACACACATACACGCAAGCACACACTTTAAAAAGAGTACTCAGAATTTATTTTCATCATACATGGTAAGCCATGATAACATGGAAATGACTGCCACAAAGGAAGAAGTTTCTTATATTCACACATCCTTGAAACAGGAGGCACGCTACACAACATGGAGCCCCCAGCATTGGTAAGGAGGCAGAGGAAATGGGAGGGAAACGTGGGCAATAGCCTTTGTTGTGGTTTTTGTGGGAAGGAACAAGTGAGGAGGGGTAATCTGAGGTTCTAGAGCATTGGGGCTGTCCCTGTCCCTTGTCCCTAGCAAGGTACCTGGCCTTGGAGTGATCGGGAAGGGCAGATAATGGCCCAGAGTGTGAGAATCCAGTAGCGAAGGTATCTGGGGGAGAGGGTGTACTTTGCAATGATTGGTTTGCATTTAAAGGCACGTTCCTGGGCAAGTGGGTGCTCTCTCTAGGAATTAGCTAATCCTGGGAGGATAGTCCCTCCAGGGCCACCAAGGCCCCAAGATGTCAAATCCTCAGAATATAGAAAATAGGAACGAACACATGATTGATATACACACAAGTACACACACATAGAGCTGGGAAATTCTACAGCACAGTACCATACATCAGGCAGCTGTTTAGTTTCAGAGTTGCTTTGGGTTTCTTCCCTGGACCCTTTGCTAGCAGCAGATGCTTTTTCTCCCCCTTGCAAGTGACTGGCTTAGTACTGAATGTCACTGCCCTGTCTATGCCATCATATGTTTTTATCGCCAGTGTAGTGGTGGGAGGGTAGGGGTTGGGGTCTTACCTTTGCAGGGTCTTCTAGGGGCTGTCCCAACACTGAAAGAAGGGTGAGACCTCAATTTGGTGTAAGTCTGATGGGAAAGAAGAAAGGCCTCATCAGAGAATGCTGATGATAGCAGCTCTTTATATCATTGGCAAAAATGTTTCAAGGATTTTGGCAAACATGTATTCTCTTAACAGCCTCAATAGGCAAATACGGGGCATATGCAAGCCTTGGTCTTTGTTTTCCAGCACTCACCTCCTTGCCTCTTTCTGATACCGCACTCGATTGACCCCTTCTCCCATCAATACCACCATCAAGGTGGGCATGTGACCCAGCTAGGCCAATCTTAGTTCCCATCATCCCAGCCACCAGGACCTTCACCCACACTGGAACAAGCCCAGCCCTTCTCTGGGATTTCTCTGCTAGTGTCTTCTAGGTTCATAGAGCCAGAATAAAAGAAATGCTTTTTAAAAATCAAGAATAATAACTAATATGTGTTGAGTGGTTATTAGGTTTTCCTGCTTTCTAGTAGCTGTCATGTCTGACTCTTAGTGACCCCATGGACTGTAGCCTGCCAGGCTCCTCTGTCCATGGGATTTCCTAGGCAAGAGTACTAGAGTGCATTGCCATTTCCTCCTCCAGGGGATCTTCCCAGCCCAAAGACCCAGCCGGAGTCTCCTGCATTGACAGGCAGGTTCTTTATCACTGAGCCACGTGGGAAGTCCTTATTAGGTGCTGCTGCATCTGCTAAGTCGCTTCGGTCGTGTCCAACTCTGTGTGACCCCATAGACGGCAGCCCACCAGGCTCCCCCATCCCTGGGATTCTCCAGGCAAGAACACTGGAGTGGGTTGCCATTTCCTTCTCCAATGCATGAAAGGAAAAGTGAAAGTGAAGTCGCTCAGTCGTGTCCGATTCCCAGCGACCCCATGGACTGCAGCCCACCAGCTCCCCCATCCATGGGATTTTCTAGGCAAGAGTACTGGAGTGGGTTGTCATTGCCTTCTCCATATTAGGTGCTAGATGTACTCAAAGCATTCTACATCGGTTATTTATTATGGCTTGATCATCACAACCACTCTAAAAAGATAAATATTGCTATTATTCCTAGTATAAAAAGAGGAAATTGAGGCACAAGGTATTTAAGGAATTTGCTCAAGGTCACAACCTTGTGAGTGGCTGAGCAGGAGGCTGCTTGAGGCTATCTGACTCCTGAACTCCTCTGAATAATTATTGTCTACTTTCTCTGGAATTGCTGGCAGCTGTGTTGCCTGCTGATTGAGGGAAACTGATATACAGTAGAAGAGAAAATGAAATTGTTTCCCATTAGGAATTGTTTTCAGTTGCATATAATAGAAAACCCAAATGCCAGATGCTTAAATAGGGGGTTGATTACTTTTCTCTCATACAATATGAAGTGCAGAAGTAGGCAGTCTGTGCTGGAAGGTCAGATTTTCTGTGTCATCAGGGATGCAGTCTCTCTCTTCTTTTCCATTCTTGGAAAATGGTTTCCATCATCAAGTTTGCCTCATCATCCAAGATGGCTGCAGGAGCACTGTCATCAGGTTATGATTCCAAGCAGGAAATAGGAAGCATGGGGGAAGAGGTGAAATGGTGGTTCTATCAACAGAGCCAACTCTTAAAGCCCCATCTGAAAACTTTTGCTTATATCTCACTGGGCACTCTGGACTGAAGGGAACTGGGAATACAGTCTTTAAGGTGATATTTCCAAGAAAGAAGGATAGAAGAGCCAGCAGTTTTCAGTGTCTGCCACAAACACAGATATGTTCTAACAGGACACTAATGACCAAGCAAGTTTTGCAAATATGAGCAAATATGGACATTTTCATGTCCAGCTCACTAGCTCATATTTGCAAGATTGGGAAAAGATTTTACACTTCTCTACTCCATCTCAGGGAATTTATCACCACACAAAGAGCTCACCTCCTAAAAGCAGCAGCGAGTGTTGAGTTTGGCAGCCTTTGAACCCCAGGGAAAGCTGGCAAAATTGAACAGAATCCACCAGCATCTCTACATTATCTTGGGGCTTGTAGAAAGACTCATGCAGGAGAACTAGCTTGTTAGAAATGATAGATGCAGCAGGACAATGCCAGTTTTCTTCAGTGACTGCCAGAGACAGCGCTGACTGACATCCCAGGCAAATCACACGAGCTGGCTTTGAAGTTCTGTTGCATACCCCAACCCACCAGGGACTTAGACCACCAAACCCATTCCACAAGAACCCCATAATGCAGTTATCAAAAAGCCCCCAGAGCAAATGAACATGCTTGTTCACAGAGTCCAACAGCCCTTGTAAACAGGCCCTGAAGCTGGATTTCTCTGTGAATTTATGAGGGCAGTGAATTTATATTATTTCATATATCATGTAAAAATGGACTGTGCTGTGACATTTATAAGACCCTTTCTCTCCTGTGTTATTCCTTCATCGATATATATTCATACAGACATCATTAGTTAGACTTGACTCATTCTTGAGGAAATATATCAAGAATGCAAGAGGGAGGGCATTGCTGATAATTAACCCTACATGTCTCTCTGTCATTAGAAGATGGAAGAAGACACTGATTCTTCACAGATGTGCGCACACCCTATGTACACGTTCATATGGTCTTTAAGCAGCCCTCGCCTGACCCTCCACACCTCGTGGGCTTTGCTTATTCGCTTCTTCATTTGGGCTCCTCTGACTTTGCATGGGCTTTTCCCTCTGCTTCAAGCACTATTCTCTGCCCATTTGTCCTTCAAAACTCCACTTAGAATTTGCCCTTTCTAATAATTTTAAATTCCTCAGGATTCTCAAAAGAAATTCATTACCAATAAGGACATACTGTATAGAACAGGAAACTATACTTAATATTTTATAATAACCTATAAGGGAAAAGACTCTGAAAAGAATTCAGATTCAGTTATATATATATACATATATACACACACACACACACACACACACACACATGGGCTTCCCCAGTGGCTCAGCAGTAAAGAATTTGCTTACAATGCAGGGAGACCCAGGAAACATGGGACATGGGTTTGATCTCTGGGTCAGGAAGAGTCTCTGGAGAAGAAAATGGCAACCCACTCCAGTATTCTTGCCTGGAAAATCCCATGGACAGAGCAGCCTTGCGGGCTACAATCCATGGTGTTGCAAAGAGTCGGGCATGGCTGAGGGACTGAGCACAAGCACAATAACTGAATTGCTATGCTATTCACCTGAAACCAACATTATACTGTGAATCAACTGTGCTTCAGTTAAAAAAACAAAATTCATTGCTTTCTCTCCTGTGCCATGCCGGTACTTAGCATAATTATCACAATCAATTGTTACTTATTTGTTTCCATGTCTGTCTCCCTGACTGGACTGTGAGCTCACCAGCAGGAACTGTGTCTTACTTATTTGTGTATTCAGTGCTGGATATACAAGAAGTACTTAAGAATGGTCAAATTTCAAAATGAATTGAGTTAGACAACAGCTCCCATCTTATACTGGCTTTCTCAGAGCTTATGACCCCACGTTATGGTTTCCCTGACTCACAGACTTGTATTCCTCAAAGAACTGTGTTCAATGTCACAATGCCCAAGTTGCCTGATTTGCTTCAGCACCTGGGTCAAAAATTCTGAAAGCTTCAAACTCCAATGCCAGGAAATACACTTCCTCTTTGCATCCTGACTATTTTTATTTAGCATCCCTAATGCCTCCCCAAAACCAGAACCTGTAAAAAAGGAAAATATGTCTTCTAAATAAGCAGTTGCGGGTAAGATTTTAACTTTAATTAAAACTCCCTATCTGATCCAGGAAAACACAATGGATATTATTAGATCAGGAAAGTTCCATAAGATACTCCTTATCTCTAAGTCAGATTGGCAAACTCCAAGCTCTGCTGGAGCTTGCGGTCTGTGGTTGGGAGGCTGTGGTGGGTGGAATAGAGGAATGAGTGAGTGTATTGGCAAAGGACACTTGAAGAAGGGTGGGCAGGATGCCCGGATCATATATGGTTCATGTATAAGGTTATTGGACTTAGAACAAATTTTACATGGTTGATGGGTATAAGGAGGCCCAGCTTTGGAACTAGCCAGATTAAGGTTTGAATGATGGTTTGGTCAATGACTAAGCTTGGTTAATTACTAAGTTTTTGAGCTTGGGCATATTCTTTACTAGACCTTAGATTTATTATCTCAGAAATGAAGACAGTACTACTCATAGGGTGTCTCCTAGGATAGGGTAAGCTTATCCCTTTAAAATATCTAAGGGCACATAACCAAACATAGCACACTGAGTGTTACTCTCCTTCTTCCCTCTTGGAAAGACTTGGGTCAAGAGAGGCAGAGATCATCATCCCTAACTGCCCTTCCGCTCAGCTCCCTCCCCCAACCTTTGGAAGAAAAAGGAGACTTTTGACCATTGAATAGAACCAGTGTAGGCATTTTCATTCACTCAACAAATACTAGTCAATGAATAGTGATAATGATGAATTGGACCACGCCCCTTCTCCAGAAGAACTCACAGTCTAGAGAGAAAGACACATCCTTAACGAGTTAAGATTTTTATCCCCAGGGGTAATGGAGAGCTATTGAAGAGATAATCATGTGTGGATAGAGTGTAGAGAATGGATTGGAGGCAGAGCAAAGTGATGGCCACGCCCACAAGAGGTATTTGCGGTCTGAGGGAAGGGGTTGCAGTGGACAGTAAAGGAAGGAGAGGTGGGTGACAAAACGGCATAGATGAAATGTAAAGGAGAGGAATCTTGGCATTTTTTTATGAGATAATACAACAGAAGGAGACTGCTGTGGAAGTTAGAAAGAAGAGTTGTTGTTCAGTCACTCATTTGTGTTTGACTCTTTGCAATCCCATGGACTGCTACACACCAGACTTCCCTGTCCATCACTATCTCCCAGAGTTTGCTCAAACTCACGTCCATTGAGTTGGTGATGCCATCCAACCATCTCATCCTCTGCCAGCCTCTTCTCCTCCTGCCCTTAATCTCCCAGCATCAGCGTCTTTTCCCATGAATCAGTTGTTCGCATCAGGTGGCCAAAGTATTGGAGCTTCAGCTTCAGCATCGGTCCTTCCAATGAATATTCAGGGTTGATTCTCTTTAGGATTGACTGGTTTATCTCCTTGCTGTCCAAGGAACTCTCAAGGTTGGATAAGTTCAGTTATGGACCCTGACATTGCGATCCTCTGGGATCTCCAAATAGAGATGTGCAGCAGGCAAATGGATGTGCATTTCCTAAACACAGCCAAGAGGTATGGATTGTGGATCAGACTTGAGAGGAAGAGTAGAGGTAACAGAGATCTCATGAGATTATCCAAGAAGGACACATAGATCTGTGGCTTCAGTGCCTATTTGCTGTGACCTGGGATCTCTATTTCCCAGTCTTTAAAACGGAAATAATAATCTTACCCAAGTCACTGGGTTATTGTAACAATTAAACACAGATAGAGTACAAGCTGGTTTTAGAAAAGGCAGAGGAACCAGAGATCAAATTGCCAACATCTGCTGGATCATCCAAAAAGCAAGAGAGTTCCAGAAAAACATCCATTTCTGCTTTATTGACTATGCCAAAGTCTTTGACTGTGTGGATCACAGTAAACTGTGGAAAATTCTGAAAGAGATGGGAATACCAGACCACCTGACCTGCCTCTTGAGAAACCTGTATGCAGGTCAAGAAGCAACAGTTAGAACTGGACATGGAACAACAGACTGGTTCCAAATAGGAAAAGGAGTACGTCAAGGCTGTATATTGTCACCTTGCTTATTTAACTTCTATGCAGAGTACATCATGAGAAACACTGGGCTTGGAGAAGCACAAGCTGGAATCAAGATTACCAGAGGAAATACCAATAACTTCGGATATACAGATGACACGACCCTTATGGCAGAAAATGAAGAAGAACTAAAGAGCCTTGTAATGAAAGTAAAAGAGGAGAGTGAAAAAGTTGGCTTAAAGCTCAACATTCAGAAAAATTAAGATCATGGCATCTGGTCCCATCACTTCATGGAGAATAGATAGGGAAACAGTGGCAGACTTTATTTTCTTTGGCTCCAGAATCACTGTAGATGGTGATTGCAGCCATGAAATTAAAAGACACTTACTCCTTCGAAGGAAAGTTATGACCAACCTAGACAGCATATTAAAAAGCAGAGATGTTACTTTGTCAACAAAGGTCTGTGTAGTCAAGGCTATGGTTTTTCCAGTAGTCATGTATGGATGTGAGAGTTGAACTATAAAGAAAGCTGAGCACCAAAGAATTGATGCTTTTGAACTGTGATGTTGGAGAGGACTCTTGAGAGTCCCTTGGACTGCAAGGAGATCTAACCAGTCCATCCTTAGGGAAATCAGTCCTGGGTGTTCATTGGAAGGACTGATGTTGAAGCTGAAACTCCAGAATTTTGGCCACCTGATGAAAAGAGTTGACTCATTTGAAAGGACCCTGATGTTGGGAAAGATTGAAGGCAGGAGGAGAAGGGGACAACAGAGGATGAGATGGTTGGATGGCATCACCAACTCAATGGACATGAGTTGGGTAGACTTCGGGAGTTGGTGATGGACAGGGAGGCCTGACGTGCTGTGGTTCATGGGGTTGCAAAGAGTCAGACATGACTGAGCAACTGAACTGAACTGAAGAGTGCCTAAAACAGTGCCTGGCACATAGTAAATGCACAATAAATGCTCATTATTGTTATTTACATTATTATTTCTAGATGCATGCTCAAACTTGTCTCAGTCTCACATAGTCATTCATCCAAAGAAAATGTCACAAATATGGAGTTAATTAAGAAAAGGTGACTGGGGTATGTCAGAGTCAACTTCGAAGAGCTAGAATTGGAACTCTAGTGCCCCCAATCTGGCTGGTGACATCTTGCAGAAGCTAAGATATCAATACATTATGAAAAGACCCAGAATACCTCTTAGAGTCCAGTTAGCTCTGACCAGCCACATTCTAATGACCTGGGTGCAAATGAGTTAAAAACACATGGACTAGATTTCCTGTCCAGTACACATGGGTTTCAAAATCAAGGGGAAGGAGCACATGCCAAAATGCACTTCATAATAATCAGTGTAATAATGAATGGTTCATTGAGCCAGAAACATCAGTGGATCATCTGTGATGCTCATTAAACCCACGAGGCAGCAGGTTGAAATACTCAGGAAACAGAGATCAAAGAGGTTCGATCCCATCAGTTCCTAAAGTTGAAATATGACTAGATTTGAGAAGAAAAAGGAAGATGCCTCTTAAGTCTGGTCAGGAGTATGGCACTACGAAAGAGAAAAAAAGTAGGTTGAAAGGTGACTACTTGCAGCTCTGGAGTGAGTGCTGGAGTGCACCCTGGGAGGAAGGTAGGATCGTGTTCCGGTTCCTCCCTGGTTAGCTGCTGGACCTTGGATGGGTTCTTTCACCTCCTTGAGCCTGTTTCTTCACCTGCAAAGTGAGGCTTCTGGATACGATATTCTCTAAGTTCTCCTGGCATGGTGAACATCAGTAAGCATTTTAAAGCAGAAAATAGGGACTTGAATCCTCTTGGTGTCTAGTAAGAAAAACATCATTCCAAACTATTATAGAAACAACATGTTTCTATATTATAGAAATAACATATCAGGGACTTGAAGACTTGGAAGAAAAGAATGCTCTAGAAGAGAAAACTTTCCTGATCATAACAGATCTCTGCTTTTGCCAATTGAATGCCTCATTGAAGAAAGCCGAAAAACATATCCAGATGGGAATGTTTTAATAAGGCAGTTTTGGCCCAATCTCCTGCTGCTGCAGTCAACAGCAGTTTTTGCTAATGAGCTTTGACAGGATTAGAAATATTAAAGTAAATTAGACATGTGGCAAATACACATTTTGACTGAATTACAAATGTCTGGATAAAAAAAATATTCACCTAAAGCCAAATATCCTAATCAGAGCACTTATTTCTGAGATAACCACAATAAATCTAAATAACAATAATTATTATTATCAAACTTTTATTGTTTAGCATTTTATTAGGTAAATTGCACACAGTTACCATGAAGATTTAGAGCAATAGTTTCTGAGCCCCGTCAGTTGCTGGATTGCTCCTGGGGTTGCTTGCTTCATGTTTTGCTGCACTGAATAGTCACTCACTTTTAACTGACAGCAGGAAAGGAGGAAGGAGTTTTTCAGATACTTCCTTTTTTCTCTAGTACTCTCTTACTTCCCTCAGAGTGTGTATTTTTCCTCTGGATCAATGGTAATTTACCATGGGTGCTGCTATACCTAATTAGGAAGATTTTTCCATCTTATATAATTTTTGAGATGAAAAAAAACTGGCCTTCTGCTTTTAATTCATTCATTAAAACTCTTTTAAAAGGTCTTTGTCATCCAAGAAGCATAACTCAGATGCGGGTTAAATCACTCAAAATTAAATGATTCCTTTAAGATTATTTTGTTTACTGTCAGGAATGCTAGTACACCAAATGATTCCACAAAGATTCTGATTGTTAATAAAGTTGAGCTTTATTATTCAGACTTGTGTTATTATTTTAATTTTTATAAGCATTTATTGGCTAAAAAAGGATATAAACTTCTTCCAAAAAGTTGTCTAGCTAATACATTCTCTTAATGTTCATACAAGGAATCAATTTATCTATTTAACTGTTTGAATATCCTTTTTGTTTTTAATCTATAAGGTTAACAACTTTTACAATAATTAGTAATACATTATACTCTTAAAATTAGTAAGTGTGCACCTAGTTAAAGAAATAATAGAATTTCAACATCAGTTCAGTCCCTCAGTCGTGTCCAACTCTTTCCGACCCCAGGGACTGCAGCATACCAGGCCTCCCTGTCCATTACCAACTCCCAGAGTTTACCCAAACTCATGTCCATTGAGTCGGTGATGCCATCCAACCAACAGATTGCTGCCTTCAATCTTTCCCACCATCAGGGTCTTTTCAAATGAGTCAGCTCTTCGCATCAAGTAGCCAAAGTATTGGAGTTTCAGATTTAACCTCAGTCCTTCCATGAATATTCAGGACTAATCTCCTTTAAGATGGACTGATTGGATCTCCTTACAATCCAAGGGACTCTCAAGAGTCTTCTCCAATACCACAGTTCAAAAGCATAATTGTTTGGCACTAAGCTTTCTTTATAGCCCAACTCTCACAGCCATACAAGACTACTGGAAAATTTCAACATATAACAGCCATAAAGAGATTCTTAATCCAAGTTGCATCAACGAAGCTTATCTGCATTTAAAAGTGAGTATTCAAATATTAATAAATTTGATTGACATGCTTTGTTCATATTGTAGACTTTGTTACAAAGATTGGATACCATAGATGTGATTGGAACTCATGCAGTCACACAATCATTGGTCGCAGTCAAGTTCAGGAAGGTCAGAAATGACACCAAAGAAGGATTTTGCTGTTCAGTCTTCCAATAGTGGGACACAAATGTCTAAGTTAAGGGGCAAATTTGGCCAAAATCAACCTGCAATGTATTTCTGCAATGTCCACAAGCTTCCCTCTAAAGCCTCTCCAAGAAAATTCTTCGCTTAATCCATTTCTGGGCCTTAATTTCACTATTCAAGGCTATAGCTGGACATTTTTAAAAATGAAGAACTTACATTTGTTTACAAGAAAGAGGCATGGACCTAGGTCTGGAAGGTGAGAAAGATCAGCTGAGGCTGGAGAGAAAGACAGACTAGAGATTGTCAGGGGGAAGCTGTAATGAGGCAACTCTGGGGAGAGAGAGAGATGTTTAAAGAGGGCGTTTAAGAATTTTTCCTGTGAACTGTGCGGCAAAGTTTTTCCGTTAGCTCCCTCTTCAAAGAGACTTTCATAAATTTTCTTTTGAGATATTTTGATATGAAATTTTTTTCCTTCTAGATGAATCACATGCTTATTATTTTGAGAACAAGAAGGCTTAGTCTTATTCAAATGGCCAAGAAAGAAGCCAAAATCATGCTGTCCTTGCAACAGTGTTCACATTTAAATACTTCTTGGTTAGAAATAACAAATGGAAATATATTTCATGCACATATAGAAATGTTTATTTTGACTTAGCTATTCCACTTTGAGTAAGCTAGAGTAATTAGAAATGTAGGCAAAGATCTATGTGTACAGGTATTCATTACCATTACTTGTAGGAGCAAATATGGTGGAAATCTACAGAAGAGAAATGGCTCAATAAATTACACATAATCACATGATGGAATGTTATATACCTATTAAAATGATGCTTTCAGAGAGACTTATTAATTTGGAAAAGTCTTGTATGTTTAAAGGTAATTTTTTATCAGTATGAAATATAATTTTATGACTGTGATTATTTTTTACCAGTAAAAAATAAATGCTTGATACAGATGTTTTGCTTGTATCTTCCTGAAAGTTATCCAAGCTAAAACAGTTTTGGCCAGACTAATGGAATAGGACTTCAAGTACCCATTTGTCTGTGCTTTGTAGCCCTTTGATAACAATTTCCCCAGAGAAAAGCCTGGCTTGCCCAGTTGGGAACAAGCACTTCTTTAGCTTACTTCTAAATAAATAGTGGAATGATAATCTGAAAAGATAGATTAGGTTAGGCCACTTCATTTTTCCAAGGGGATTTCAACCCCAACTCTTGGAATCCCCACCATGGTCACCACCCAAACTGAGCCTTAGAACTCATGGGTCAATACCAATGGTTCTCAAAGAATGATCACTGAAGCAACAGCAGCATATCATAACTTATTAGGAATGTATGTTATTGGACTCCACCCCAGACCTTCTAAAACAAAACTTCTTAGGGCAAGCTGATAATCTAGGTTTGAATAGACCTTAGGGAAGCTATTATAAGCACAAGTGTGAGGACCACCATTCCATATTTAACTCTAGGCGCTCAATGGGGTTAGACCTCACTACTATACCCTCCCATACTTACCAATCCTTGGATGAAAAACATTTTACAACCATATTTACTGATGATTTGGGGCTTCCCAGGTGGCACTCGTGGTAAAGAATCTGCCTGCCAAGAGAGGAGATGCAAGAGATGTGGGTTCAATCCCTGGGTTGGGAAGATCCCCTGGAGGAGGAAATGGCAACCCACTCCAGTATTCTTGCCTGGGAAATCCCATGGACAGAGGAGCCTGGTTGGTTACAGTCCATGAAGCCACAAAAAGTCAGACACAACTGAGTGACTGAGCACACAGAGAACAGATGATTAGTTACAGGATATGAAGGCCATCTATTTTTCTTTAGAATCTAAAATCTGCTTCTATAGACTATGCTGCTACCCTATGTGAATCACCTTTCCTAAATTCGACTTGGTCTTTATTGAGGGATGCTACAAGTAATAGACCACAAAATTCATATTTTGCCCCAGTTGGAATATTCCTGAAGCAGGCCTTCTCTCCACTCTGGCACTCTCTCCCTACTTGAAATTAGATATTTTTAATTTATTTGCTTGCTTATTGTCTGTCTCTTTCACCACAATGTAAGATCCCTAATACAAAGACTTATTGCATACTGTATTGCTAATACCTAGAACCATACCTGATCCAAAGTAGGTGCTTCAAGTGTGAAAGTTACACAGTCATGTCCAACTCTTTGTGACCCATGGACTATAGAGTCCATAGAATTCTCCAGGCCAGAATACTGGAGTGGATAGCTTTTCCCTTCTCAAAGGGTTCTTCCCAACCCAGGGATCGAACTCAGGTCTCCCGCATTGCAGGAAGATTCTTTATCAACTGAGCCACAAGGGAAGCCCAGGTGCTTAATAATAATGGAACAATAAATGAAAAGAATAAATCACATTACTAGTTATATTACATGATAACCAAGTATTTATGACTTCTGTCTGATCATAATACCAACAATAGCAATATTTCTGTTGATCATTTGATCTCTTTTTAATCATATGAACCCCAGTGTGGAAGTGTTAGTCACTCAGTTGTCTCTGACTCTTTGTGACCCCATGGACTGTAGCCCCACCAGGCTCTTCTGTCCAAGGAATTCTCCAGGCAAGAATACTGGAATGGATTGCCTTTCCCTTCTCCAGGGGATCTTCCCAACCCAGGGATCAAACCCAGGTCTCCTGCACCGCAGGTGAATTTTTTTTTACCATCTGAGCCACCAATGAAGCCCCTATGAGCAGTTTGTAATTAACAAGGCTCCCCTTATAAAATTACAAAAGGATACTACAAAGCTAGAGCAAACTTTGTGGAATGCTAGAAGCAAGGATAAAGGTTTTTATGGTTTGGAATTTTTAGTCAATTTATAATTCCAGTTTATGATCTTACCTTTGTTTTTCCTTCTGCTGCTCATGTTTTTTTTTTTTCTCATTGGACCTTCCTTTTATTTATTTTTTTTATTGTTTTTGCCATACAATGACATGATATCACCATGGGTTTATATATGCTTCCCCTCCAGAACCCCCCTCCCTCCTCCCTCCCCCCTGGGAAATCTCGCTGCACCAGCCCCGAGCATCAATCCTGGGCTGGCGATTGATTAGACATATGATAATTAACATGTTTCAATGCCCTTCTACCTTATCATCCCACCCTTACCCTCATCCACAAAGTCCACGAGTCTATTCTATACATCTGGGTTCCTTTTGCTGTCTCATATGTTGGGTTCTCGTTACCGTCTTTCTAAATTCCATATATATGCGTTAATATACTGTATTGTTGTTTTTGCTTCTGGCTTACTTCACTCTTGTTTTTAACTGATGTCTTATCACTCTATTTTGTGACTTGAAGTGTGAGCAATTGAACACAGTGCTCTGGTTCATATCCAAGTCTTACCACTTATTTTTTACGTGATTTTGAGCAAATTGTATAACCTTTGTCTGCCTCAGTTTCCTCATCTGTAAAATGAAGATCATAAGAGTTTTTACTTTATATGGTAAAGCTCAGAATAGTTTCAAGCTTTTAGTAGTAGGTGCTATCATGCTGGTGATGGTAAAAGGAAACAAGTAAACATAGAAATATAAAGAAAATATGCCCAAGTGTTTTTAGTGGTTGTCTCTAGGAGCAGAGTTAGGGAATTTGTATTTTCTTCTTACACTTTCTGTGCTTTCAAAATCTTAAACAAAGAGCATGTTTTTAAAAAAAGAAAGGAAAAAAGAAATGGCCAATGGAATCCTGGGCTTGTGCAACTGAGTTTGAATAACATGACAGGAGAATTTACTCCAGTCAAATCCCTAAAGAACAATATACAGATCTGTCAGAAAAACATCAGCCCTCTGGTTTATCTGGAGATATATAGCTGAAACAGTCAACTGTGAGAGACACAAAAAGAGATGATTCAATCATAAAGATGACAGTGTTGGCTTCCCTCAAGGGTTTCTAAAATCTGAACATGGTCATGTAGGAAGGTGGTGATGGTCTTCTATATCCTTTACATGTTTCAACCACAATAAATCATGTAATTTTAGGCTTTTACTGCCATTCCTAAGCTTTTACCCATTTTTTTTCAAACTCAGCCTAATTTTAAAGTAAAAAGTAACAAAGGAAGTAGGAAACAATAAAAGGCATCAGATCTTCATTAAACTCTTGACAGTGACCTTGTTGTAGAGTGAAAGTCACTCAGTTGTTTCCGACTCTTTGTGACTCCATGGACTATACAGACCAGGGAATTCTCCAGGCCAGAATACTGGATTGGGTAGCTTTCCTTTCTCCAGGAGATCTTCCCAACCCAGAAATCAAACCAGGGTCTCCTGCCTTGCAGGCAGATTCTTTACCAGCTGAGCTACCAGGGAAGCCTTTGTTTTAGTAAAACCCATGTAAAGTGTGAGACTCATTACCTAGTTGAGATGGGGCACTGAGTTGTCTCTCTTGTCCTTCCTCATCCACCCTTCACCCTGCTGTGTGTCCTGGGTCACTGACCACTATGGAGTCTATCAGTTGGGCTTCTTGGCCCTCTGGTTTCTGTCTGCTTTGGATAATGGCCATTGTTGGCAAGGGACTCAAGGTCAAGAGGAGAAAGATGTTGGGAAATTTGGCCTCAGCTCCTTCCCTGCAGGACCCTGGTTGGCAATAGTTGTGGTCCTCCACCAACAGCTACAGCTCCCATCAGGCAGCCCTCTCCTAGAGCTGCAGACACTTTTCACATTCCAGCAACTGCTTCCCATTTCTCCTCCAGACTCTGGCTGCAGTGGCTTCCTTCCAGCTGCAGCAAGCCTTAGAATGTCCAACCATAACTCACTGGCTTCCCTAACCTTCCCCAGACCTTCATCAAACTCATGACAATGACCTTGTTTAAGCATCAGGAGGGCCAAGACCCTGACTGATATGTAGGGAAATGTGCCAGAAGAGCTGCAGTGAAAGAAACCAATCAGACTTGTACACGGTACAGAATTCCAAGCCTCCTAGCAGGCAAGTCAGAAAGAAGAGTGTGATGGAGTACTTGGCTCTCCTTATCTAACAAAAGGAAGCATATCAGGAAGCAGCAGCAGATTTTTTCACTCTACTTAATACTTTGTAATGATTTATATGGGAAAAGAATCTGAAAAAGAATGGATATATGTCTATGTATAACTGACTCACTTTGCTGTACACCTGAAACTAACACGACATTGTAAATCAACTATACTCGAATAAAATTTATCAAAAATAAAAAAAAAAGTTTTCTTTTCTTTACACTGAGCCCTGAGTGAAATTTTTCACTTGGGCCCCTAGGTAGTTGAGCCAAGGTTGTTTCAGCCAGTTTACATCCGAATCACGGCACCAGATATGTAGGGGCGGCGGGGGGGGGGGGGGGGGGGGGGGGGGGGGGTGGGGGGGGGGGGGGGGGCGCGGCAGGGAGTGTGTAAATTCCTTGGTTCTGTCTTGCCACAGCAAAGGTTTGAAATGGAGGACCAGTGTTACAGCTGTTACAGCTCAGAGTTTTATTCGGCAAGCAAAGTACACCCTCAAGGCATGAGGGCAGTCCAGCCCCAAATGAGAGACCTCAATTTGTCTTGGCTTATCTTTTTGTCTCGCTCCCCCCCCCAACCCCAGCCTGCCCTATGCAACTTGGGCTAGCCAAGAAGGGGGTGTGTTTGTTTCATCTGAAGTTCTCACTCCAGTCTGTGGATTTTCTTTTGTTCTGTTTTCACAGACTTTTCCCTTTCTTTGTCTTTTAGCCACAGCCATTTTGGGCTCCTTTTTCTTATTCTAACTACCTAACATGTCTTTACACAGTAGAAGTGTCCACACACCCAGCCTCTATTATGGTGCTCTAACTCTTCATTTAGGAAGAAAGTGTCAACTTTCTTCCTAAAAAAATATGTACAACCTAAAAGTTAAGAGTTAGGTTTTATTTGGTGGGAATTTTAGGACTTGAGCTGGGAGACAGTATCTGAGCTAACCCCAAGAGAGCAGACTCCCAGGAGGCAGGAGAGGAGCCAGGCTATATACAAGCTTGCAACAAGGGATAGGTAATCTGAATAGTCAAAGATTACTGTTAATTAAGAGAAAACTAAATCTCTCCTGTGAAGAGATTTGGTGATCTAAATGCAAGCCACAGGGCTTGCTGAAATAATTTCTTTCATACGCATCTAGCTATCTGGGGGCAATCCTGCTTTCTTTATTGTTCACATACCAACTCCTTGTTTACCATAAGAGATGGGGAATGTGGTGGATGGCTGCCTCTCACATCCCCTCAGTTCCTTGGCGCTTACTGGGGAGGAAGTAGCTGATGGTTTCCAAATAACGGGCTTTGTTTCACCTGGGCTCAGAAATTTGCATTTGGAAAAGGCGAGGGAACGGCAAATCACTCCAGTACTTTTTCCTGGAGAACCCATGGACAAAAGAGCCTGGCCCTGGCAGGCTACAGTCCATAGGGTCTCAAAGAGTCAGACACAACTGAAGTGATGTAGCATGCATGCATGCATGCATGTTTAATGGTAGAGCATAGGGCAGAAAACATTTCATTGCACAAAAGTGATTGGCATTGGGGTCAAATTAAGAAGAGGAGCAAGAGTGAGGAATGAATATTCCTTATGAGAATATTTCTCATGAGTAACATGAAAGAAGATCACTACATCTGGCCAAAATGGTAATAATGCTGTGAGGTAATCAGACTGCCAGGAACTTTGTGGTATCTTCTAGAAAAGTGCCACTAGACACATAGAAGATTCTCAAGAAATAATAGTTGAATAAGACAATGAATATCTTAAAATCTTTGAAGGCTCACATCTCGGTCTCTTAAATGTTGCTGTTGTTCAGTCGCCAAGTTGTATCCGACTCCTCAAGACACCATGGACTGCAGCACACGAGGCTTCCCTGTCCCTCACCATCTCTGGGAGTTTTTCCAAGTTCATATCCATTGCATTGGTGAGGCCATCCAACCATCTTATCCTCTCTCACCCTGTTCTTCTGCCTTCAACATTTCCCAGCATCAGGGTCTTTTCCAATGAGGCGGCTCTTCACAAGTGGCCAAAGTATTGGATCTTCATCTTTAGCATGGGTCCTTCCAATGAGAACCGTTTTTAAATGCCACTCTTCCTTTAAGGAATAAACATGATATTGTAGAACAAAGTTTTCAATCTTGGCTGAACACTGATGTTATCTGAAGAGCTGTACCAAATACTGTGGCCTGGATTTCATGACAAGTCATGCTGATTTCATTGGTCTGGGGTTCATCCAGGACAGGAGGGTTTTTTTTTTTTTTAATATCATCCAGATGATTCTTATATGCAGTCCAGATTGAGAACATGGGTTTGCAAAATGTTCTGAAATTAAAATCAAGTGCCTTGGGTCCAGACTTCAGTTCTACTAATGACAAGCAGAGTTCAACTCCTCTGAGGCACAGTTATCCCATGTGTGAAATGAAGACAAAAATATCTGCCTTAAAAAAAAATTGACCCTAAATGTCCTACAGGCTTTTTTGTGAATTAAGTAAAATTATGTTTGCAAAGATTCTTTGTAAATTCTAAATCACCCTATATAGATATCACCATCATCATCAACATGTAACAGGAAGTGTGTTAACGTATTACCATTAGTAACACATAAACCTGGTTTACAGTGCTGAATATCCTTCTTCAGGTCACATTTTAAAATCCACCCAGAAGTGCATTTGATATTGAAGATTTTCTTGAGATGATACTCGAGTTCTGTAACCCATTATCTCTCAAGTTAAACAAGACACACAAGACTTGGCAACAAGACTGATAGCTCAAAGTAGTGGGAAAAGACTTCTTTAAACTTGATCAATTTGTAAAATATAATAATAATAATTTTTAAACAAGCCATGCTGAGAACGTGCATTTCCTTGGTCAACAATCTCCAGCTTGGTGGTGTTGGAGAGTCCAGCTGTGGCCCAGGATAGATGGATGTGACCCCAGCATTATTCTTTGTCTCCAAGGTGTGCATCTCACAGTGGTGATCATTATCTTGCATTCTTAGCATTTTAGAATCCTCAAGTCAGTTGGCTCCTTTGCATTGTTATTCATCCCCTTAACATGTATGATCATGGGAGAATACATTCCTTTTCTTTTTCAAAAGACCCCAGTAGATATTTATAAAAATTCAGTCCCTCAAATTTGTCATTCCATATTCTACTAACATAATTCTATTTAAATCTAGTGGGACATTTTGAAACTTTCTTTGAACTAAAACAAATACTAGGATTCAAGTGATACATTTTTATAAAACTGTAGGATATCTATTCACATGAAAAATCTGTTTTCCTTATAAGGTGTATATTGTTTACTAGACCTCATTTAATTTCTATAAAATTTGCTAGGATGAGAAAGGGAGGAGAAAAAACTGTAGGTTTTTTCCAACCTAAACTTTTCCATAAGTTTCCTTAATATGCAGGTCTCATGATGGCTCATCACCACACAGCCATTTCCTAGAGCAAAAAAAAAAAATCTCCCTTATAAGTCTGGAAGCCTTGTCGAGCAAGCCTGAAGTCTTTAGGAAAATCATTTCTTGCTAATGCTCTGATTTTAATTCAACCAAGCGCCTTTGGCATCTCTTCAAGTTTATTCTAAGCTCAAATGTCAACTTATAAACTCAATTGTACAGATACTTCTGGGCAATGGTGCAGGTTTCTAAGAGACTGTAAGATTGTAAGGATGTGGAAGGGGCAGTGTAGAGGTCACTTTGCTGAAGAATTTGTCTGAAAAGACTCCAATAAATGTTAGCTCTGTAGTTAGGAAACAGAAAAGAATCCTCATAAATTTTGAAAATATAAGAAAATATGTTTAGAAAGTGAAGAAATTAGATATAAAGTAAGATGGGGGAGAATTCAGAAAAACATTGGTTGGTAAATTTTTGTAAACTTTTAATTTTTTATTGGGACATAGCTGATTAACAACCAATATTATGATAGTTTCAGGTGAATAGCGAAGGGATTCAGTCATACATACACTTGTATCCATTCTCCCCCAAACTCCACTCCCATCCCAGCTGCCACATAACATTGAACATTGATATATTTTTTGAATCATACATTGGGGTACTTTGATTCCTTGATAGCACTTACGTGCTTCAATGATTTTATATATTCAACGTCAGTTCAGTTCAGTTCAGTTCAGTCGCTCAGTCATGTCCAACTCTTTGCGACCCCATGGACTGCAGCACACCAGGCCTCCCTGTCCATCACCAACTCCTGGAGTTTACTCAGATAATTAACTTAGCAGTTCAATAATTAGATGACAAATTACATGATCTTAGCATGTAAAACCATGCCCAGTTAAAAGTCACCCTTTCTTAAGTGTATACTTCAGTGACTTTCAGTACATTCACAGAGTTACTATATTCACCATAATCACTACCCAATTATAAGTACATTTTCATCACCCTAAAAAGAATACCATACCCATTAGCAGTCACTTCCCTTACCCTTCTTACCTCAAGGCCTAGTAACCACTAATCTACTTTTCATCTTTATGGATCTGTCTTTGACATTTGGTATAAAAGGAGTCATACAATATGTGATCTTTGTATTAATGAGTGTGTGTGGGGGGCTGCTCCTTTGTCCATGGGATTTCCCAGGCAAGAATATTGGAATGGATTGCCATTTCCTTCTCCAGGGGTTCTTCCTGACCCAGGGATGGAATCTGCATCACCAGCATTGGCAGGTGGATGCTTTACCACTGAGCCACCAGAGAAGCCTCATTGTTTCCTTTAGTTCATTGCTCATAGTTGTACTAGCTGACTTAAAAGAACAGTTTCTACTGACTTCTTTTTTCTCCTTTGTATGGACTATACTTTCCTGTTTCTTTGTAGGTTGGAGTCTGGATATTTCAAACAGCATAATACAACAATCCCAAAATTAAGTTGCTCTCCTCTCCAGGGAATGTTGCTGTTGCTGTTCATTGTTGTTACTATTTGTTTGCCTGTTTATTTACTTACTAATCCTATAAAATCTATTTTTTACATGCAGCCATAGCATATTTTTTTTTAATTTGCAGCCATTGAAATACCTTATTGGTTAGCTTTACCGTGCTGTGCTCTGCCACGTCTGATTCTTTGTGACCCTGTGGACTGTAGCCTGCCAAGTTCCTCTGTCCATGGGATTTCCCAGGCAAGAACACCTGAAAAGGTTGTCACTTCTGCTCCAGAGAGTCTTCCCAACCCAGGGATCAAATGTATGTCTCCTGCATTGCAGGCAGATTCCTTACCACTGAGCCATCAGGGAAGCCCCAGTGATTGCATAGAGGTTTCCTTAAATGCCTTGAAACAGTAAGTTTCCAACTCTTTTCTGAGAGTTTCTGTGTATTTGTTGTGGCAGTTTACAGTTCTGCCTCGGTCTTTACTACTACTTATATAAAGCCTCAGTGACAGCCAGAAGCTCTCTTGCCTTCTTTCTTGATTGTGTACCTAAGCATGTCCTTCTAGACCCCAGTAACAGTTTGGAGCTTCTCAAAGTCCCTTATTCCAATTTTCCCTTGGGAAATCCCCACCTGGTGTTACTGCCTCCAACAATTGTGATTCTAAACAATTGGCATTGATCATTTTCAACAAACATCCTGGGAAAAGGGATTTCCCACTGAGCTAGGTCTGAGTCAAGTTAAATAAAAACAAGCTCTGCAAAGAAAGTTTTCAGAAAGCTGCCAGGCAGATCATATCATCATAAATCTCTTGAGATGAGACTTTGGGTAACTCCAAATCCATCTGTCCTCTTTAGGGCTGTGAGTCTGTTGGCTTTCATAGCTGCTATGGTTGCAAGTTTGTTTGGATTCAAAGCTACCACAAAAACAGGGAAAGGAGAATGAGTTAGGGACCATTAAAATGCCATCAAATATGCTGTCTTTATCAAAATACAGCCATATTTCTTGAACAAACACTGTTTAGATTTGTGCAAACTTTTGATTAATTTTCAGAGTACTGAAAAAGTTAATTTTGAAAGGTTTTTTTGCCAATGTTTTGTGGCTTTTATAATGGAGTAGATTTTTCAAAGTCCTTACTCCATTTTCTGGAAGTACTTTCTCCCAAATATTAATTTCTCAATTAATATTTGGGATCACAGTTCTAATTTTAGACAGCCATATGACCTTGTACATGCATGGCCTTCCTAAGCCGAGTGGTTTTTGCTTCAGAAAATTTTTTGAAAAATCTATGTAAGAGTCCAGAATGTTGTTGTTGTTTAGTTGCTAAGTCGTGTCTAACTCTTTTGCAACCCCAAGGACTGTAGCCTGCCAGGCTCCTCTGTCCATGGGATTTCCCAGGCCAGGATACTGAAGTGGGTTACCATTTCCTTCTCCAGGAGATCTTCCTGACCAGGGATCAAACCCACGTCTCCAGCATTGGCAGGTGGATTCTTTATCACTGAGCCAACATGAGAGCCCAAGAGTGCAATGTAGATGCACACAATTTTTTTTTTCTTCCCAAGTTGGCCTGAAGTAAAAGGATACCTGCCGTCCACTCTAGTTGCAGATATAGTTTAAAAAAAACAAAAATCTGCTCTCTCTGAACGGTCAGCCTAGACAGATTACTTCTAGGAATCTATTACTTCTAGGAATCAGCTATAAAATGCAATGACCTCCCAAGTCCTTTCTAGCACTTTGTTTCTATGAAAACTTGCTGTTTTCTTTTGCCACTAAGTAAATTAATGATGCAAACAGGCAGATTTTCCAAATTGACTCTAAATGCTGTCTCTAAGCATTATTGAAGTCAAAATAGCATGATCTATTTACATGTACAAAATACGTTACTTACAAATTGATAAAATCAGGTTGTTAAATTAGATATTCTTCTAAGCAGAGAGTTATTAATTTTGTGATATTAAATTCTAATGTACTAACAGAGTTAGACCGTAAAGAATAATGTAATCTCGTATCTGTCTTCTGACCACACTGAACTCTTCATTCATTTCTCATGTCTACTTGAAAAGCTCAGTTTCATGGCAGTAAATTCCCCTTTTCCAAGCAACTGAAAATATTGGGCAAACTGAGGACAAAGGGGTCCAAAATTTATATCTGAAATTCAAAGGTGGATTCCTCCAAATTTCTAAGGTAACTGTTCACTTTTGATTATAGAAATGATACATTTTACAGTTAAAATTATTAAAGTATCCAAAAATTAAAAGGGAAAAAGTCACCTATACTTTGATTATGCAGATAATGGTTGTTCTTAATATTATGGTGTTTTCATTTTCTACTCACACAGATATATAAAGTATTATGCACATGTATATTTAAAATATATATTTTCTTCTCTCCCTCTCTATTTCTTGACAGTTGTCTCTCCATATCTGTGGAGAATTTGTTCCACAACCACCACAAATACTGAAATCCAAGGATGCTCAAGTCTGTTACATAAAATTATGTAATATTTGAGTATAACCTACATAAGTCCTTCCAAATACACTGTATACTTTAAATTCTCTCTAGAGTAGCTGGTAATACTTAATGTCAATGCTATGTGAATAGGTATAAATACAATGTTAGTGCTATGGAAAAAGCTGCCAGTGCATGTCAAATTCAAGTTTTGCTTTTTTGGAGCTTTCTGGAATTTTTTAAAAAATAATTTCAATCTGCAGTTGATTGAATCCATAGATGTGGAACATGCAGATATGGAGGGCTGACTCCTTATGTTTTATATATATATATATACATATATATATACACATGTAGAAAGAGAGAGACTTTGAGAGAAAACTCTCTAAAATGTAAGTGTACATTGGTATTCTTGGGAAAGGAATGGTGCAAAGAAGGGGGAGCCCTAACCAGACAAATATCCTGCGAAGGGCAGCCCTTAGCTATGGACCCTAAGGTGCAAGCATTAGCCAGTCCCGGTAGCTAACCCCACATTCCCTGAGCTCACCTTCAGCCACGCTGGTCTAATGCCTGGCACACAGACAGCCGCACAAATCAACACCGCCTCGCTCTGCCTTTCTGCCAGAGGGCTTGCCCAGCACCACGCAGTAGCCACGGTGGCAGGGCTGAAGGCTATGGCTGTGCCCAATCACACAGGTTCCTTTTCACCAAAGGTGATAAAAGTTGCTGCCACTGACGGGTATCTGACTGAATCTGAGCTCTCTTTGAGGAGACCAACCAAACATTTGATGTCAAGTTGATCACAGGGGACCCCTTTTACTCTGGAAGGGGCAGAGATTTATGGTAGCAGAGGTTTGATAACGGACACATAACCATGGAATTCATTGCCCCTACCATATAGCACCATCATGCAGAATCTCTTGATTGCCCTGGTAGAACTTTGAAATGGTCCCTCAAAGGCTCAGCTAAGGTTCCAGATGAAGGGAACACACTGTGGAGCTGGGGCACTTTCTCCCTGAGTGCAGTCTAGATGTGGAACCAACAACCATTCCTGATGCCATGTCCCTAACAACTAGCAGACAAATGCTAGGAACCAAGGAGATGGCAGTGTCATCTGCACTCCAGTCCTTACTTTGGGGCTTTGTGCTTCCATTGTCACGGTTTTAGATTCTACAGAATCATAATTCCTGGCAGGAAGTAGAAGATGTTTCCACCAAGAGCTATCACTTAAACTAAGTTGAGGATTGTCAGATGGTCATATTATCCTGATGATGGGAAGTTCAGTTCAGTCACTCAGTCATGTCTGACTCTGCAACCCCATGGACTGCAGCACACCAGGCTTCCCTGTCCATCACCAACTCTCAGAGCTTGTTCAAACTCATGTCCATCAAGCTGGTGATACCATCCAACCATTTCATCCTCTGCTGTCCCCTTCTCCTCCTGCCTTCAATCTTTCCCAGCATCAGTCTTTTCCAATGAGTCAGTTCTCCACATCAGGTGGCCAAAGTATTAGAGCTTCAGCTTCAGCATCAGTCTTTCCAATGAATATTCAGGATTGATTTCCTTTAGGATGGACTGGTTTAATCTCCTTGCAGTCCAAGGGCTCTCAAGAGTCTTCTCCAACACCACATTCAAAAGCATCAATTCTTCAGCACTCAGCCTTCTTTAGGGTCCAGCTCTCACATCCATACATGACTGCTGGAAAAGCCATAGCTTTGATGACCAGAAGCCAGCAGGCAAACAAGGAGTTACTTTACTGTTCAGGGAGCCAACCCACCAGAAGCTAAAGTTGTGTCTTCATAGTGGAGGCAGTAAAGTGACCGGCGGTAGGTGAATTCACTGTGGTTGAAGGGGAAGCATGGGATTCAGGTCTTGATCCTCCCACACCCAGGAAGCTAATTGCAGCAACCACAGCCTGACAAAGGCAAGATAACCAACCGGAGCTCTGACACCGTAGGGATGTAGGTTCAGGTCGTTCTATCAGGAAAGTAGCCAAGGCCCGAAATGACAGCTCAGAGTGAGGGGACTCTCAAATGAACAGAAGGATATGTGTTTGGAGGGGGGGAGAGTTTCAAGAATGACCTCAGATCCAGCTGCCACACAGAAACTGCAGCTTGTCGTGTGAGTGCTCCCAATTTTAGTCTTTTACTCTTCTTAGAGACTGTGGCTGGCCACCACTGCAGAGCACAACAGAGTGGATTCACGGATCTGAGCAGGGAAAATGGTGAACTGGATCAGATATGTGGCCATTTCACCGCTCAACCAGTAGACAGTTTGAGATAGGTTGTCAGCTGCCTTCTTAACTGCTTGCCTCTCTTTTCTTATCTGCTTGACAGTTCTCTCCAGCCTCTTGAGGGAACTTGTGCAGCCTGCCTGCAGGGCAACCACACATGCCAAGGATATTACACACCTAGAGGTAACTCTCAATTCACGAAGGACAGAAGTCAATGGATAAACATTGCAGCTTGCTCACCTCTGAGGGCAGTCTGTTCTGTGACACATTTCACATGGTTTCTCCAGGGGCTCCCCAAGGAGCTGAACTCAGCAACCCAGAGTGGTAAGTCCTCATCACTGCTCCATGTATCAGCTAGGTATCCTCCTGCACTTCTCTGCTTCCTTACTCTGCCCCTTGGAATCACCTTCCCAAATAACCTACCTACTTTGCTTCTGGGTCTGTTTTTTGAGAAAACTCCAATTAAGACAGTGTTTTAAAAGTTAAAAACAAAAGTGCCAACAGGGAATGATCAGAGGCAGAGAAAATACCCAGGAAATGAGGAGGCAGGGCAGAGATCACAGGCACATCCTCACCCGAAGTTCATATCAAGGACTAAAAAGAGAGACAGCAGGAGAACAGAGGGGCCCAGGACTCCAAGAGGACATGTCCTATGTGGACAGTGGCCTAGGTGGGCCATCCTTATCCACTCAATTTAGAAGAGAACTGATGGGAAGAATTTCAGGAAATCTTGTGAAAGGGAGGTACCCGAATAGGGCGTCAGGGGACATGGGAAGTCTGCATTTGTTCATCTGCTCATTTACGCAAATATTTATTGATGGCCTGCTGCTTGCCAGGCATCATTTGGGATTTTGAGGATACAGCTAGCAACAAACTAGTAAGACCCTGCCCTCACAGGACTCTGGTTCTAGCGCAGGAAGACAGACAATGAACACAATTAAATGTACACTGTGCCAGTAGATGGTAAGTGCTATGATGAAAAATAAAAGTGGGTAAAAAAGAATGGTGGGAGAGGGGGCGGGGGAAGCCCTCTCACCAGGAGCAGGGCAAACTCCAAGGCGATGAATAGACACTTAAAAGACCAGCAAACAGAAGACGCTTAAGCTAGCAGAGCCAACAGCTTTGGAACTGACAGGAGTAGCAGATTAAATCCCTGCCGGTGGCACAGACTGCATAGAAAAGAGACTATAGACCGTGAGAAGGACAAGCCCGAACCAGAAGGCCTGCTCTCAGCTGCACGCTGAGAAAACCGTGCGGCTGGGCCAGGGGAGAGGAGAAGCCGCACTCCCCAACTGTGCTGGGCGGACGACAGAGAGCCTGAGCAGAGGGGGCGGGGGAAGCCCTCTCACCAGGAGCCGGGCAAACTCCAAAGCGCTGAATAGACACTTAAAAGACCAGGAAACAGAGGACGCTGAGGCGAGCGGAGCGAACAGCTTTGAAACTGACAGGAGTAGCAGATTAAATCCCTGCAGGTGGCGCAGACTGCATAGAAAGGAGTCTATAGACTGTGAGAAGGAGAAGCCGGACCAAGGAATCATCTGAAAATCTACAGACCCTTCCCTTCACTGCAAGCACCAGCACCACAGAAAGCCTTAATTATAACTGTACTAGGAACATCTTTTAAATTTTTAAAACTTTTATATATATATATATTTTTTTTCTTCTTCTTCTTTTTTTTTTTTTTTTTTTTTTTTAGAATTTTTAAGTCCCCTATGGCCTTACTATTTTTTTTTCTTTTTTCTTTCTTTTCCTTTATTTTTATTTTCCATTTTTTTTAAGTATTTTTGAGAATCCAGTCTTTACTCTAGATTTTTAATCTTTGCTCATTAGTACTTGGTATCAACTTTCTACCTTTTAAGATCCAAGCTCCAGTACCCACTACTACCTGGGAGTGAGATCATTGGCTTGACTGCTTTCTCCCCATTCTTATCTCTTGCTAGTAACAGTGAGGAAACCTAGACGCACCCACCAGAAAACCACACAAGCCTTCCCATCCAGGAAACTTAGACAAACCACACATCCAACCCATCCCACAGAGAGGAATCCCCACAATAAAGGGACAACACAGCAAGATAAACAAGAAGAAAAGGCAGAGAAATACCCAGCAAGTAAAGGAACAGGATAAATACCCCCTAGACCAAACAAAAGACGAAGAGATAGGAAGTCTACCTGACAAAGAATTCCGAATAATGATAGTGAAAATGATCCAAAACCTGGAAAATAAGTTGGAGTTACAGCTCAATAACTTGCAGGCAAGGATTGAGAAGATGCAGGTAAGCTTTAACAAGGACTTAGAAGAAATGAAAAAGAGTCAAAATACAATAAATAATGCAATAAATGAGATAAAAAACACCCTGGAGGGAACCAACAGTAGAATAACAGAGATAGAAGACAGAATAAGTGAGGTAGAAGACAGAATGGCAGAAATAAATGAAACAGAAAGGAAAAATGAAAAAAGAATTAAAAGAAATGAGGACAATCTTAGAGACCTCTGGGACAATATTAAACGCACCAATATTCGAATCATAGGAGTCCCAGAAGAAGAAGAAGACAAAAAGAAAGACCATCAGAAAATTCTTGAAGAGATAATTGTAGAAAACTTCCCTAAATTGGGGAAGCAAATAGCCACTCAGGTCCAAGAAACACAGAGAGTCCCAAATAGAATGAACCCCAAGCAGGACACCCCAAGACACATATTAATCAAATTAGCAAATATCAAATACAAAGACCAAATATTAAAAGCAGCAAGGGAGAAGCAAAAAATAACTCACAAGGGGAATCCCATAAGGATAACAGCTGATCTCTCAACAGAAACGCTTCAGGCCAGAAGGGAATGGCAAAACATACTTAAAGTCATGGAAGAAAACAATCTACAACCCCGACTACTGTACCCAGCAAGGATCTCATTCAAATTTGAAGGAGAATTCAAAATTTTCTCAGACAAGCAGAAACTGAGAGAATTCAGCAACACCAAACCAGCCCTCCAATGAATGCTAAAGGAACTTGCCTAGATAGGAAACACCGATGGGATAGATAATCTGGAACCCAAAACAATAAAATAAATGGCAGTGGGATCATACTTATCAATAATTACCTTAAATGTAAACGGGCTGAATGCCCCAACCAAAAGACAAAGATTGGCCGATTGGATACAGAAACAAGACCCCTATATATGTTGTCTACAAGAGACCCACCTCAAACCTAGGGACACATATAGACTGAAAGTTAAAGGCTGGAAAAAGATATTCCATGCAAATAAAGACCAAAAGAAAGCAGGAGTGGCAATACTCATATCAGATAAAGTAGACTTTAAAATAAAGGCAGTGAAAAGAGATAAAGATGGACATTACATAATGATCAAAGGATCAATCGAGGAAGAAGAAATAACAATTATAAATATTTATGCACCTAACATAGGAGCTCCACAATATGTAAGGCAAATGCTAACTAGTATGAAAGGGGAAATCAACAACAACACAATAATAGTGGGAGACTTTAATACACCACTCACACCAATGGACAGATCAACTAGACAGAAAAGTAACAAGGAAATTCAAACTTTAAATGATACAATAGACCAACTAGACCTAATTGATATCTATAGGTCATTCCACCCCAAAACAAGGAATTTCACCTTTTTCTCAAGTGCACACGGGACCTTCTCCAGGATAGATCACATCCTGGGCCATAAATCTAACCTTGATAAATTCAAAAATATTGAAATCATCCCAAGCATCTTTTCTGACCACAATGCAGTGAGATTAGATATCAACTACAGGAGAAAACCTTTCAAAACTTCCAACATATGGAGGCTCAACAACACACTGCTGAATAACCAACAAATCACAGAAGAAATCAAAAATGAAATTCAGTTATGCATGGAAACGAATGAAAATGAAAACACAACAGCCCAAAACCTATGGGACACTGTGAAAGCAATGCTAAGGGGAAATTCATAGCAATACAAGCTCACCTCAGGAAACAAGAAAAAAATCAAATAAATGACCTTACTTTACACCTAAAGCAACTAGAAAGGGAAGAGATGCAGAAGCCCAGGTCTAGTAGAAGGAAAGAAATCTTAAAGATCAGGGCAGAAATAAATGCAAAGGAAACAAAAGTGACCATAGCAAAAATCAACCAAGCCAAAAGCTGGTTCTTTGAGAAGATAAATAAAATTGACAAACCATTAGCCAGACTCATCAAGAAACAAAGGGAGAAGAACCAAATCAACAGAATTAGAAATGAAAACGGAGAGATCACAACAGAAAACACAGAAATACAAAGGATCATAAGAGACTATTATCAGCAACTATATGCAAATAAACTGGACAATTTGGATGAAATGGACAAATTCCTAGAAAAGTATAACTTTCCAAGATTAAACCAGGAAGAGATAGATAATATTAATAGACCCATCACAAGCACGGAAATTGAAACCGTAATCAGAAATCTTCCAAAAAACAAAAGCCCAGGACCAGATGGCTTCACAGCTGAATTCTACCAAAAATTTAGAGAAGAGCTAACACCTATTCTACTCAAACTCTTCCAGAAAATTGCAGACGAAGGTAAACTTCCAAACTCATTCTATGAGGCTACCATCACCCTAATTCCAAAACCCGGCAAAGATGCCACAAAAAAAGAAAACTACAGGCCAATATCACTGATGAACTTAGATGCTAAAATCCTCAACAAAATTCTAGCAAATAGAATCCAACAACACATCAAAAAGATCATACATCATGATCAAGTAGGCTTTATCCCAGGATGCAAGGATTCTTCAATATTCGTAAATCGATCAATGTAATACACCACATTAACAAATTGAAAAATAAAAATCACATGATTATCTCAATAGATGCAGAGAAAGCCTTTGACAAAATTCAACATCCATTTATGATAAAAACCCTCCAAAAAGTAGGAATAGAAGGAACATACCTCAACATAATAAAAGCTATATATGACAAACCCACAGCAAACATTATCCTCAATGGTGAAAAGCTGGAAGCATTCCCCCTGAAATCAGGAACAAGACAAGGGTGCCCACTCTCACCACTACTATTCAACATAGTTTTGGAAGTCCTGGCCACAGCAATCAGAGCAGATAAAGAAATCAAAGGAATACAGATTGGAAAAGAAGAAGTAAAACTCTCTCTGTTTGCAGATGACATGATCC
>ML662436.1:4617654-4637748 GCA_007570785.1 Antilocapra americana
ACACACACACACACACACACACACACACACACAAAACCACTTTTTTATTTTATTATGAAAATATCACCTTGCAATTATGTCTTATCTTCAACAAATAGTGACTGAACAGAGACAGAGGTGGACACATGGATGCTTCTGAATTTTCCCTTTCCCTCTTCTCTGGCTAGAGGCAAGGAGAGAAGATGAGAATGAACCCGGGGTCTAGAGGAAGCTGGGAGCAGAGGCTGCCTCTCAAGCTGCGTGTCAGGAGAGACCTGAGCCAAAAAGGTGGTGGTCTGTTTTCCTTCAACACACTCATAGTGGCTCTGCAATGCATCCCAGAATTCCCATTCCTGTATGTTTCTGTCTTATGAAAGACATGTGTTGGTGTGAGATTTGGAGAGCAGAAGTAAAAATTTTGTAGAGCAGAAGTGAAGAGGCAGTCATATTGGTTCCTGTGCTTGCAAAATGGGTGTCTGCCCTTGTTTATCATTCTGTCTGGCAAACCACCTCCTTGCTAGTAGGCTGCCAACTCTATGGTTGTCTCCCTCTCCCCTGGGTCCTGCTTCAGCTTTTTCTCTCCTGATCCAGGTGTGTGTTTAGCTCCTCGATGCAGGCTGCTAGTTTTCTGCTGCAAGATACCACATCATCTGGATTGGAAGCAATGAAAACTAACATGGGTTCTGACCAGTCTTCATGGGTTCCAGCTTGTCCTTTCTCCCTCTTGCTTGACGTCCATCTCCCCTTCCCAGCTGCCTGTGAACTTCTAGCTCATAGTCATGTGTATTAGTCACTTAGTTGTGTCCAAGTCTTTGTGACCCCATGGACTATAGCCCACAAGGCTCCTCTGTCCATGGAATTCTCCAGGCAAGAATGGCAGTGGGTTGCCATTTTCCTTCTCCAGGGGATCTTCCCAACCCAGGGACCAAACTCGTGTCTCCTGAAGCTCCTGCATTGCAGGTGGATTTTTTACCATCTGAGCCACCAAGCTAATGATTAGACACAAAAGTACATCTTATACACTAGTAAGACAGATGCATAAGCTTCTCTGATTGAACCCTGACTGATTCAGTACTCAGAGGAGAGTTCCAGGTCCTACCCCAGGACATGCTGCTCAGTGTTTTCAAGGTCATATGAATTCCCCACCAGATTGTCACCAGCAAACCATTATCTATGCTTTCCTGTCAGGAGAAATGAAAACACAAGAACCCAGCCACTTCTAAGCATTTTCTCAAATATCTCTGAGTCGACAACTTATATTAAATATTCTGTCTCCTTCCAAGTGGAAAAAGTTAATTATTTCCAAACTATCTGGGTTTTTGTTGTTTTTAATCTCTCTGTGTAAGGAAAAGCCCCTTTTTTAGCTGTGCAATTTTGAGCAAGTAATTTATTCAACTCTTTGGATTCCATTTCTTCAGCTGTAAAATGGAGCTATAATAAGATTGTGGTGTTAATTAAAAATGATGACAGTGGAGAGATTTTTACAGTACCCTGTGCAGAATCATTATTCCACTAGAAACAAAAGGAGAGAAAGCAGTTTTGCCTGAAGAAAACAGAAACACATCCAGAAGAGATCTTGGAATCAAAAGATTGCCCACAAATGCAAAGAAAGGCTCAGGAACTTTTACAGATTCACTCTTGGGTCTTGGCTAGCTAAACTTTGAAAAGATTTTTATTTCAAAAAGGAAAAATTAAATGAAGACTTCAGCTTGTTGAGTAATTGTGCTTAAGAGACAAGGGCACCTGCTTCTAGAGTCCACAAGAAAAATGTGAAAACTTCAGAATATTGAAAGGTAAAGTAGTATTTTATCCTTTGAAATTAATTTTTAAATTAATTGTATGGATAGTTTTAAATGAGAACAATTGCTTATCATACAAAATTTAAGTTGTACAAAAAATACATAGTGAAAAGCAATCTGCCTACCCCCATTTTCCTTTACCTTTGTTACCCATTTCTTATATATCTATTCAGAGATAGTCTGTGCACACATAAATACACATGAATATCCATCAATAGAATATAGGTCAAATATATGTGTGTGTGTGTGTGTGTGTGTATATATATATATATATATATAGAGAGAGAGAGAGAGAGAGAGAGAGAGAGAGAGAGGCTTCCCTGATGGCTCAGATGGTAAAGAATCTGCCTGCAATATAGGAGAACTAGGTTCAATCCCTGGGTCAACAATCCCTGGTTCAATGCCCTGGAGAAAGGAATGGCAACAGCTCCAGTATTCTTTTTTTTTTTAATTGAAGGATAATTGCTTTACAGAATTTTGTGGTTTTCTGTCATACATCAACAAGAATCAGCCATCAGTACACTCATGTCCCCTCCCTCTTGAACCTTCCTCCCACCTCCTTCTCCATCCTACCCTTCAGCCTGACACAGAGCCCCTGTTTGAGTTCCCTGAGTCATACATCAAATTCCCATTGGCTGTTTATTTTACATATGGTATTGTAAATTTCCATGTTACTCTCTCTATATATCCCCCCTTCTCCCTCCTCTCCTCCCCGCCATGTTCATAGGTCTGTTCTCTATGTCTGTTTCTCCATTGCTGCCCTGAAAATAAATTCATCAGTACCATCTTTTTAGATTCCATATATATAACTGATTCAAATGTGTTTCTTTTTATGGCTGAGTAGTATTCCATTGTAAATATGTACCACAGCTTCTTTATCCAATCATCTGTCACTGGAGAATCACATGGACAGAGGAGACTGTTGGGCTACATTCCATGGGGTCATAAAGAGTCAGACACAACTGAGCAGCACTTCACTTTATGTACATATGTATATATATGCTTATATAATTATATAATATTTATTTCATGTATTTTACTTTCATGTAGCTTATTCTACATATTTTTCTCTACTTTGCAATTATACTTCACAACATACTTTGGAACTTCATTTCAGTACAAATACCATTTGGGCTTCCTTGGTGGCTCAGACGGTAAAGAATCCGACTGCAGTGCGTGAGACTTGGGCTTGATCCCTGAGTTGGGAAGATCCCCTGGAGAAGGGAATGGCTAACCACTCCAGTTTTCTGACCTGGAGAATTCCATGGAGAGAGGAGCCTGGTGGGCTACAGTCCATGAGGTCGCAAAGAGCTGGACACATCTAAGCAACTTTCACTTTCACTTTTTTAATGGCTCCATGATAGTCAGTTGTATAGATGTGCAAAAGTATAATAATGTTTAACCTGTACAATTACGTGGTTGCCATTCTTTCATTACTAAAAATGTGCTGCAATGAACAGATTGCAAGCATTATTTCACATATGTGTGATTACATCTTAGGTTAAATTCCCAGGGAAGGAAATTGTTGAGTAAAAGGATTAGTATGCTATTTATAGACATTGCTAATCTAATTTTGTCAGAGATTAAATCAGTTTTTACTCCCACCATCCAGTTTTCTGTTTCCCTACACTAACAACATTGTGCTATCAAAAATTTTGTCTTTACCTATCTGGTAAAAGATACAGCTCATTTTAGTTTTAGGTGGCATTTCTCTTATCATGAATAAAGACCAGATGTTTTATTTCCAAGAGTTTTTACATTTTTCTTTTCTGTGAAATATCTGTTAACATGCTTGCCCAATTTTCTACTGGTGGTTAGTCTTTCTTGCAGTGATTTGTAGTAAAACTCCATACTAAAGAAATAGTATATAAGTGGTAAATATAGTTTATCTTTGGTTTTCTGACTTGGTGGTGGTTTTCCCAGGCAGAATTTTTTTCAAACAAGATTTATCGTTATACACTGCTTTACTCCTGAAAAATGCTGATCTACCAAAATTTCCTGAGAGCTTTTCATTTTATTCATGAAGACCTGGATTAAAACTCCTGAATAATATTAATTTAATAAAATATTGCTTGGATTTGACCTAAGATTAAAATCATTGGTGAGCAAATTTCTCCACAAATGTGTATATCCTCAGAAAAGCTTGAAGGATTTAATAAATGAGTATTGGAAAAATATTAAGAAATATTTAGCTTGGGACAAAAGCCAACTAATTAACCATTAGTTTACTTAGACGTTTCTGTTTCAAATATCAATATTGTTAAAGGTGTATGTGCTAACTACTGAGAATTCCCAGGTGGCTCAGTGGTAAAGAATCCTCCTGCCAATGCAAGAGACACAAGAGACACGGGCTTGATTCCTGGATGGGGAAGATCCCCTGGAGTAGGAAATGGCAAACCACTCCAGTATTCTTGTCTGGGAAATTCCATGGACAGAGGACCCTGATGGGCAGAGGAGCCAGAGGTCCATGGGGTTGCAAATAGCTGTAAGAGTCAGACACGACTGAATATGAAAACGTGCATGGTACTAAATACTGAATCACAAAGGATCAATTTAACAAATTTATTAAATTTCGTACTAGCATAAAAAAAAATTAACTATAGAAGAGCCACAAACTACAGGGCACATTAATAACTCACAGGAAAAAAAGCCCCAAACCTAAAAGTGTCTGTCTGCCAGCATTTCACGAAGCTACTAACTACATTCTCCTCAAGATACTCTTCTTACAGGCTGAACAGAGCAGTTTCTGCTGGCCTTGTGTGGCGTCTCTGACTTCACAAAGGCATCTCAGAGGCATCTCAGAGCTTGTCCTCTGAGACGGGAGGGAAATGGAGTACTTCTGTTCTCCAGTTGTAAAGTGCTGTCCAGCAGCCAAACTGAGAGAAGGATACAGGAAGAAAGATACAGGAAGTAGGGGCAAACCAGGAAGGGCAAGAGGATTCCGCAGACTTGAATGAACCACAGATAAACCCAGCAGGTACTCAGAGAAGAAAAACAACATCTCTCCTCTCTGACCTGAGTCTCACTGCCTCACTGGGAAGGCAGCCATACATTTAGCGAGCGCACTCTTCATCCTAGCCTCTGCTTGGAGAACAATCAGACCCTCAGTGAGGGAGCCCCATGACCATGACCTCAGAGACCCTGAAGGGTTGTTTCTGCTTGTGCCTGGTGTTGTCACAGATGCTGTTGGCTCCCTGGACTACTCTGGCTCAAGGGCCCATTACCCTCCCTTCAGGATGACTCCCCATTGACGTCCCTTTCCAACTTCTCTCAATTCCAGTTCCTGAGATGGCCTTTCGGTTTGTGGCCTTCCATTTCAGTAGCTGAAGGAGATACTGTCAGGAGGTGCAAGGAAATGCACTGTGGAAAGAAACTGCTTTTTATTCCTCTCAACCAGCATGAAGCCAGAAAATGCAGTGTTACTTTTATGGCTTCACTCTGGGTCAAATGTGTCTTAAACATGAGCCAGAGTGAAGCAATGGAGTAGGTTCTTCTGTGGCCAAGGACAGAGAAAACTGTCTAAGATCCGTATACATAGTTGTCTCACACCATCAGTTCTCACTTTCAATATCTGAACCAGACTTTCTGCCCCTTTCCCTCTCTGCCCACCCATTCAGCTGGAAAGCACTGTGGATTTCACAGAACAGCGAGCATCTGAGAAATACTGGAACTTGAGGAAGTGGTAAATTACGCAGATGCTGTTGATAAACTGGGTCTGTAGCTAAGCCAAACCTTGACTTAAACAAATGGCCATGGCTGTTAAAGCCAGAAGGGACCCCAGAGAGCATCAAGTACAGACACTCTTCTCACAGATGAGGCATCCAGGGTAGAGATGCTTAAGTGCCTTCTTCAGGGTCATTCAGGTGCAAGTGGCAGAGCCAGGATGCTAAGCCAGATCTTTTGGCTGGAGGTTCTGTGCTATTGCCATGATCCACATATGGAATGATTGCAAATCCAACGGCATTTGCAACCATAAGCAACTGGCTGTCCATAGGTTGGGATTTTGTGAAAGGGTTGCTGCACCCTTCTTTGAGATAGTCTAAGCAGGGGAAATGTCACACACACACACACACACACACTACACACACACACCCCTTAAGGACTGTGCCCTTTCAGTCCTCACTTAGAAAGCAGATCTTTAGGTCCTTAAGCTTCTAACAAATTGTGCACAACCCTCCCTGGCCAGTAATTGGAATGTTTTCTGTAATATCAAACCATATGATGTCAACCATTCATTTTGTCTAAAACAGTGAAAACTTTTGACCAATCTGAAGAAATTACCTTTACATATAATGCCATTATAATTGCTCAGAGGTATTCTCAGGTTTTGAAAATTTCAGATGGTTTAGTAAATACTTCTTGCTGGTAATCTTTTGACTTCAGCAACTCCCAGATGAAGCTTGTCCAAAAAGGAGGAAAAAAAAAGATTTAGGAAAGGGAAAGGAAAAATTGTGGATGTTCTACTAAAAGACTGGATATAAAAGTTTTATTTGGCTTGCATTGTGTTAGGCCTGGGAAGCAAGGATTTCCCTCAATTCTGCTCTAGAATTAAATGTCTTACCATTTTGCCAGATACTTCATCTTTTCTTACAGATGTCATTAGAATGATAAATTTTTTGGAGTAAGAAATAGAACTGTCTGGGAAAGGTCAAAGGGCACAAGAATCCCATCTTTTGCACAGCAGTCTAGTCAGGGATGATCACTTACTCTCCATATATCGGTAGCTGGCATTCAGTGCTGGCTGTGAGCAGAGACTCCCACTTACAAGGAACTAGACATTCATCATTTTCCTAGCTACTGAGCAAAAAGCAGGGCTCTGCTGCCGTCGAATAAGGGGTGTTCCAGTAACACCCACAGATGCTGTAGGCAAAATAAAATGAGGTCTTACCAGTCCATGATCGTCTTCCCTGCTGGTGACTCCTTCTCAGATAGGAAAGTTACCTACCAAGAGGGACATATACTGTCATTCCTTTCAGGGAAGCATTTTCTCTCTCCCTTTGTACTCAAAACCCCATTTGGATAGAAATGTTGGTGGATCCATGATTGAGGGAAAAGGGGAAGGGGCTAGGTCAGTGGTACGTGCTAACCCTAGCTCTAACTCTCAGCCAGCACTGATTGTCATAAGGGCTGAACTGACCTTGAGGCTCAGAGTCTCAAGACCTCTCTGAGAAGGATCCTGTCTCTGAATGTGTCTGATGGTAGTTTACTGGTTTATGTGATGAGGAACTGGAGAGCCAGGTGTCCTGTCTTCCAGATCCTGGACACATCAGAGTATGCATTCTGGCTCTACTCTTACCCTTCCATTTTCACCTCTCTTCCTTGCTCCATATAATCTTGCTAGAGAATCAAATCTCAAATCAACCAGTCCATACCTGAGAAGGAAGGAGGGTTAGGTACAATCTAATGACCGTCATGACCTGTGTGTTTTCTAAGTCTTAAAACCCTTTATTTCAATTTTTTAGATATACAAATGTATCATTTAAATTATATTATATGATATACTTCCCAGGTGGTGCTAGTTGTAAACACCTGCCTGCCAATGTAGGAGACATAAGAGATGAGGGTTCGATCCTAAAATTGGGAATATTCCCTGTAGAAGGAAATGGCAACCCACTCCAGTATTCCTGTCTGGAGAATCCCATGAACAGAGCCTAGTGGGCTATAGTTTTTAGGGTTGCAAAGAGTTGGACATGACCAAAGTGACTTAGTACATAACACACACATACATATTATTGTATATTAAATATATATAAATATACAAACATATAAATATAAAAATACATAAATATACAATGTTTTTTATCAATGTGTAGGCCAAAGTCTTTTCTTTCAGTGTGAGATTATTATGTTTGGTGATCCATAAAATATTTCTGACATCCACCATACCCATAATGCTTTGCCTACTATTTCCAACTTCAATTTTTCAAAGATGAACAGAAATTTAAAGATATTTCCACTATCAGCTGGAGAATAAAATTTTTGAATTTCTACTACTTTTTCCCAGCCCTGTCGAACACATGTAGCTATAGTTTATCTTTAGTCTGGGGCAATAATTATTTTGTGAGGTCTACATCAGTGGTCATAGAATAGCCAAAATGTGCAAAGTACCTAAATGTCCTTCCATTGGTGAATGGATAAGCAAAATGTGGAAAGGCCGTGGTCCATGGGGTAGCAAAGAGTTGGACGTGCCTGAGCAACTTTCACTTCACTTCATGACCACGTGAAGGAATGTTATTCAACCATGAAAAAGAATGAAATGAGCTTCCCTGGTGCTTAGTGGTTAAGAATCCACCTGCCAGTGCAGGAGATGCAAGAGATGTGGGTCTGGTCCCTGGCCTGGGAGAATCCCACATGGCACAGAGCAACTGAGTCCATAGGCCACAACTATTGAGCCTGCGTTCTTAGAGCCTGGGAGCCGAAACTACTGAGCCCGCATGCCACAGCTCTGAAGCCCATGCACCCTGAAGCCCGCACTTCGCAACAAGAGAAACCACTGCAATGAGAAGCCTGAGCATCGCAATGAGAGAGTAGACCTGCTTGTCACAACCAGAGAAAAGCCCAAGCAACAACAAAGACCTAACACAGTAAAAAATAAATATTTTTTAAAAAACCGAAAAAGGAATGAGGGCTTCCCCAGTGGCTTAGGGGTAAAGAATTTGCGTACAATGCAGAAACTTCAGGAGACACGGGTTCATTCCCTGGTTCGGGAAGATCCCCTGGAGGAGAGCATGGGCAACCCACTCCAGTATTCTTGCCTGGCGAATCCCATGGACAGAGGAGCCTGGCAGGTTACAGTCCATGGGGTCGCAAAGAGTCAGACACGACTGAAGCGACTTAGCACACACTCAATGCTGGGTAGATCTCTAGACATCTCTGATTAAAAAAAAGGAGATACTGATACATGCTAAAACATGGATGATCCTCAAAAATACTATACTAAAAAAAAGAAGCTAGACACAAAAGGTCATCTATGGTATGATTCTGTTTGTATAGTATTTTTAAAGCAAGTAAAGATATAAAGGCAGAAAGCACATTGATGGTTGTCAAGGTCTTAGAGGAAGAGTGATGGGGAGGGACTGTTTAAGGGGTTCAGGGTTTCCTTTCAGGGTGACAAACATTTGGGAACTCGATAGAGCTGGTGTTCGTACAACACTGTGAATGTACTAAATTGTTAATTTTAGGTTATATAAATTTTAACTCAATAAAGAAAAATATGGCAGGGAAAGAATAGATCTCAAGAACTTGCAACCACCCCACACATGCACACATATGTACGCCCACTTGGTACACATACATGCATATGTGAATGCTGTACATGACCTAGAGCTTCCTTAGTAGTGGGTCCTCCTGCCTTCCCAGAGCTTAATGCACGATTACTCTCTTCTGTCCCAGAAGTCTACTGATCTCAGATCTTTAGAACCATTGTAATCATCTTTTAATTATCAATTTCTCTCTACCCAGATGACATCCCATTCTCTTCTAAAAATCTGCCTAGAACTGTCTAGATCCACCCTTGCCTCGCCATTTGGGACACTCTCCTGAGACGACTCCAAGAGGTCTTGGTGGACCATGCCTCACTCCAGGGAAGTGACCAGGGATGTAAGTTATATATCCTTCCTCCACTGGCATTCACTGAAGGGCACTGTCTCCTTACCAGAGGACAGATGGGCCAAATCTAGAGATGAACGCACTACTGCTCCTTCCAAAATGTAGAGGTCGTAAGCTAAACCCTGCTACCGCTGCTGCACACGTTAGCTACACTGCCATGCCTGGACTATGTATCTCAGGATGCCACAGGCTCAGTGACCTTGGACTGAGATTTCCAGATGCCCCACAAGAAGAGGAAGAGAAAGAGCTCTGATGGGACAGCTGAGCTCTGAATGGGAGGTTCTCCCATCCTTATCTCTGGAGCCCTACATAAAGCAGACCTAGCCCTGGGAACCCATCAGGAGATGCAGTAAGCCTGAAAGAGGAGGACTGAGGCTAACAGAAAGCAAATGTCTACTTTGGCAATGACCACAGCTGACTTCAGTGTATTTTCCTCTCCACTGTTAATGAAAAAAAAAAAAAAAAGCTATAAGACAGCTCTGTAGAACACGCTTAATACAAAAATGCTCTGTTTGACTTTGATCACTTGTGCTTCCTATGATAAGCAACATATGGCAGCAAACTTCGCGTGTGACTGCTGTAAATTATCAGTCTGAAGATCTTTTCCATAACAGTTTATCTGCTGGGGAAGAAAATGGCATAGGACTAAAACAAAAAGAATGACTCCAGCAAAGCCACAAAATTATGTTTGAATGCACATAAGGAGTTTGATTCCATTTGTAACTCTAGTATCCCCCAGTTCCTAGGCTTCTGGTGGTAGTGGTGTTGTTTTTCAGTCACTAAGTTGCCTTCGTTGTTAAGGTGGACACCCTGAGTTGTGTCTGACTCTTTTCGACCCCATGGACTACAGCACGCCAGGCCCCTCTGTCCTCCACCATCCCCTGGAGTTTGCTCAAATTCACGTCCATTGAGTCAGTTTCTGGTGTCACCCTTTACCATCCAAATGAAGTGGCTGGAGTCCCTGTTTCATGTGCTGTGGGGAAGACTCCAACTCTGCCAGGGATTGCTGGGAGCACGGGGGAAGACGCTCATTCTCTTGGCCCATCCAGGCTGACCCTTCTTTCTGGCTATCCAGTTCAGATTTACAGATGTTGCCCTCTGTCACCGGCCTGTTTTGTACCGTGATGACCACCACCCGATCCGCTCTATCCCCAAAGAGTCACGAACCCAGGGTTGTAGTACATTCCCTGTGCTGATTAAAATGTGGGAAAACCTAAGTGGGGACTGCTAACACAGTAAGGTAAAAGACAACAAATAAAACATCCCTTGGTTTTTCCCTGGAATAGGGTCTTATTCCCGCTGGCCATGCTCTGTGCCCTAGACTGCAGTTTGTCTTCCCTGTCTTGCCTTCCGCTACAATCCAGAGACTTTTTTCCTCTCAAATGAAGTTCCCAGGTTCAGCCCTCCTAAACAGCTTACTTTCTGACATCGTGTCATTACTCACCTACCGCTTTACACACAGACAGACTCTAAACTATCCTGTGAGTTTAACTTTGCATCTTCAAATACCCCTAGTTAGTGCGCTGTACTAAACACAGGATCTCTTTCCAAACCACCTTTCGGCTGCAGAAAACCCTCAAAGAACCATCCAAATCCCAGGATGTTCATTACTAAGTGGAAATATTTTGTATAACCCATATCACAAGTTATACATGGCAGCTTGTTGAACTGTTGGCTAGTCAAAACTGGAATCCTATATGAGGGGCCTTCCTTAGTATCCTTAGTGAAATGGATACTAAGTAGGCAACTGGTAGGGTCCCCTAGATTTCTACCTCTGATCCTTGTAAATGGGGTAGGAGTGTGTGAAAAATAACAGATTTGTTCTCTTTAGCTGGAGCAAGGCTGGGGATGTTGTAGGAACAATATAATGCCAAGAAATCAAAAGAGATTTTGTTTCACAATAGCAATGGCTTATACATAAATATTAAGGAATCTCTAAATAGATCAAACAAGTTCCAAATCCCTGCACTCCAACTTAACAATGATGTTTAATGCCTCAAACCTGAGAAACAATGGTTTGTTTAACTCAATATGCAAGTGTATGATGGTGGTAACAAATAATAAATTTGTGGGGACTGTGAATAATAATGAAATTGTCATTTTTCAAAACTTCATTCTAATTGGTTGTTTTATTTGATCAACTTCAGGGTGCTACAACTAAGAGATCATTCTGCCCATTTAATTTTTAGAACAGTTAATTTTTCCTGATTAAGCCATCATTTTATGGAATGTGCAGCCTCCTCAAGTCCATTCTGACTTCAAGAAGCTGATTAAGACTGCCCTGAGAGCAGTAAGGAAAATGTAATGGCTACTTGTTTCAATATGAAAAAGGAAGAAAGATCAGCCATTTTTACAGTTCTTTCTAGAGGAGTCACATTGAAACCAAATAATCTTATGTGAGTAATGGAAACAATTTTTTCTCTTCACAAAACTATTGCTGCTTCTGAAATTTGGGGGGAAATTCATAATACATCTATTAATTACTTTTATTTTTAAATATTATTCTATCAATCTAAAATACTTTTAAATTATTGGCTCCCAATATAGCCAAACCAGTGTTTCACTGTTAACAAAAAACACTCAGATTAAAGTATATTTGAAGCATCCAGCTGAACAGAAATTGGTTATGAATATGATACCATTGAAGATAGTAACCTCAGCATCCTTCTACAGAAAAAGTCCATGGTTCAACGGCTATATCTAACTTCGAATGTGTTATTCAGTTTGCCAGAACGAAATTCTCAAAATACTCATTCATTTCCTTTGAATTGTAGTAAATCCCTTTAGAATGCTTGTGTATATACCTGTGAAAGGACATTTACAGTAAAATGCGTGAAAAATTTAAATTCAGAAAATAAAAAAATACCCTGGATTTGTAATAGCCTAAAACAAGTTCTGCTACCTAGAGTTCATGGGATGTGCTCTGTCAGGTAAATTCAATCTATGCACAATTAAAATTTCCACAAAAGCAAGTAATGTTAACATCTCTGATTCATGCATTCTCCTAAAAAATCACGACTCTAGCAGATCCCAGGGGAAAAAACCACTGAGGAAAGGGCTGTGATAATCTTAGGGAAGACATTTCACAGTTTGTGTTCCACTTCAATTATCTCCTTGCTTCCTGTGGATGTTTGATTTATTACTGCTGTCAAGAAAACTCCTGTTTCCAGTAAGAAGCTGAAGGAAGGCTGAGACACCCACATCCCAGATGTCCATGCTTCCAGACACATCCAGGGCATCTGTGAAAATATGAGTGATAAAGTTCTGTTTTCCAATTTTAGTTGACAAAAAATCAAACTTTCAAGTTTTCCTCTCCATCTAGTGGTTATATCCCTTTTGCAATTTAGATTCTAAAGTTAAAAACTCCAGGAATATTATAAACCAATGAGCCAAAGAATTTCTTTGAAGAAATAAAATTCTTTACAAAATTATCATTCCATGCATAAAAATAATCCCCCAAATCCCCCTGAAGCAGATTTAGGTAAGCAATCCAAATTTCAAATAATCCCAAATCTCTAGAAAGAAGCACCTTTTTATACCTTTTTCTCAGGGAAGGAAAGACAGATACACTGGAAAGCGAATCTGTATTCACAAAACTTCAATCTGAAGCCTTCTGTCTAGTAAAGCCTCAGAGGCTTATTCAGAAAACTTTTTATCTACTAAATTTAGCCATCAGGTTTCCAGAAGGTGTACAATGTTGCAACTTGTCAGAAGTTTTCAGGTTTGTACCTATTCTTGGGAATACTGAGTCTCAATCTTAGTTTTAGCGTCATTTGGGGAGACTCCTGCTGGAGACCAATAGATACGGACCCTGGGGTTGTTCCAAGTTCTCTATGTGCTTGGAGTGGACACGAGGCTTCCTACACAGAATCCTTTCCTCCTTCTTCCTACCAACTGAGTTTGGGCTCCCGCAGTGGCAGACCCTAAGGTAAGGATGTGGGGACTAGGTGTTTGTTTGAGAGCTGATAGGAGGAAACATTGGTAAGAGTGTATGGAAGTGGCAAAGCAGGGGAAGGAAGTCAATACCAAGTGTGTTGATGAGCAGATTATCACCGTGGGCAACTGGAGCTCAGTAGCCCTGGGGACCTAGAGGAGATGGCAGAACACAGTGCAGAGTTTTCCCACCAAGGGGCACCATCAATTCTCATCCATCGGTGGCTGAGGGCTGCGTTCAGGAGCATCAGTTCCTCCGCACTTTTCAGTCTGCCCCACATGCAAACCAAACAAGTTCTTGTGAAATCCCTCAGATAAAGCAAATCCCAGAGAAATCCCTCAGAGAGAAAAAGGGAGTAACAGACACTTGCCTAGGAAGTTACCAGCGTGCATTGGAAATGATGCCTGACAAGATGAGGTTAGCTCCCAACCAATTCTGCCACACTAAACAAATACCAGGTTTGTTCAGGTATCAGTTTCTCCTCAAAACACTATTGCCTCTGGGGATGAGACACCTGTAGCCTTAAGGATGATGGAGATTGACATGAAATAATCTCATTTATATTAACAGTGATCTCAGAAAGGGATCTGAGACTTATGGCAGTTAAGGTATCGTTAGAGGTCATCAGGACGTCCCTGGTGGTGCAGTGGTAAAGAATCTGCCTGCCAATGCAGGAGCTGTGTGTTCAGTCTCTGGGTCAGGAATATCCCCTGGAGAAGGAAATGGCAACCCACTCCAGTATTCTTGGCTGGGAAATACCATGGACAGAGGAGCCTGGAGGGCTACAGTCCATGGGGTCACGAAAGAGTCAGATGGGACTTAACGACTAAACAACAACAATAGAGGTCATCAGAATAGAAGGAAGTTTTGGGGGCAAGTTTCTTTCTCCTAAAACAGACTGTTAAAAATACATCACCTCTCTTTCTCCAGGGACATTGCCGTGTCTGGAGGTAAGTGCTGGAGCTGCTGCAGCCATTTTGGCACCAAGTTGAAAAAGAAGTCAGTGGTTTATATAAATTTTTTTATGTTAAAGGAGGATCATTATACTTGAAAAAATAAAAATCCGTGGGTGAAAATAATAAGAAAATGCTATTTTATGATTATGAAAGACTAACCCATTCTTGACATTTATATAGACTTTATCATTGATAAAGAATGTTTATGCCCATGCTCTCATTGCTTTTGCAGAAAAGTTGTGAAGAAGTGTAAGCTAGTATTTTTTTATCCCCAAAATTATAGACATATATACACATGAGAAAAGTGGGGTTCAAAAATAGCAAGTGATCTGTTCTTTTTCTTACGTCAATGAGGAACTTATTCCAAGTCTCATATCAAGCTCCTCTGATTACAAGTACCAAGTCATCTTAGCAGTGAAGCCTGGTAGCTAGTGAAACCTTATGCATGCCATCCCCTGTTGTTATTGGCCAGAAAAGTCACCCACCAATTTTAGGTAATGAGGATGAGATCCTATTAAAGAAATGAGACACTGGTACAGAAGTAAGCAACACAAATGACTTTCCAAGCACTTCTCATAAGCTATTATGCTTAAAGGGACTGCTTTGAGGAACACTGGGGTGTTCAGCAGACATCAACCTGCTTTCTGGAAACCATATGTAAAGGGAGAAATTTCATGAAATTTCCAAGCAAACAAAAACATTATACTTAAAGAGATTTTTTTCCCTTAATTTAGATTCACCCTAGGTTTATATTTCTGCATTGTTCTGTAATACATTTGTTCTGTAATTCATTTGGTTTTATTTCCATTTCATAATTCAAAGAGTAATGTATGCTTGAAATACACAATGTGAAAAACTAAGAAAATAGTCTTTTCATTGCTTAAATGCTTATAATAACGTAAAGGAAGGCATGGATAAAGGAAAGCACAAAGTATATTCCAGGATGTGTGTGTATATCAGTAGCTCAGTCGTGTCCACCTTTTTGCAACCCCACAGACTGTAGCTCATCAGGCTTCTCTATCTATGGGATTCTCCAGGCAAAAATACCAGAATGGATTGCCATTCCCTTCTCCATGTTCCTGGACAGGAAGACAATATTGTTAAGAAATCAATTCTCATTCAATTAATATATAAATTTAATATAATTTTCACTGAAATCTCAATAGGATTTGTGTTTTTCAAAATAATTCAAAAGTTTGTACCAGTCATGATTACATTGAGTTCTGAGTAATATAAAATCCCAGATAACAGTGGCAAAACCAAAACTAAAGCCTATTTCTCACTCAAGTAATCAGAGCCCCAAGGTAGGGAATAGAGGGCTGACCTAGCCCTTCTTGTATCTGAGAACGTGGCTCTTTTCATCCTATTAGTTTGCCATTCCCAGCACATGGCTTTCCCTCGGGTCCAAGATGGCAGCTCAAGCGCCAACAGTGCTGTCTGCAAGAGGAAAGGGGAAGAATGACAGGGCTTGTTCCTTTCCTTCAGAACTTCCCCCAGAAGCTGAACACACCACTTCTACCAAAATCCATTGGCCAGATAGCAATCATACTTCCACACATAACTTCAGTGGAGGTTTGGAACTGTAGTCATTATTCTTGGAAGCAACTACTCACCTAAAACAGTGAGCTTTATTAGTATAAAAAGATTTTATTAGTATAAAAGAGTTTTACCAGTACGAAGAAGGTGAGAATGATCTTGAAAGATGACTAGCAATGTCTATCATATCATTTGCCTTTTATACATTAAATAGCTGCAATTATTAACTTATACCTACTGTCGAATTAAATAGAAGACACAAAGCTCAAAATGTAAATCTTAAGAGTCTGTAAGAATTTAAAGACAGTGGACATTATAGTCTTGAGTTGCAGAAATACTTAAAAGTATGATGTCAATGTCAGAAATATTAAAAACTACTAATTTTGACTATATAAAAAATTGTAATGCAAATATATACCAAAAAGGACCACAAAACAGAATATTAATAAAATCCAGAGGAAAACTTCTGGCATAGGGGATGAGAAAAAGGGGTTACTACTTTTAATATTTAATGAGCCCTTAAAAATTAATGACACAGACCTCCACTTCCAGCTAGGATGGAGTAACAAGGACTAGATTTACGCTCCTACTTGAAACAACAGAAAACCTGGGCTGATATATAACACAACAGTTTTCAAAACATGGGCCATCAGGTTTTTCAAGACATTGGACATCATCAAGGACAGTTATCCTTGTACTTCCTTGCTAGAGTTTTCAGGCTGCAGCAGAGTGGGGGAAACCCAGTGGAGCCCACAGATACACTGAGTGGAGAAGGCAGAGATGAAAGCCCAGGGAGATCAAGGAAGCTATAGTTCACAGGGCAGAAGACCTGGGAAAAGAAAGGTACACAGCCGAGTCAGAGATGTGCAGCAGTGTTCCCTTCAGTATTCCACAAGAGGAATATACTGATCAGTATATGCGTTTGAGGGAAATATCTGAGACTACCCAAAAGGATTTGAGGGAACAGTTCCCAGAACCCTTAGAGGCAGGAGTGAGTGCCCTCTCTAGCCAGCTAGGCTGAAAAATCTCATAATTCACGGAGTAGAGCACTGGGTAGAGTTCTTCAAAGGTCTTGCCTCAACAGTGGTAAATAATGAACCCTAGAAGAAACGATGCTCTCATCCTCCTAACAAATCTCATAAGCAAGAACAAAAGAGTCAAACTGTTTCCAGTTAACTAAACTGCACCTCAAAACATAGCTCAAGGATATTCACAGGAATTTAAAAATATCCAGCACCGAGTGAGTTAAAACACGCAGTGTTTGGCAGCTAATAAAATGACTAGATATGAAAAGAAGTAGAAAAATACAACCCATGATGAGGGAAAAAGAAATAAATCAATCAAAACTGATTCAGAACTGACACAGATGTGTGAATGAGCAGAAAATTCATTAAAACAATTATTATATCTATATTCCATATGTTCAAAACCCTGAGGAAAGATAGAATATGTTCAGTGGGGACATGGAAAATAATTTTAGAAAATCAAAATTCTAGAGCTTAAAATGAAATTGTTTGAGATCAAAATACAGTAGATGGGATTCATGGCACATTAAACATTGCAGAAGAAAATATTAGTAATCATGGAGACACTTCCCAAAATAAAAATTATAAACCCACCAATCCCAAGCTCAGTGGATGTCAAGCACAAAAAGTTAAACTATACCAAAACACATCATAATAAAATCACTTAAAACCAATAGTAAAGAGAAAATCTTAAAAATCAGACCCAACCCTGCAGGGCAGCATCTCAGAGGACTCTGACTCTAAGCCTGACAGACTCAAAAGGTGCCTCTGCTTATAATCCACATGCGGCAGGAACCAGAGAGCACGGACGACTTTAGCCAAGCTTTCGAAAGACCTTTAAACACACTAACCGCTCTGAGCAGATCATCTGGTATGGTTCATTCTGAGTAAGCATTGGTGGATACATGCTCATAAAGAACAAGTCTTTGATGTGGGCTGATCTTGAGTTTCTATTTGTTTGTAATCTAGATCCAGTTTTATATTTAGATACATGATTGCTTTGGTCATGTTTTATATAATAATTCTTTCATCTGCAGTTCGTGAAAAGTCATTTGTGGAAGCCAACAGCAAGAATAGCAAACACAGACTTGACACAGATATGGAACATGTTTCCCCATCCTTTTAGGGTAAGTCTCTCCAACCCACAGAAGTTTTGCTTTTTTCCCCTTGAAGGAGGATGATGGGGTTTGACAGCATCTGGAGTGGAAGAGTTCTCTTTTCTTCTGGCAATGCCAAAAGAAATAGACGGCAGATGTCTCCAAATGCTCAGGTGTTGCAATAAGAACCCCTCTCCATGCCCAAGGTCGCAGCTGAATTGCCTTTGGCCTGCATGTGGCCCCTGGATGTGGGTCAGGGATCCAGGAAAGAGGCCACACGCTCTGAGAGCAAGTAGCTCCAGAAAGCCCAGACAAGGTAACACTGCCAGATCTTGTCTACTTGGGGCCACGTGGCCCTTCCACCCCCTGCCCCAGCTCTGCTTTCTCAAGCTACAGCCAAGGAAGGAAAAGAAAGAGCCACAAAAGGGCCTCCCAGGAGTAAAAGCCACACACACTCCCGTTCATATGGGTTGGAAAGGTTCCCTGCTTTCTCCCCTGTCAACCACAGGGTCCAAGAACAACCTATAAACATTTTTATGAGTGTTTTCCTTTGGCCTCTCACAGGTCTCGTTGATTTCTAGTTGAGAGTAGAGTCCCAAATCGAATCACTAGCTATTTCATTTTGATTCTTCCTTCCTTCCTTCATTTAGCAAATATTTTTTGAGAACTTAAGGGGAGTCAAGAATTCCATTGGGAATTCGAGGTGTGCAAAATCAGATATGTTCCCTTCCCTTGTGGGAATGGAGTGCAAGAGAAACGGATAAATCAAACTATTGCACGAGATGATATAAAATGGCAGCAGAGTCAGGTACACTGCAAATATGTGTGGTGGCATGCAGGGGGTTGACCAAGCATGAGTGGGGATAAGACCAATATGGTATATGTGCTTTTAAACCTATGAGTACTTGATAACCCACGGTTGTCACATGTCTGTGGCTCACATGGTTCATCTAAAACCTTGTAACATTTTGTGGTGTGATAACAGGATAGCATAATGAGAAATTTGTAGTCAGAAGACCTGAGTTTGCCTTCTAGCTATCTGTTGGTTGTGTGCTCATTGAGCTCCTTTTTCCCTGTGTGTAAAACATAAATAATACTATCTGTTCCTCCTAACCCACAGATTTGTTGAAGAAATAAATAAGATGGCATATGTAAAAACACCTGTAAACTCTATCTATATGGTAACTATTTACAGAAAGATTTGTTTCATCTTTATCAATGAGGTATATATCCTCTGGCTCTGTTATTGTTGAGGGACATGTTGAGGTGATAAATTAGAGCTTTTCTCTTTCAGATTGTAGGACACCAGTACCAACCCAGGGCCCTTTAAAGTGATTTTGCTTTTCCTTTATTTGGTCCATAAAATCTGAGCCCTCAGGGAAGACTTGACTTGAGCGTGTGGTTCGAAACCAAAGGATGGGGAGGATGGGGCCAAGTGCAGCCAGGGAGCTTTGAGACTTGGCGTCCCTTTGCAGCTTCACTGCCTGCCAGGAGGGCAGGAGTAAGGCCCCCTGGGCCCCAGAGAAGGCCTGGGACTTTGGGAGGGAAGGTGGAGGAGAGGAGGGGAACATGAAACCCAGGCAGGTCCCAGCTGGGAAGCAAACTGAACCAAACCAAAAGCACTGCTCACTCATAAATCAAAGGGAAACGCTCAGTGGGCAAGTCCCCAGGAGCATGCTGGCCACTGGCCAGAGGAAAAACAGAAAGGCTTAGACTTCCACTAAAACACATCCCCAGAAGTGAACAGGGCCATTTTCCCTGATGAGAATATGGGGCCAGAGGGCAGTGCTGCCTTTGTTCACTCAGGAGCATCTTATTCATTCTAGTACATTCTACAGGGCAACTGTGTCTCATCACATATGCCTTCAGCTCCAAGCATAACAGTTCATATGTATTGTGTGCTTAGTCACTCAGTCATGCCTGACTCTTTGAATACCCATGGAATGTAGCCCACCAGGCTCCTCTGTTCATGGGATTCTCCAATCAAGAATACAGGAATAGGTTGCCATTCCCTTCTCCAAAAGATCTTTCTGACCCAGGGATCAAACCCAGATCTCCTGCACTGCAAGCAGATTCTTTACAGTATGAGCTACAGGGAAGTACCTTAGACACGGTACTGGGTCTCCATCTGTACTTTGCCTTGGGTCCTGCAGTGGTTAA
>ML662436.1:4637758-4922687 GCA_007570785.1 Antilocapra americana
TTGGGTCCTGCAGTGGTTAAGAAAAGCCTTGGCCTCAGAGAATTATTTTAAATAGCACTATGATAATTTAATGATGGTGAGAGAATTTCCACAATCTCACAGTCTTACTAACGTGTCCCTAATGTGTTTTGGTGAAGCCAATATTTATGATTGCCTTTTTCTGATAAAAAAAAAAAAAAAGAGCTTCCCTGTAGCTCAAATGTTATAGAATCTATCTGCAATGCAGAACACCTAGGTTCGATCCCTGGGTTGGGAAGATCCTCCAGAGGAGGAAGCAGCCATCTACTCCAGTATCCTTGCCTGGGGAATCCCACGGACAGAGGAGCCTGGCGAGCTACAGTCTTTGGGGTGGCAAAGAGTCGGACACAACTGAGCGACTAACACTATTACTATTACTGTTCTGACAAAATTTTCATTAATGGAATGGGAATTCATAGAAAATGCTATTTCTTTTAAAATATTTGGTTATTCAATATAAGTTTGTTTATTTCACCATTAAAATGGAAAGAAAAGGCTTGGCCTCTAGTGCTTGAGGCCAAGAAGCAGGCAAGCCCTCACCAGATTATCATATTCTCTACCTACTTAGTGCCTCCGCTGCCCATCTTCTGAGTCTCATTCTCTCACCTCGCCAGCAACTGTCTTTCAGCAATGTTCTTTTTCGCTTAAATCAGGCAGAGTTCATTTTGGTTACAAGCCACTAAGTACACTAAATGGAGAAAAGACTCTTAAGTGGCTTGTGAGTTAGCTGAATGGCATGCATGGGTGCTAAGTCACTTCAGTTGTGTCCAACTCTGTGCGATGCTATGGACTGTAGCCCACCAGGCTCCTCTGTCCCTGGAATTCCCCAAGCAAGAATACTGGAATGGGTTGCCATGCCCTCCTCCAGGGGATCTTCTCAACTCAGGGATCAAACTCATGTCTCTTAAGTCTCCTGCATTGGCAGGCAGGTTCTTTACCACTGGCACCACCTGGCAAGCCCAGCTGAATGGCATAGAGCTATCTAAATAAAGCAAACCTCCCTCTTCTGCTAGCAGCTTCTAATCAGGATCCTGATTCTCAGTGCATGAAGAGTATGGCCTTTCCAGGACTCACATGACCCAGAAAGAGTAACTATTCTCTGTAATTGCAGACACAGTGAGAAGGCCTCTCGGGATTGTAACCCACACAGCTATGGGTCTGGGAAATATTGTTTTCTGACTATTTCCAGCTAAGGCCTTAATCCCGAATCACCTTTTGGACTTATATGCAAAGGATCACTCTCCAGTCACAGGTTCAGACATCTCATCTCTGGGATGTCTCAAAGGTGAAGTTGGAAAGACTTAGATCCAGAAGAAAAGTGTACCATGCTTTGGCAGGGCCTCTCCCACTCAGCTTTCAACCAAAGTATTAGGCCTTCCCCTTCTGGTGCCATGATCCTAAATACATTAGGGATCTTTAGCTTACAGCACTATAAACTTTTCTAGAACTGCACATAATAACACACACACACACACACACACACACACACACACACACACACACACACACATTTTATTTACATAGGGGGAAGGCAAAAGAAGCCATCAGGATAGTTGCCTGTATGTTCATTATGACTTTTGATTTAGCTGTAAGATTACAGGTGTTTTTTTTTCTTTCTGTTTATTTATATTTCTTACTTTTTCAACAATAAACAGATTGTATTTTGTGTAGTTAAAATTCAACAAGCATGAAGAAGAGAAAAGAGGAAAGATGGGGAGTTCAAATCCTAAAACTGAGAGTTAAGATTTATACACGAGTGTAGAGCAGCAGTAGAGACGCAGACATAGAGAGCAAACTTGTGGAACAGTGAGAGAAGAGGGTGGGATGAATGGAAAGGGTAGCATTGAAACATATCCGTTTTCATACGTAAACAGATAGCCAGTGGGAATTTGCTGTATGATACAGTGAGCTCAACCCAGTGCTCTGTGACTACCTAGAGGGGTGGGCTGGACTGAGAGGTGGGAGGGAGGTTCAAGAGGGAATGTGCATACGCACACCTGTGGCTGGTTTACTTTGTCATATGGCAGAAACCCAACACAACATCCTAAAGCAATTCTCCAATTTAAAAAGTTTATTTGAAAAAGAAAAAGGAAAAAAAAAAATTTATACATGAGCACTAGATTAACATTAATGAGTCTCCTAAACCAATAAACTCAGCCAAAATCTTACTGTTTCATTTGTTGAGAACTTCAGAATTGTAACAGACTCAAAGTTGCCCTGGAGTCACCCCCTTAATTATGCATCAATATTCCCCTCAAAAACATATTTTAATGAGCTTGTCTCTATTTTCATGCCAATAGCGTTGGCCTGAGTGTTTCCATTCTGTGGAGCTTCACTGAGGATTCTTGGAAGCATTATTAACAGTCATCACTATATCTCCCATAGAGAAGCCTTTTTTATTCTCTTTTCCACTCTTCAATAATCTGGAGAATATTACAGGCCCTTTTTCCTCAGATAGAAATCATTTATCATGTTGCAGAACAACTAGCGACTCCTCACTCAATCTAAACTTTGGAAACTGACCTGAAATTCAAGCCTCATTTTCCCTTCCATCCAAACTTCAGGGACAGCCTCAGATCACTGAGAGATATTTTTTTCCCTTCTTATTTCAAAGAAGTTTGTAATCGTTTGCCAGGTGGTGCTAGTGGTAAAGAATCCACCTGCCAATGCAGGAGACGTAAGAGAAGCCAGTTCGATCCCTAGATTGGGAAGATCCCCTGGAGGAGGGCTTGGCAACCCACTCCAGTATTCTTGCCTGCAGAATCCTGTGGACAGAGGAGCCAGGCAGGCTACAGTCCATAGAATTGCACAGAGTTGGCCAGGACTGAAGCAAATTAGCACACATGCCAAAGCTAATGTGTCTATGATGGAAATGTATTATATTATAAATTCTCAGTCTGAATTTGCCTCATTGTTTGCAGAGACAAAAAAAAAATCAAGATGCTAGATAAGTGTCTATTCTGTACTAAAGGAAAATCTAAAACCAGTCTCTACTACTTGGCTCCATGTGGTTCTCAGAGGGAGAATGAAAGTCCAGAAGAATATGTATCTACAGAAGGTGGGCATGAGAAAAGGTAAATCACTTTTCATGGTTTCTTTTAAGCAGCAAGAGTTAGATGGAGGAGATATGAGAGGAGACTTGATTCAAATGTGGATGAAAATCCCACTATACATTAGCTTTATGATCTTGAAGAAACTACTTCATCTCTCTGCCTGGATTTTCTCATCTATAAAAAGGGAATTCTATTAAAATCCTTTTATATTCTCTAGTGTGGGATTTTATTTTAATTTTCAGTTTTTGCCTCTTTATATGGAATACTGTGTAGAATCAGGTATCATGCTTGAAAATTATAAATTAGAACTGAAATTTAAGATGGTGTGCTTTTGAGCTTGTATATCATTGCTTTGTTATTTGAGGTACTGAAACATCTGTGTCAAAATTTTAAATATAATATATTAAAAACAGGGGAATTCTAATAGTATCTGTTTCATAGTTCTTTTCCCTTCTGTTTGCTTGTACATCTTTGTTTTGTTCTGTTTTATTTTTAAGGATGCAGTAAGATCTATCACATAGAGTACCAGTACCATATCCATAACATAATTCTCAATACACCTTGGTCTTTCAGACTTTATCTGAGAAATACTTCCAGCCATTGTGGAGTAACAGGGACCAGATTTACCCTTCTGCCTGGACAACCTAAAAACCAGACAAAGTCTATGAAGCAAAAATTTTCCAGATATTGAACACAAGGCAACAAAGGACAATGATCCCTAAGAGATGAGAAACAAATGAACCTAGTCCCTTAATTTCCCCCAGCTTACTACCTAATAAGAGTCTCCAGACCACAGAGCAGAGATGGAGAACCCAGGTCCAACCTGGCAATCTCCTCATATTAAGGAGACAGAGTTGAGGGTGTGGGGAGGCCAAGGAGTCTAGAATTTCAGGGCAAAGTACTAAAAAGCTACACAGTGAGAACTCTGAAGGTCTGCAGAAGGTCCTCCAGCATTCGCAGGTGAATACTGATCAGCACGTGCACGTAAGAAAACTTCCAGGAAAAGAATCGCCTCAAAGTACTAGAGCGAACAGACCCCAAAGATCATACTAGACCAGGAATGGCTCTGTATCATACCAGCCGGAGAGGTTGTTGTTCAGTTGCTAAGTCGTGTCCAACTCTTTGCCACCCCATGGAGAGCTGAGCACTAGGCTTTCCTGTCTTTCACTATCTCCTGGAGTTTGCTCAAACTCATGTCTATTGAGTCAGTGATGCCATCCAACCATCTCATGCTCCATTACCCCCTTCTCCTCCCTCACCAGCCAGAGTGGAAAACCTCATAATTCATGGGCACTCGGTAGAGTACTGAGGAGAGTCTTGTCTCAACAATGGGATAAAATTAGTCTTATACTAAAGACTGCTTTGGTATCACCTAACAAAGCATAAGAGCAAGCCCCAGGAAGATCAAAGGGTTTGCCAAGTAACTTCGATAACACATTAGCTCTCTATTGCTGCGTTAATAATTACCCCTAAAACTTACTGACTTAAAATAAAATCATGCAGTTATCTCACACAGTTCTGTGGGTCAGGAATCCAGGAGCAACTTAGCTGAGTGATTCCAGCTCAAGCTTGCTCAAGAAGCTGTAATCGAGCTATCAACTAGGGCTGCAATATCTGAAGACCTGACTGGACATGGAGCATCTACCTCTAAGGTGACCCATTCACATCCCCCTAGGCTGGAGGCCAATATACCTTGCTCTGGCTGTTAGCAAGAGGACTCATCTCCTCACTGCATGAATCTCTCCATAAGTTTACCTGAGTGCCGTAATGACATGATAACATTATAGACAGTCTAATAAAGAATACAGAAAAGAGGACATGGATTTTCTGTACAAAGAATGAAAAGAGGTGACATCACTAAAGATTCCATAGGTATTTGAAGAATAATAAGGAAATACCATTAATAATACTATGACAACAAATTCAACAACTTAGATATAGCAGACAAATTCCTTAAAAGAAATAAACTATCAATGCTCCCCAAGAATAAACAGATAACCTGAATACTACTATATCTATTCAAGAAAGGAAAAATTATGTTATGGCCAATTGGATTTATTTCAGGAATGAAGATTCAAGGTAATTCACCAGTTTTAGAAACTAAAAACAAAAAGACATATGATCACTTCAGTAGATGAACAAAGAAAATTTTGCAAAATCAAATGTCTATTCCTAATTTAAAAAAAAACCTCTCAGCAAACTAGAAATACAAGAGAACTTCCTCACCCTGATAAAGAACATCTATAGAAACCTACTTATTTGGTAAAAGACTGGATGTTTTCCTGCAAGATCAGAAACAAGATAAAGATATCCACTCTCACAACTTTTATTCAGCAGTTGTACTGGAGGTTCTTTCCAAGGTAATTAGGCAAGAAAGAGAAATAAATAGCATCCACATAAAAAATAAAGACATAAAATTATTTTTAATTGCAGATGACGATTATTTCTTTAAAACCATCCTGTGAATATCCTAGCACTAATAAGTGGATTTTGCATGGTTGCAGGATTCAAGGTCAATATTCAAAAATCACTTTTATTTCTAGATACTATTAGCAAATAATTGGAAATAGACATTTTAAAAAGTATTTTCAGTAGCATCAGTGACTATAAGATACTTAGGGTTAATTGTGGAAAATAATATAAGATCTATGGAAGAAAAATTGTCTAACATTGAGAGAAATTTAAGAAAGATTTGAATACATGGAGAGAAATATCATCTTCATGAGTCAGACACACATTTTCAAGATGTTAATTCTCCTTCAATTAACCAATATAATCTCAATCAAATTTCCCAGATGGTTTTTTTGGTCCCAATTTGCAAACTGATTCTGAAATTCACATAGAAACAACTTTCAGAAACAAAAATAAATTTGGAAAACTTCTACTATCTTGTTTTAAGACATTAAAAAGCTACAGTAATTAAAACAGTATGTTATTAATGTCCAAGTAAACAAAGATCAATGGAACAAAATAGAGAGTACGGAAATAGACTCACACATGTATGGCCAACTGATTTTTTACAAATGTGCAAGGGAAATTCAGTCTGCAAAGAATAGTATTTTCAACAGATATTTTTGGATCAAGTGGATATCCATGTGCCAAAAAAATTAATTTGAATTCATATCACACCTCACACTAAATGCAGAAATTAATTCAAAATAGATCATAAACCCAAGTGTAAAAACTAAAGCTAAAATTTCCAGAACACATAGGAGAAAATATTTGCATCCATGAGTTAGGCAAATGTTTCTTAGATAACATCAAAAGCAAGAGCCTTAAAAAAAATAAAAATGTATAAATTTTTTATCTGCATCAAAATTAAGAATGTCTATCCTTTGAAAGATACTATTATAAGAATAAAATGAAAATTCACAGATTAAGAAAAAATGTTTGTAAATCATATATTTGATAGTTTGCATCCATAATTTGTAAAGAATCTTCAAAACAAAATACTAAAAAAATAATTAATCAAATAAAAAGTGAACAAAAAGCCAAGAAATTTCATCAAAGAAGATACATGGATGCAATGAAAAGAAAGAAGAAAAACATATCTTTAGTATCATTTTTCATTAGTAAAATGTAAATTAAAACCACAGTGAGGTACCATTACTAAATACCTACTAGAATAAAAAAGACTGACCTTAACAAGTGTTGGTAAGAATATGGTGTGACAGAAACTCTCATACACTGCTCAAGGAATGCAAGATGGTACAACATTTTGGAAAGTAGTATGGTTGTTTTTAAAAAATTTAACCATCCAGATCTGGGTTATACCATATAACCCAGATATCTCACTCCTAAGTATTTACTCAAGATAAATGAAAGCACTTGTATACAAACATTCATAGCAGCATTATTTATAATAGCCCAAGACTTGAAACAATCCAAATGTCCAGTAAGCGAATGGATAAACAAATGGCAGTATATCCATACAATGAATATACTCAGCTAAATATACTCAGCAATATTAAGCAATATTAAGAAATGCACTATTGATATACATAAAGGATGAATCTCAAAATAATTACATTGAGTTTAAAAAGCTAGACAAAAAAAGAAAGAGATGCTATATGATTTTATTTATATTTATATATATAAATTTTAATTTTATAATATTAAATTTTATATATGTTTATATATAAAATTCTAGAACAGTTAATGAATTTAATAGAAAGCAGGTAAGTAGTGGCCTGGAGGCATGGAGTGGGGTATGATGAAGAGATTATAAAGGAACACTACTGGGGTATTTGTAGATATGTTTATTGTCTTGATTGTGATGATAGTCTCATGGTGATGTATACATATCAAAAACTCATCAAATTGTATACTTTAAATAACTTTGTTCATGGTTAATTATAACTCAATAAAGATATTTTTTAAAACTCAAGTCTAATTTTTTTAAAAAGTTTGTGAAATAATGATTGTTTAATTTATTCACTATAGTTTTTGTTTTTAACTGCAGAAAATTGAAAATAATCCATGCTATTAATAAAGTTCTAGATAAATATGCTATCCTATGGTGCATCCACACAATAAAATATATGCAGTTATAAAAAAATGAATGAAGAACATCTCTACATACTGATATGGAAAGATATCCAAGTTGCTCGGAAAAGGAAATAAGTAAAAACTCCCTTTCATGAGTATTGAATAGGGTAGTCTGGAGGCTCCAGAATACTAAGAATCTATGTTCAAATGCTTATTTAAAAATATCCATTGATTTGGGATCCTGAGTTTTGTCCTCTGACATTTAAATTAAATGTTTATATCTGTATATGTGTGTCTAAGTGGTGGAGAATAAGAATCTGTATTCATTACCAATATATTCAATATATTATGTATTTGCTCATATATAGATAAAGAAAATCTATAGCTATAGATATTCTGAAAAGGTTCAAAAAAATGGAAAACTGCGGAAGAGAAATAGGAAGATGGTGGAGTAAGTACAGCAAGGATATTTTAAAAATTAAATTGAAAATTTGTATCAAAACTTTTTGAATCTTTTTAGAAAATAGAAAAATTCTGCCTAGAGCCAGGAAAAGGAGAATTTATAGTGACAGCTTTAAAAAGGTATGTTTATGCAGATATCTGGGACTAAGACCTCAGAGTTTCTTCAACCAAGAGCAAAAAGTAAGTAAAATAACTAAACTTCAAAGTTGTAGACACTTTTTTGAGATTTTCCCCCTAGTTTCTTAGACCTCTTACTGAATTTCACAAAGCTTATTTCTGTTTCAGTTTTTTGATTTATCCTGTTGAATTTTTAGTCTTAAAATACTTTCGTAAAATGAATTAAAAGTGTTAAAACTCCATGTGTGCAGGTGCTAAATCACCTCAGTCCTGTCCAACTCTTTGCAACCCATGGACTGTAGCCCACCAGGCTCCTCTGTTCATGGGGTTCTCCAGGCAAGAATAGTGGAGTGGGTTGCATGCTGTCCTTCAAGGGATCTTCCCAACCCAGGGATTGAACCCGCATCTCTTACATCTCCTGCCCTGACAGGTGGATTCTTAACCATTAGCACCACCTGGGAAGCCCTAACAACTTCATAGTGTGTATTATATTTCTTTTTATTGGTATATTCCTAATAGATAAGGCCCAAATATTCAGGACATTAATCTGTTCCTCTGTTTTCCCCTCTCTTTCCAGCCCCTGTCCTCTTTTCTTTTTGGCAAATGTTAAACAATCAATGTCAAAAGTCACTGGCCAGCAAATAAGGACATAAAATAAATGTTATTTTTTTCAAACAATTGTTTCATGCAAGAATCCATATGAAAATGATTGGTTAGCTGTTGCTAATCTTATTAATGAAAAAAAAGAAAGTATATTGAGAGCACCACACACAAAAAAATAAATTCTTAAATCTCATTAATAGTACAATGAAATCTACACAATTCAGCTGAAAAACATTTGCCAATGGATGGCTGCCTCATTGTGAACAGATGTTATTGCCTTCAAAGAATTTTTGACAACAATGGGTGAAGAACTTTCCAAATATAATTTAAATGTATGTATCTATATTTATATATTACCCAACAGTCCAGTGGCATAGATCCATTTTTTATCTGAGATTCAATTTCTTTTTGATTGCCTTGACCTGTATAATAGGTTTCAAATAATTATGACCTTCATCGTATCCCAAAACTGAAAGGATTTGGCAAGAAATAAATAAAACTGATTTTTCTCTTCATTCACTCATCAGGGTTATTATGTGCTATTTGTTTGATTCTTTATTTGTTTGGCTCAAATTCTGTTTTATTGGAAAGACATGTGTGATGTAGAGAAACTTAGGCCAGGATTACTTCCTGGCAATCAACAACCAAGAATGAATACTAAACTTGTCAGTTGTTGAAGCTTTGAAGAGTATTTGGAGAAAAGAGTGTTTCTTTCTCTGTCTTCATTTGCAATGGAAAATCAAAAGTGGATTCTAGAGGAATCATCTTCTATTGACACTTATGTTTTTATTTTCTCTGTGAATCTAGTGGAGATTGCTACATTTCAGCAGAGATGGACAATACACTGAGTTTTGTAAAGGGACAATTTCTAGTTTATTTTCATAAGTGGGTTTATACTTCATAAATAGCCCCCTCTTTTCTTTTAAGAAAACTAATATCATTGGCTTTTCCAGATGTAAGAGATCGTACAAGTTTATTTGGTACACGAGTTGTTTCTAAAACTTAGTTTCTCTAACTTGGTTCCAGAGCCAGCTTCGTGGGTGTGTGATCTGTCTAATTACACAGGCCCCTCCCCTTGAAGGGCCCCACGTTTGAATTAATGGTCTGCTGTTGCCATCTTAGAACTCAATAATTAGAACAAGGGACTTCACATTTTCTTCTTGAACTGAATCCCCCCAAATTTCATAGCAGACCTGCTCAGTTCATGTAAGCAACCATCAAAGTCCTAGTGAAAGAGTCTCCTGGGCCTTATGGAATATAATAGAGGACATTTATTGAGCATTAGGAGCTGTTGTAAGAACTTTATGGATATTAATTAATTGAAGCCTTAAAAAAAAACCTCTACAAGGTAAGTGTGATTATTAACCTCATTTTACAGATGCAGAAATTGAAACACAGAGGTTAATGAAACGAATCACTCACTCAGCAAATTGAGGGGCCAGAATTAAATCCCAGACAGCCTGACTCCAGAGCCTGCTATGTTAAAAGGAGTGAGGGCAGTTAAAGATCATTTCAGAATCCCGTGGCTTCCATAACACAGTGCTCACCCCCAGAAACCTGGAGATCCAATCTTGTTTTGTGCCTCTATGTCCCATTTCCCTTGATTCAGACTTTGTCTGGGTAACTGGTATACTGCAGATATTTGGTTTAGCGGAATTTATAGGCTGCCCCTATTGCTTTGATCCCTGGAGTGTCTCACCTGCAAGTACCTCCACAGACCTAAGGATCACATTCTAATTCTTCTGGAAACATCCATATTACCTTCAATGCATCTGGGGTGTGTAACACTGACTTCCTAATTCATATATTTGCTAACCCAGAAAATATTCTTATTTTTTACTTATTTAAGGCAGACTTAGTTCTTTGGCTGAACTAAAAATGCATTTTGCCCCAAAATGCACTGGACTTGCTTCAGCAAGCTTCTAATTAGTTTGCCTTCTGTCAGCAATGGGGAAACCAGCTTCTGGATGCTAATATTTTTCAAGCAGGGAAGGTAATAAAATCTGGCAGTCAGAAACTATGAATAAAAACAAAGAAAGCAGGAATTAATTCCCATTTTGTGAGACATGGCAACTCAAGGCCAAAACATCTATGTAGTAAGTAATTTATTTGATAGTGAAGAACATGGAAGCCTGATGTGCTGCAGTTCATGGGCAAAGAGTTGTACATGACTGAGTGACTAAACTGAACTGATTTTTAAACAAAGAATAACATAAATACCTTACTGGAGGGAACATGACTGAAGGTGATTTTAAGGATTGGCAACATATTCCCAGAGAAGACAGTAAAAAGAGTTTAGCTTGGTGGCTATGAGCTCTATAGCTCGAAGACCTGGCTTTAAATCCTGCCTCTGGGACTTAAATACTATGCACCCCAGTGGCTCAGAAGGTAAAGAACCTACCTGCAATAGAAGAGCCCCAGTTTCGATCCCTGGATTGGGAAGATCCTCTGGTGAAGAGATTGGCACCCACTCCAGTATTCTTGCCTGGGGAATCCCATGGACAGAGGAGCCTGGTGGGCTGCAGTCCATGGGGTTGCAAAGAGTTGGACACAATTGAGCAAACTTCCACTTTACTTTACTTTTACTACTATTTAATAGAAAGTGAGATCTTGAGCAAGGTCTTCTTATACATAAATTGAACACCTACTATGTGCCAAGTGTTGTGCTAGATTCTGGATACATAGAATATAGAAATGTTGGGGGGAAAACAACAACAACACAGAGCCTGCTCTTAAGTCACCTCTATCTAGAGCGATACTTCTGATAAAATGATGATACTACTGATAATAGTAGAATACTACTGTTGCACCTTTATACAATGAATGTAGAAGACAGTGCATTCCAGCATCACTCGATTTTCCACCTCTCTGAAGACCTGGGTATAAATTTACTGAGGGCCAATAGAATGATTTACACTAGGATATCCATTTCTAGCTTCAGAGACTCCACTTTCAATTACAAATAGAGCACACTCTTTCCATAAGCATTTCTCAGGAAAGGAGACTCGGCTTCTTTCCAATATGCTCCACAAAATATTGACTCTAGCTCCATGATGCTGCACCTCAATGTACTTCTAACCTGGCTGTTACTGTGCCTAGGCTCCCTCTGCAGGGAACAGCTCCGGCATCCTGCAAAGATCGAAGGTGCATCCTTTATTGGCAAGAGTCACTTTCCATTGAGTCCAAGCTAAAGACAATGCTGCATCGTGGAAACATGCATTGCTTTTCGTCAATGCCTAAAACATCCCCCCATATATACACACTGTCCCTTAGCAACTGTATATTGTTGTTGTTGTTTAGTTACTAAGTTGTGTCCAGCTCTTTTGCAACCCCATGGACTGTAACCCTCCATGGCTCCAGGGGATCTTCTCAACCCAGGGATCCAACTCATGTCTCCTGCATTGGCAGGAGTATTCTTTACCACTGAGCCAACTGGGAAGCCCAGCAATTGTATATATGATACCCAATGTTAGGTAGATGCATACTCCCCAGAAATTTAAGGTACAGCATGAACACATGAAGTCTCGGAAAGACATCTCCCTGAAACATCTATTCACTCAAAGATCTGGGAGGGAAACATACGTTTGGTATTTTTATATTCTTATGTATATGAATTTGTGTTATCAAAATTGGACATAAGGAGAGTAGAAAAATTAACAGATGTTGGACTTCCCTAGTATCTCAGCTGGTAAAGAACCTGCCTATAATGCAGGAGACCCTGGTTCGAGTCCTAGGTCAGGAAGATCCCTTGGAGATGGGATGGCTACTCACTCCAGTATTCCTGGGCTTCCCTGGTGGCTCAAATGGTAAAGAATCCACCTGTAACGTGGGAGACCTGGGTTCAATTCCTAGGTTGGAAAGATTCCCTGGAGGAGGACATGGCAACCCATTCCAGTGTTCTTGCCTGGAGAATCCTCATAAACAGAGGAGCCTGAGGAGCTACGGTCCATGAGGTCTCAAGAGTCGGACATGACTGACTGAGCAACTGCACACGGCACAACACAGCAAACGGACGGTGAGCTTCCCTGATGGCTCAGCACCAGGGAGAGGGAAATGGCAATTCACTTTAGTATTTTTGCCTGGGAATGGTTCTCTTCTGTTCAATCCAGTTTTCCAAATTTATAGACTTAATATATCATCCACTTACCAGAAGGACAAGTAGGAATTGTTTTGTGGCCCCTAAGGTAAACAAATTCTCATATTTGTTTACCTTATATTTTCATCTTTTCAGCTACCTTTCCAGACTAGGCAAGCTTGATAGGGCAGGATCTCGTGTTCATTCTTTCTTATGTTATTACATGTTTCCATGAAAAATGTGAGGAAAACTCTGCTCCAAGTTATCCCATGCGCTTTGAGTATTACTGTTTCTCATAATACCAAATAAGTTAAAAACTGATTTTAATCTAAAGGAAACTCCAGGAGCCATCCCATCTTGGGGTCTTCAAGCTCTACTTAGGAGTCAAAGCAGAGGTTAAGGTGAGACCAAGAGGGAACAGCTTGGCCTCCCACCTCAGCTTCTCTGCCGAAATCCTTTTCTCCCATCAACCATATCAGTAGGATCACTTTTGATCCTATTTTTATTTGCCTAGGATTTCCAAATAGGCTTTCAGGGACTTTCCTGGCAGTCCAGTGCACGGGGTGTGGGTTTAAACCCGAGCTGGGAAACTAAGATCCCATATGCTGTGCATTGCAGCCAAAATATTTTTTAAAAATAAATAAAACATGAAACAGACTTAAAAATTAAAAAAAAAAAGAATAATCAGCTCCAAGTAGGATTTCATTTGAAGAAAATTTCCTAGAAAAAAAAGGAGCTGAAAGTAGCTAATGTGATTCAACATTCTTATTTTTTTAATATTATCAAATTCATATTATACCCTAACCTCAGTCCCACCCACCTTGGCCTGAAGCCATGTGTGCTAAGTCACTTCACTCATGTCTGGCTCTAGGTGACCCCATGTAGCCCGCCAGACTCCTCTATCCATAGGATTCTCCAGGCAAGAATACTGGAGTAGGTTGACATTTCATTCTCCAGGGAATCTTCTCGCCCCAGGGATGGAACACATGTCTCTTATATCTCCTGCATTGGCAAGCAAGTTCTTTACCATTAGTGCCACCTGGAAAGCCCCAACCTCAAGCCGTGAGCCTCTAAGCACAGGAATCCAGAGCAAATCCTGCTTCAGAGTGGTAGGCAAGAATTTCTAGTCTCATTTACAGAACTATCACCAGGATTCTTCAACCAAGCATTAGGGCTTACTAGCAAATTGAGTGAATTTAAGAAAATATTGATTCCTATTCATTTGTTTCCATTCATGTATGATTTTCCCACATTAGGAAACAGTACATGTTAGTCTTTTTTTCTGTAGAGAGCAGGCAACACCTTCTTACCCTTTCACTTCAGAGCCTAGACTCAGAGGAAATAATGATAAATGGATCTTTCCTTAAACTCCAGTCATTCATATACCATTTTTATGATTTTCATTATATCTGCATACCAATAGCTCTTTCATTTACCTAATATTTTTCTTTATATCAGCTCACATATTAATGTTAGCCATGCCTTAATCAATGACATCCATTAAATCATGAAAAGTCTTTTTACTAATACACATTGAAATAAACACAACATCATTAAAATAAAAAAAAATTTGCATCTGGGCCAAATCATCTCATGTTATGGGGGTTCTGTTGTTGTTTGGAAAGCACTGATCTAATTCAGCCATTCAGCAGATAGTTACTGGATCCCCCACTCTCTGCCATATACTATGCTATGTTAGAAAACATACACCTTTGAAGGGAATATAGTTTGTGTTATTTCTCAAAATTATCTAACCTGGAACACTTTCTTGAGAATCATTGCATCAAACTGCCTATGGAATATGCTCTGGAAAACATTATTCTAGAAATATCCTGCAATGTCATAGTAGTCAAGATCGAAACCCTTGTGGGGAGAGAGGCAGCAACTTCGGCCCTTCACCGTGGCCTCTGGCTGGCAGAAAGCCTTCCTACAATTGGCTGCTGAGTACTGGATAAACAATATTGCATTGAGAGTTATCAACTCTCAGGCAGAATTTAAGAAGTGAGGTAAGATAAACAGAAAAGTACAGGAGTATTCAACACAACCAGAGCACCCTGAGAGATGGAAGGAGCTTCTGCTCACTCTGAGGCGTCTCCCACCAATGGGGGTAAAGAAAGGACAGATGGCACAGGGTTGCCAGCTACACAGTGGGGCAGTGGGAGACCCAACACTTGGGTTCAGCAGCTAATGTTCAGATTCTTCTCTTGGAGCATTTGAAATACTGAGTCCATGAAGATGATGTTAAATATTTTCTTAGGGTCAAGACTATAAATTCAACTGTAAAACTGGAACATTTTCAACCCTATTTCTCCATAATGTGGGTGTTTGGGGTTTTTTTTTAAGTACTTTTCCAGTAAATTGCACACTGCTTGTCCACAGAAGTAAACAGCAGCCCAAGGGCAGATGATGAACACCATAGTTTCGGTGCCTAAGTTGTAAGAACATTTCTCCCTCAAATATCACTGAATTTCCACAGCCAAGTTGAGCACCATATGTGTGCCATATTTATTCCCTGGGCAGCTGTTACTCTTATTCCCCCCAACAAATGTTATGAGTCATGTATGGGTGACTCGGGGCTTCATAAATTGTGGTAAATGAAATCAAATTTTCTTTTTTCTTATGTGATTGAGCAACAAAACCCACTGCTCTTGATAACACAAGATGAGAGCTGTGAACATATGTTCACAGGGCCTGGGATAGGTTTATAGGTCCCTTTCAGAACATCTCCCATATTTTAAGGTCCATGTTTCTCCAGTGCAGACTTGGGTAACAGACTTGAGTGGTTTTTGTATTCCCTTGGTCTCTCTGCATTAAAATTTTAGGCTCTGGTCAACTTTAACTTTCCAATCCAAACCTCAAGTTAGAGAAAAGAAAATTTGACCAAGATATAGCCAACCAAATCTGGGGGAAGGGTCTTAGGAGCATGGATGAAGGGTGATGTCATCGAGATGAGTGAGGAGAAAAATTTCCATGACCATCAATCTGGTGGACTGAACGGAAACAACACAGCTGTGGTTATTGTTCTTCAGGCACCCAGGCCCTTGGCAATGCAATGCTGAAGCTCCTACCGTCCAGAGATGTAGCCTGTTTCTCCATCCTCGGATGTGGGTTGGCTTTGTAACTCACTTTGGTCAACAGAAGGGGAGGGAGTAACAGCATGCAAGGACTTGCCTTCTCCCCGTCTCCTTGACCTCGGCTCCACTATGTGAGCAAAGCTGGGCGAGCCTGCTAGAGACTGAAAGACCGCATGGTCCCCGGTCAGTTGACTGCGCTGTATCAGCTGTGATCCCTGCTGGCACCTATAATACATGTGGTAGCTGGTCCAAGAGCCCCGTGGGACAAAGTTTCACCAAGATGAGCTTTTAAAACGGAAAAAATTATTATTTATTTCTTTGGCTTCATTGGGTCTTAGTTGCATCACACAGGATCTTCACTGCAGCACACAGGACCTTTTGTTGTGGCACAAGGATGCTCTACTTGTGACACAAGAGCTCAGTTACCCCTCAGAATGTGGGATCTTAGTTCACTGATCAGGGATTGAACCTGCGTTCCTTGCATTGGAGGGCAAAATCTTAACCACTGGACCACCAGGGAAGGCCCCAGGATGAGTTTGTTGACTTGCAGCTGACTGTACGGGCATGAGCCACCCTGGTCCAAATCATCAGAACTGCAAAGCTGCCCCATTAACTTGTGAGCAATAATATGTAGTTATTGTCTTAAACCGTGAAATTTGGAGGTGGCTTGGTATACAGCAGCAACTACCTAGTATAAACATACAGACCATATTTATCTTCATCATCAATAATCATCATTCATTTTGACGTTTTTTTCCCATATACCTTCTCATCTCATCCCGAGTTTCCCCTTATTATTCACATCTGACATTAGCGTGGTGCATTTGTTACGATTGATGAGCTAATATTAATACATTATTATTAATTAACATCCATAGTTACATTAAGATTCACTGCATTATACCTTCTACTTGTTTTGACAAATGTATGATGACATGTATTTCCCATTATAGTATCAAACAGAATAGCTTCACTGCCCTAAAATGTCCCTGTGCTCCAATTCATTCCTCCTTTCCTCTCCTTGGTCTCTGGCAACCTTTTTACAGTCTCCATAGTTTTGTCCTTTCCAGAATGTCATGTAGTTAGAATCATATAGTATGTATCCTTTTCAGACTGACTCATTTTAGCATTTTCTATTTGTTTGCAATGTGCTACTTTTCCTAAATGATTTCATTTAACCCCATAGGGTACTATAATTATGCTTAGCTTACAGAGGAGAGAACTGAATTCCTAAAAGACGTCAATTGGCCCAAGGACACACAGCTAATGAGTGCTAAGTCTTGAGAAACTCTGGCCTTTCAAATTTTAGAGTCCGAACTCTTAATTATTATAGGAAAAGTTGCAAAGTAGTGACCCAGAGGTTGCATTCAGCCTGCAGTTTTGTTTCATTTGGCTCACCTGCTATTTTAAATACAAGAAAATTTTAGCTTTTCTTTTAAAAACTGTAGGGTGTGGCAGTTTAAGTTCTCACACTGCAGTTGTCTTAGTCAACTTGGCTGTTACAACTAAATATCAGGGACTGGGTGGTTTAAACAATGCTTTTTTCCTCACTGTTCTGGAGGCTAGAAGTCTGAGATCAAGGTGCTGATAAACTATGAAGCAAGAGTTTGCCTCCTTGAAAGGGGGATGGACTGGGTGAAGGAATGATACTCTTACTCAACGAAAAACACCATGATGGATTCTGATCCTGAGAAAGTGGGTCTGGAAGCGCATTGAGAATAGGGGCTAGAGAGAACAGAGCTAGAGGAGTATGGAGTCCCTGTAGGCAACTCAGGCCTTATGCGAGTAAAGGAAGAGAGGGGAAATTAAGAGAGAAAAAGAGCTAGCAAAGTGGCATGAAACCTGGACATTATTATATAATGTGGCGGGCTAGTGAGATATGTTGGTGATGATAGGTATTTTAAAACATCCAAGTGTTGACAAGGATAGGGAGAAATTAAAACCTTTGCACACTTTAATGGGAACTCAGAATGTTGAAGTTACTATAGAAAGCAATAAGGAAGTTCTCAAAAATATAGAGAGACGACCCTAATGGCCAGATGAATAGATAAAGAAAATGTGAGATACGTATTTGTATATATATATATGTGGGCACTGGGGGTGTGTATACATATATATGTGTGTATATATATATTTGTATATATATATATGTGCCTGGGGGTGGCACTTCCCAGGCAGCACTAGTGGTAAAAAACCCACCTGCCAAGACAGAAGACATAAGAGATGTGGGTTCAATCCCTGGGTCAGGAAGATTCCTGAACCACTCCAATGTTCTTATCTGGAGAATCCCATGGACAGAGGAGCCTGGCAGGCTACAGCTCATAGGGTAGCAAAGAGCTGAACACAACTGAAGAGAGAGAGAATACAAAATATTATTCAGCCTTTTAAAAAAGAGGAAATGCCACCATTTGTGACAACTTGGATGAAACTAGAGGACATTACATTAAGTAAATAAGGCAATCATTGGGAAAACGTGCACACCACCTAAATGAAAAGTGTTGATCGCTCAGTCGTGACTGACTCTTTGCGACCCTGTGGACTGTAGCCCACCTGGATCCTCCGTCCACAGGACTCTCCAGACAAGAATACTGGAGTGGGTAGCCTATCCCTTCTCCAGGGGATCTTCCCCACCCAGGAATCAAATGGGGTCTCCTGCATTGCAGGCGGACTCTTACCAGCTGAGCTACCAGGGAAGCCCCACCGAAATGAGGTACCTAAGAATAGTCAAACTTGTAAATCAACTGTACGCCAAGAAAATTTTTTAAAAAATAAAAATATAAAATGGTCAGACTCATCAAAATCGGGAATAGGATGGTTGTTGTCAGGGGCCAGGGAAGAAGAAAATGGGGAATTGTTTTTCAAAAGGTATAAAGTTTGTTACACAAGATGAATAAGTTCTGGAGATCTGCTGTACAATACAGTACCTATAGCTAACAACACAGTACCATGTGCTTCAAATATGTTAGTAGGATAGATCTCATGAAGTGTTCTCACTGGAAAAAACAAAATGCAAAAAGGACATGGGAAATTTGGGGAGGTAAGGTATATATTTAGTACCTTGGAACGATATTACAGATGTATGCCTGTGTCCAAAGTCATCAAGATGTAGACATTAAATATATACAACTTTTGTGTATCAATTTATCTCAATAAAGTTAAAAAAGAATAAAACTATTTGATACGCAATTGTACACTGATTACTGTGAGGTGTGGTGTTGTGAAATTCTCACATACTAATTCATAGACCTTTAGTAAAAGCTCTACTACAGGACTTCCCTGACGGGACAGTGGATAAGAATCTGCCTGCCAATTCAGGGGACAGCATTCAATCCCTGGTCCAGGAGGATTTCCCATGCCTCAGGAAACTAAAGCTTGTGTACCACGCTACTGAGCCCTGTACCGCAATTACTGAAGCACATGCGCCTGGAGGCTGTATTCTGCCGCAAGAGAAGACAGCAATGAGAAGCCCTCACGTTGCAACGAGAGAGTAGCCCCAGTTCACTACAACTAGAGAAAGCCCTTGCGCAGCAATGAAGATTCAGTGCAACCAAAAATAAACTTTAAAAAATTAAAAAAAAAAAAAAAACCTCTCCTATAGTTCACAGTTGTGTATTCACAAGTGTTTGGGAGAGCGCAATCAAGAAGAAGATTCTAAGTTTCAAGTAGTATGGGGCAGAGAAAATTGAAACAACACCAAGATTCAGAATGTAAAACAAGACCTCGGAGGACACAGGAAATGGCAGTAAATTTCAGAATCTTGAGCAAACACTGAACTTAACTTGAGGTCTTTATTTGTAGGTTAGGCCACTCATGTCTAGATCATAAGGCCTCAGGGGACCTCAGATGATATCTGAGTTACACAACCATTGTGTTTAATCAAGAATTTCCCACTGAAATCTCCCAGCTGGTTCCATTTGCCCTGCCCCAGGCAAATGCAAACCACAGGTATTTGACTCTAGTTGGGGAACAGGGTGTCCAGACAGAATGAATGTGTGGGCCTTGAGAGTGTATCTTCCCAACAACCTCTGCAATTAAAGAAATTTGTAATTCAAGATTTGAGTAAGTAGTCGTATGATATAAGATGGAATCTGTTTGAGGTTTCTAGATTAAGTATAAATAACACAAATTGCACTAAACTTTTTATGTTTAAAAAAGTATGTCTTCAGAGAACAGGGTATTTTGCCATCTTGACCTGGTGGAAATTTTTATCTCAAGCTCTTGATATTAAGGACTATTTCTCTATATGGTATAATCATCATGATATAAATATTGATAAATTTCCATAAGCCATATTTCAGAAAACATAATTGAGCCAACATAACAGAAATTATATTCAGCTGTAAGTAAACAGATACCTGAAAAAAAATAAAGTGTTGATCACAGAAGAATGAATTCTACTATGTAAAAGAAGTCTAGAGTCAGGCCTTCCAGATGTCACATTGTGAGGCAGAATTTAGCTTGCTTTGCATCTCAGATTAGGAAGAGGCCATTTGTGACTTCACTGGAACTGCCAAACACATGAATAATCTAAGGGTCCAAGTGTTCTGCTTCCTTCCATAGTTGCTGTCTTAATGTGAGTCTCACTCAAGGTGGTTCTGGAGACATTATCACCTCCTTTGCATATCCGGAAAGATGGAAGATGTGGGTCATAAACCAGGAAGTGGCAGTTCTCTTTCCACTGAGCAAATGAGTATGAAAAGCTCCAGATTCGCCACCAAAGACTGAAAAAAAAAATGCTTTTCTGGGACGATGGTCTCTTTTCATGGGCACTGCTCTCTAGACACACCTGAGGTTTCTCACTTTGACCAAAGAGTAAGTCTCTGAGCAGAGAACCAGCCCCCCACCACCACCATCAAAACAAGGTCTGGAAGAAACAGTCCAGCTGCCCTCTGTTTCAGAGTTCTATTTCCCCCTAAGCCTCCACAACTCTATTAAAACTCCAGACCCCACTTCTCATTTCATTGTGTGCCAAGAACAATTTATTTGCAGCTTTCCCAACTTCCACAAGGTCTCACTGGAGCTCTGTTCATCTGATTTAATTAAAAGTCTTGAAAAAACTCATACACAGGACTTGATCTATAACAATATTCATTGTTCTCTTGCTAAGTTACTGGAAAACCCTTCGTAAACCCGGTGAACCCAACAGACTGCAGATCTAACCAGATGACTATCCAAAAATTCATTTCTCATTTCCTAAACTAGCTCTATCACCAGGTTCAGGATCACAGGAAACCCCAAGATCTCATGCAATTTTTCTAGGACCCAAAGATGTGAGCTGTGTCCCCTTTAAGATGGACTGGAAACCTAGCCTGGAAATGATGTTTCTAAATCAGACTCTCCCAGTCTGTGGGCTCCAGCTGCTTGGATTTCAAGAGGATGACTTCTCGGGGCCTTCAGATCTTATTTCACATCAAGCAAAGTCTGGTCTTGATTAACGTTGCAGCAAGGAAAGCATATGGCAGTAAGAGAAGCAGAGGCTGGGTAATCAGCCCCTGCAGGTTGACAATACAGAAAATAAGAGGCATAAACTGTCTGCCATTCGCTGAAGCTGGGCTCTAAATGAAACACGAGCTCGCACTTTCCCCATGTTTATATATTTGAGTTAATTGAGTTTTTAATTAGAAGAGTGAGTAGAGCCAGGCAAGGGATTTAGTGAGCTCAGTATTAAAATAACACATTGCTGAGGCCCACTTTCTCCAACTCCGACAGAATAAGTGTGGGGACTCTTTGCTGTCATATATCTTAATAGGAAAGGCGAGGGGTGGCAGGGAGGTGGGGGGCTGGTGCTGGAGCTGAGAGCATCCACAGGTTACTAAGCTTTTGCATCTGCAGAGTGGAAGGAATGATGCCTTCAGCTTTCAAATTCCTTTACGACTAGACAAAACACTGCTTCTAGGGAACACTGCAAGAACTAGCCGTACCAAAAGGAAATGGAGCCTCTCTTCCTTTCATCAAAGCTCCAGACCAGAAATTACACTGGTTACTTCTACAGACAAAGCATGGGGAGAGCCTTTGCACAGAGGTCTCATTACAGAAGGAATCAGTTCACAGGTCTTGTCCTAAATGCTCAGACTTCTTCATGCTGCAGGAGAAAACCTTGAGGGGTAAAGTTCCCCAGCTTCAAAAATTCTTTGCTTTGTATTATAATGGTGTAGAATATGTTGATATAGTGTGATAGTATTGCTCCTGTTATTTAAGATGGCTGCTTTTTTTCCTGCCAAAACAATGTGCTCTTCAGTCCCTTCACTTATGAATAGTACTTAACTGCTATTTCTCAAAAATATTAAATCTTTCTAAAGAAACAGCAGTGATGTGTTTCCACCAAAACCAGCAAGAGAACCAGGTCTGACCTGACCATCTATACACCCTACAGTGGATCTTCCTTGGCTCACAGTTTCCTGCCTTCACTGACAGCTTCTCAAAGGAAAGTCCCAGGATTCCTAAGTGTGCCCCTGCCTGGGACCTGGAAACTAGAAATCTCAGAACCTGGGAATCAGGGGAAAGGGCCACAGCACTGAGGAAGAAGGGACGGGGCTGGAGCAGGGTGTGAGGCGACAGGAGGCTAAGCATCATCAGCAAGAGACAGCTTAACTTTTCCAGCTGCTTCTTCAATGTTCTATGGAGACTGGGGTTCTCAACACATTTATCTAGTACCTGTTCTGCTTTGTTTCAAATTTATTTCTTATAAATCTCCCATTTTATCCATCAAAGTGAGTCTCTGGGAAGTTAAATGAATTGCCCAAGTTCACAAAGGAAACCACAGGCAGAGTAGGAATTCCCAGCCCCAAAGAACTGAAGACTGGGCAGTAGTTCCACAGATCAAACAGCCTGCTCAGAGGGTCAAGGGTTGGTTCGGGGCTCAGGCAGTTCTGGGGGACAAGGGGAAGGGGAGGAGACAAGAAGGAATGGGCAGTTTGGCTGCTGCCTCAGAGGGACCAGCAAATGATGAGACTTCCAGACCCACCCAGTAATCTGCCACTCCTGTTAGCCATGATTTTTATCCTACCAGTTTCACCCCTGCCCCATGCCACCCTTCAAATACATCTCTTTTATCCATTCAAAGCACTCTCTCCCTCGACCTGGATCCCAAAGGGAACTCCCACCTGCTGGTTGGAAAGCCTTGTTGCAACAAAAGATTCATCTTAGTTAGGCTGAAATCCCAGGCGAGAGAGAAGGGGGAAGATGGGAGAGGAGAGAAGATAAGGAACCCAGACTGATGCCATATTTCTTCAAGATGATGCCTCAACAGGGCTACCATCTGGAGGTAACTTCTTGCCTTCCTTCTGTACCTTCTGGTTCCTGCTAGCTCTCCCTCTAAGGCCCTGCACTCCTCAACAGAAACCCAACCCTGCAGAGTCCTAGCTAGTGTCTGTCCTCCAGCCCCAACATGAATGGAGGAGCAGCCACCTTGTGGATGAGACCATTCCTCTAACAGGGATATGTCCTGTGGGGCAGGTGGAAGCTGTCATCCACCCAGTGTCTCCAGCATGGAGACTCAGAGCCTTGGGGCAAAGTCTCCCACTTCCCTGAGATATGGGGTTGAAAGCTAGAACACCCTCAAGCACTTCACTTGACTTCAAGGGGGAAGCTCCTAAGATTTTTTTTTTTCTGTCACAAGCATCATTGTACCACACTTCTGAAGCTCTGGACTGAGAATTATTTTCAAACTGGCATCAGCTCAATTCTCATGCTACTCTACTTAAAGGCAAATATTTTACTTCATGAGGCATACGTGAAAGACTCAGCCTGGAAAGAGTCTCTCTGGACCCTTCCTCTCTGAGGCAGGGTCCCAGCAGGCTGACTTTACATATTAAGAATAAAGCTGCCCACAGCCAGTCTCCAGCCTTCATCAGCATGTCTTTGTATGTGGTACAGAGTCTCTCACTTGGGCTGGTTCTGGAATGCCTATCTGTTGGTCATATACTCACAGAGACAGGAGCCTAGTGAAAACAAATCAGTGTCTACACATCAGTCATACCTCCCAACCCCCTCGGTAAACTCTAGCCCTGCATTTTGCACAGAGCATCAGGAGTCTTGCTCAAAGCTGAGCCAGAGGGAAAGTGGGGGAGTAGATAACCCAGCTCTTTTCTCTCGGGTAAAACCCAGAGAAATATTCTATTAACGGAAACAGTGCCACACCAGCCCCATTTAGTGTCCACATGGGTTGGTGTGGCTTCTTTACGGCTTGGAGACGCCCCAAAGGAGCCGCCTCTGTGGTTAAAATCCCCTCATCAGACAACTGCTGTGGAGTTGGGGCGGGCACTGAAGTCACAGTTCTGCCGGGAGTCCTGTAAAGAGCGCTTCCGCTGGTGGAGGGAATCACCACACGAGCGATAAGGAGCAGGAGCAAGGCGAATCCTCCAGACATGAAGGACCTCTTTTCTAGTCAGAGTTTCTGGTAACAAAAGCAACCCCCTCATCAGGCAAGCTGGCTGACCATCTTCTCCAAAAGCCTCAGTTGACAGTCTGGCTTGGCATTCTGCACCCTTATGCATGTGTTACTTTGCCTTCAAAGACCTTAAACTTGAAGAAATTATAATGCAACCCCCACACACACACACACCCTCATATAATTCAATATTTTTCACAGTCTAAAAGCTTAAGGAATTCTAACAAAATTCTGATTTTTTTCCTAAAGCTAGTTATAGTATTTCTTGAAAACGTAAGACACTAAGCTGCTTTATTTGGGGGATGACCTTGCTTTACTGATGTACCCTAGTTCATGCTCAGTGTGACTTCAGCAGCCCAGGGTTGGTCCTGGGCTTCTGCTTCAAGTTTAAATATCATGTCAAAGCGTTGCCCCTGGGCCTCAGGGTTATAAGCATACGTAGTTCTGTAGGTTCTTGGGAAGAAAGAAAAAATCAGCTTTCTTTTGTTTTCAATAACTCTTTTGTCACAATTAAGAATAGTTAGAAATTAACGACTTCAGTTAAACATACTTCTGGCTTAGGAACGAGGTTTCCAAGAGAGAGGCTTAGTGGAGCATCAGTATTACCTCCAAAGGGGATGACTTTCTGGTTTCTTTCTAAAGTTCTCGTTGTTCTTCAAGGCAGAGGTCACTCAAGCGCTGGTGTACACTGCACCATCCTGCAATTGCTGGAGGGCCATCTCTTCTCAAGACACCTCTCCGTTACACAGAGACCAAAGTCGAATGAAATGCATATTTCAGAATGCCCCATCAAAGACCCGACAATGGAATTGCATCCAGTAATTAATAATGCCCCCATCTGGGACTTTCCTAAAGAAATGTCTCTCTTCTTGACACAAGATGTTCTCTTTCAGTGTGAATATCAGAGATTCTATTTTGCTCAAATAAAACTCTTCCTGTGTTTTTAAATCTCTTTACATTTTTATCCACAGTACCCTTGATTAGACATGCCTTTTAGGTCCACCAGTATAGAAGTCCACATATCAGACTGGTGCTTCCATCCTATTGTCCATGTTGGTCTGAAACGGTCCTAGAAATCAAAAGGAAGTTTATTGATCAGACCTGGGTAACACAGTTCACATGATCAGAAACCAAAGTTTGGCAAATCCTCATTATTTCTTTGATTTAGCATTTTTTTGTTTTCGTGGCTGCAGAGAAAATTTGCTGATAAATGCAGTTTCATATGATACAAGAAACTTGCTACTTTTCATCTTGTTTTGTTTCCAATCTGATTCATTGAAAAGAAACAGATCACAATGAGATTTCTCATCAAAGCCCAGAGATACTAGTCATATTGAATTAATTTGCAGACACTTCAGATGATTCAGATCATGGATTCAGAACCCAAAAGAATGTATTATCAATATCATCCTGTCTTTATTTAAAAGGCAAACACTTTGTTCGTCATGGATTTTTTCCCTTAACTTTGACTTTATTTTAATATTGCATTAAAATATTTTATTACTGAGGTTTTGGTACCTGTTAATACTACAACTGCTATCACTTGCCTCACCCTAGTCCAGATCCTAGTGTATAGTTTTCCTAAGAACCTCAAAAGGAAGACAGAAGCCCTGTTTGAAGAATATGGTTTATATAAGGTTTATATACTCTCCTCAATAGGGAAACAGCAAAAATGGTTCTGAGAATCTCCTCTTAAATGAGACCTTCCAAGAACTTTGAAGATGCCACTAAACCAATACTAAAGCCACCTTCTCTTATGCAAGTTTGTTGTAAGTTTCACTTTTGAGCAATGCACAGTTCTAGGGGACACTGTTCTGTTTTTTGTTTTTGTTTTGGCTACACTGGGTCTTCGTTGCTACACTCGGGTTTCTCTAGCTGTGGTGAAGAGCAGCTTCTCATTGCGGTGGCCTCTCTTGCTGCAGAGAACAGGAGCTCTGCAGCATGTGGGATCTTTCTGGACCAGGAATCAAACCCATATGCCCTGCATTAGCAGGTGGATTCCTAACCACTGGCCCACCAAGGAAGTCCAGATGCCGCGGCTCTCATCATAGTCTAATCAGTGCTGCTCAGGACCGCTGTCAGTTCACAAGTTACTGATTTCAAGTCCATCATTACATAACAAGCTTGCATCAAAATTTAAATCAACTGTGTCCCTAATCATGCTGTTTATTGCAGCTTTTTGGTTTGTTTTTCCCTTAGCCAGACTTTCTCAGTGAAGGAAGCAGTGCATTGATTTATATTCTGATCCCAGCTCCTTGTCAACTTTCACTTTGAATAGCAGTTATCCAAATGAGAGGGGCTCCCTGTGGATGTGAAAAGCAAAATCTGCGCAACTGAACATGGACACTGTGTTTTCACCTCTCCTTGCCTTCTTAATAGACATAGTTCTGGTAGCAAAACTAGGAACAAAGAGATGTCTTTGAAAACAGCCCCCCTTTCAACCCTTCTTTAATCTTCATCGCTTTTCCTTACATCTTTAACATTCAAAACTTTCCCTTTCCCTTTCTAGGGCAAAGATTCTATTACACTATTTTGGTTTAAGAGGGATAAGTACCTTTCCCACAATGACTTCTACCCTCCTGGGACCAAGCACAATGTCTATTTATTAAAAATTAAATATGAAGTAGACAGATGCTCTATTGTTAAAACTAAATACAAATAAGCTCTAGGCTTGCTGATGGCTTATAACATTAATTAACAGCATCCTTGTTATTGATAATGAACCCACAGCAAGGAAGAGTTTCTTTTCCCAGCCATCAGCGACGATATCCTAAAACCGCTATATCTCTGAGGATACTGGAAAAATAGGGGATTGCCCACTTTCCCCAAAAGTCTGACCCAGATGATACAGAGCCGAAAGAAGTGGATTGAAGCCTCACAAAGGAAGAGGAAGTAGAAAATCTGTCATCAAATTTTGCTTGGAGACTAGAATTTCAATTTAAACTTAGATGTGTGGCCATTGACAGAAGGGATATTTCCCATAGTGAGACTTTCACTGACTGTATTCACTGACTGTAAAGATGTAAATTTTAAGATCAATGTTCTCTGAAAAATTGTTAAAAAATGAAGTAGAAAAAACAAAGCCAGAGTAGGTCTAGAGAAGCCAAAATGGAAGTCTACGTTTTTAAAATTGAAATATAATTTACAATGTTGTGTTAGTTTCAAATGCATAGCATAGTGATTCGGTTATATATACATATATATATATATATATATATATATATATACACACATATTTTCAGATTCTTTTCCATTATAAATTATTACAAGATAAGGAGTGTAGTTCCTGTGATGTACAGTAGATCTTTGTTGTTTACCTACTTTATATATAGTAGTGTGTATATTTTAATCCCAAACTCCTAATTTATCTCCTTGCCCCCAGCCTGGAACTCTACATTTTTGACAGGAAACATTTCTGCTTCTGCAAAGATTTATTTTTTAATAAAGTTTTAATTAATGCTATAAAATTTTCTTGCTTTCATTGGTAACTTTTTCAAATGCTCACAATATTATTCTGGTGAGTTCCTGTAATTTCGTAGAGAGTTTCTCAGCAATATTATTGTATCTTCCAGGTGAAAACTGAATTATTTGTTTCAGAACCTAAGGGTTTCTGAAACTGACCTCCCTGCTCAGGATGGACCTGGGGAGTTTGGACCATGGGAAAAGCTAACAGTTTGAGAAACCTTGGAGATCTTAAACGATCCTTAAATCTTCAGTTTCTCCTATTCCATGTTTAAGAGGAAAGAGCTATATGCTGTATATAGTTTAGCAAAGAGCTGTATTATATAAACATAATAAAAAATATTTATTAAGGAATTGAATTATGTTTTAGTAAGAATTCCAAATTAACAAGATGATGGTGTTAGGTTGTATAAAGAAATTTTAAAGTCAACACAGAGAAAGCTTTGTTCTAGCACAGGAATTGCTTCTTGAGCCTTGGGGATCAAATGCATAAATCCTTCATTACGTATAATGATAGCTATATAACACTTCACGTTTTCTATCACACTCTTTGTATTTTATGCCTGGCCATTCTCCATCAGCTTAAGTTGTTCTCCAAATTTATGGACAGCAGTAAAACTAGTAACTAAATTACAGATTTTACCAAAAGAAAAGATTTTACTATTCTCTAGCGAGTCTATAGCACTGACTCTTATTTCTTAAGCAATGTTGCCATCTGGTGGTTACTTCTATACATATCCCAAGCCTAAGTGAACTAAAGAGACCTCGAGATTGGAAATAATTTATAGTGCAGAACTTCTTTTAATTGTGAATCAGATCGGTTAAGGAGCAGGCGATTATCTCTCCAGCCCAATTTTACATTGATTATTGTTTCCAATAATCAATGTTGTTTTGTCTTTTGGCCACTTTTGGCTATTCACTGAAGAAAAGCTAAACCAAACAAGGAAAACATGAAGAAAAAAATTAATCATTATTTCCGCCAAAGCACCATGTATTTCAAATATTGGCACATTCAATTTGGCTCATCTCTATCAATATTTTTTCCTGGAGGTTTTCAGAACTTTCTTTTCAACACTAAGACACTGTAGTGATGAGAGATGATATTGGGGCCTGAAAACAGAAACAGTGCTTTAGTCTTTATGGATATAAACTGAGACAGGTTCATCTCCTATTTTCTCTTCGGGACATTTGATGAGTAAACAGAAAAGGCCAAATTTGTCTCCTCTATTTAACGTTTGGGAAAATCCCAACTGAGGTGGGCCACCTGTGAGGTCTAAGGCTTAGATGTCAGTTTCACTCTATTTTAGATTTTCTCTAGAGACTAATATGAATAATCATAAAGCTGTTCCTAAGTCTGACTCATCCAGGTGACTAGCTCCATTTGGCAGACAACCACAACAAGGCCAACTATGGCCGATAGGGACCCGTTATTCTGTGAGTTTCACAATACACAGTGAACACGGGGTGGCAGGGAACAATGTATGAAATACACATCCTGACAGCTCAACAAAGAAGCTATCCAAACAAGAAATGCGAGAGAGGACATCTTTAACCTCTAGAGAAGAAAAGTAAAATTTCTTTTCTCTTTTGTTCTCTTTTATTGAAAATCTAATTATATAGTAACATTTTTATATGTACGTATACAGATGAAGAATGCATACACTAAATTGTCAGTAATTTAGCTATTATTGGAGTACAGGAACTCATTTAATATTCTCAGAGACTTTTAAATTAATTTATTATTTTCCATTTAGGAAGCAAAGGATAGCATAATACATGCAATAAGTTATTCCTGTAATATTCTGCTTGTAAGTCATTAAAGCCAGACCTAGACCAGTATTTTTCAAACTTGTCTGCTGATGCTAAAATACAGAGGCCCCTGGAGATTGATTCAGTGTACATGGAGTGGCATCCAAGAATCTCTCTTTGATAAATGTGCCAAATGATTTTCATCATCAAACAAATTTGGGAAGTATTAGTCAACATTTTTACTGAAGTGACTAAAGATGTAAGTATAATCACTACTCAGAGTTATTGGAAGTTAAGTATAATTTAAGAATCGTCATTTTTAATAACCCAAATATTCAAAACTTTAGATTCATGGCAATGTATGGCAAAACCACTATAATACTGTAAAATAATTCACCTCCAATTAAAATGAATAAATTTATTTTTTAAATGCATGCTTTATATGAATCAGGATGCAAATTCATCTTTATAAGGAATGCAATTTGGTGTGTTCTAATTTTGAATAATATCCATTTGTCTCTTTCATTGATTCATAATTACATTAAAGTTTAGGTGCCTGTTTGTAAGAAGTGTAAATGGATTTGCACTAGAGAGATTAATTTGGAAAACAAAACCCTGAAAAAGAAAGCAGACGAGAACAAGAGAGAGAAAACAGAAACGAAGGTCAAGGTATAACATGTAAGGGATTAAAGGAGAAATATGAAATGCTGGAAAAGCAACATTGACATAAACACTGAGTTCAAGGGAATCTTATTTTATGATACAGTTGATAGAAAGGTGAAGAAAACAAGAGGAAAAGCTAAGCAAAAGTATTAAGATATAAGCAAAAATAAGAGATTTCCATTCTGAGCCTTTTATTCCATAATGAATTTATGGAGTGAAAAGTCTGTCTGTGACAGAGTCAGAATTCTTCCCTCCCTTGTAAAAGCTGATAAAATCTAACTCTCAATGGTCATGGCATCTGTAATTCTAGAAAACAGTAGGTCTTAGGAAGCATTTCCTGAAATAGGTCTTCAGAACAGCATCTCTTCAAGACCTCCATGAAGAAAAAGGCTTCCAAGGAAAAATGAATTTGGAGAATCTACGCAAGAATTCTCCTTGAAGTTCCCCGCAAAAAGTAGAAGATTCAAGGCTCTGAAGAATCCCAAAGAGACGATTTGTGTGAAGACCAGGGAACACATCGCAGGGCTGGGCTCCCTGGTCTAAGAAGGTGGAAGAAGCGCCAGTACTCCAACACCAGAAGCCAGCTGCAGAGGGGTCCGCTTCATCCCGCGGCACTCAAGATCTTCTGACAGTTACTACCTTTTCCAAAATACACTTCACATCACATTGCAAGGCATTGTTTTGGTTGTTTCACTAAAATTATGGCTTAAACTATACTGAAATGAAGCTATAGCATGCCCATTTATCATATTTTTTGTTGCTCACCTAATACGAGATAGAGTTAGCTGCCTGGCTGACATACTAATTGCCAGTGATATTGTGGAAAGTTTGATGTTCATTCTGGCAACCTTAGCAGAAAAATTTTGAGCATGAAATTACCCAATCACATGGCATTTAAAAGAAGAAAATTCATTCCTGCTTCATTTTCAAGGCCCCTACTCACTGCGTTAAGGCTTCACTGCTTTGGTATTTAAATGGCATATATTGAATGTCACATATGGCCCCTGGTCCTAATGCAGTTTGGAATACTAGTTTCTTAGAATCTCCATAACACATTACCCTTAATTGTAGGTATGATGTTATTTAAAGTCACACTAGTAAGAAGTCTTTCATTTGACACAGAATTTATAGAATGCTATTGGCAGCAATCTGCCTCACGAAGGATTCACAGGGTGCCTAAAAGCAAATTATAATGGCCCGCAACTTGCCTTGTTTTCTAGGAATATAGTAGGTGGAACACAAAGTAGGGTAACGAGAAGTGGTAGACGGATCTGAGCCCCTCTCCCCACACTCATTCTATTGTTCATGATGATCTTAGGACTATAGTTTCAGTGGATACCTGTTAAAAGACTAATTCACCTGTGGATGGCATAACCGAGTTACATTCTCTCATGAAGTTCACCATACTTCTCCTATTGTCTTGCATAAGACAATATATATTCTGATATACAGATATTTGTCCTCAAATTAATTCAACTGATACGTAGCACTCTTTTAAATTTGCTCTACGGACTGTATTTTTTTCTTTCTTCCATCGTATATGCTATGACAGGAAAAACAAAAGAATGCAACTGAACATGACATTAAGCTCAGAAGAGCCAGGACCTTGTCTATCAGTGTAACCCTAATGGTATATACTGTATCTATCACCCAGGAGAAGCTCATTGAACTTGCAAGTATATGAATGAATGAATAAACAAAGCAATAAACAAAAGAAATGATGCAGTGGGCCATTGAGGAACAAAAGAAAACATGATGGACTATTATTTTGAAATAAAAAGCCTTGAAGGAAGACTGTATGGTGCACTCGATGAACAGTTTCCTTACCTTTTTACACTGCATGGATCACAACAAACTGTGCAAAATTCTTAAAGAGAGGGGAATACCAGACCACTCAACCTGCCTCCTAAGAAATCTGTATGCAGGTCAAGAAGCAACAGTTAGAACTGGAAATGGAAAAACAGACTGGTTCCAAATCAGGAAAGCAGTACATCAAGGCTGTGTATTGTCACCCTGCTTATTTAACTTATATGCAGAGTACATCATGAGAAATGCTGGGCTGGAGGAAGCACAAGGTGGGATCAAGGTTGCTGGGAGAAATATCAATAACCTCAGATATGCAGATGCCAGAAAGTGAAGAGGAACTGAAGAGCTTCTCGATGAAAGTGAAAGAGGAGAGTGAAAAAGTTGGCTTAAAACTCAACTTTCAGAAAGCTAAGATCATGATATCCAGTCTCATCACTTCATGGCAAATAGATGGGGAAACAATGGAAGCAGTGACAGACTTTATTCTGGGGGGCTCCAAAATCACTGCAGATGGTGACTGCAGCCATGAAATTAAAAGATGCTTGCTCCTTGGAAGAAAAGCTATGAACAACCTAGCTGCTGCTGCTGCTGCTAAGTCGCTTCAGTCGTGTCCAACTCTGTGCGACTCCAAAGACGGCAACCCACCAGGCTCCCCCATCTCTGGGATTCTCCAGGCAAGAACACTGGAGTGGGTTGCCATTTCCTTCTCCAATGCATGAAAGTGAAAAGTGAAAGTGAAACCGCTCAGTCGTGTCTGACTCTTAGCGACACCATGGACTGCGGCCTAGCAGATTCCTCCGTCCATGGGATTTTCCAGGTAAGAGTACTGGAGTGGGGTGCCATTGACTTCCCCATAATCAACCTAGACAGCATATGAAAAAGCAGAGCAAAAGTACATCTGGTCAAAGCTATGATTTTCCCGTAGTCATGTTTGGATGTGAGAGTTGGACTATAAAGAAAGCTGGGCACCGAAGAACTGATGCTTTTGAACTGTGGTGTTGGAGAAGACTCTTGAGAGTCCCTTGGGCTGCAAGGAGATCCAACCAGTCCATCCCAAAGGAAATCAGTCCTGAATATTCATTGCAAGGACTGATGTTGAAGCTGAAACTCCAATACTTTGACCACCTGATGTGAAGAACTGACTTACTGGAAAAGACCCTGATGCTGGGGAAGATTGAAGGTGGGAAGAGAAGGGGCCGACAGAGGATGAGATGGTTGGATAGCATCACTGACTCAGTGGACCTGAGTTTGAGTAAGCTCTAGGAGTTGGTGATGGACAGGGAAGCCTGGTGTGCCGCAATCTATGAGGTTGCAAAGAGACAGACATGACTGAGAAACTAAACTGAACTGAAGTGACACCTGGATTTCTTGTGGGGGGCAACTGAAATCATGTGTGTGAAAACTCTATAAAAACAATATAGAACTACTCAGGGAGTGTGTCTCGAATATGAAGACAATGAATTGTGAATAAACTGAAGCTGGCAGTTAAGCTACAGCAGGGAACTGCAGCATCACAGAGTCAATCCCAGAGCAGAGGCGCTGTTGATGTTTTTTGAGGGAATTTGCAGCCATGGTTCAGGCCTCACAGAAGGGAGGTAGATGAAGGGAATCTGCAAGGAGAGCATATCATTGCAAAGAACTTATAGGTACAGAAGAATTTTTTTCTTGATTTTATTATTAGAGGTTAAACTGATAACAACAACATTTACCCAGTTTACAATAAAAGTTGATCAGTTTTCAAAGCCACCAAGGTTAAGGTGCATGCCTTGATGAAATGAGTGTAGGTCAGCCGCCTTCTGTTTTTGGACCCTTTCCACAAATCATTCTAGACTAACTGCCAGCCCCTGTGCAGTTACAGTTCAAATCAAAGACTTGGGAAATGGCAAGTGGCCTGACAGGATACAGAGCAAATAAACTGAGCACACACAACATTTTTCCCAACGCGGTGCATTCCCACATTTCAGTCCTAAAAAAAATTCTGATACGTTGGCATTCTCATTACTTAGTGAGATTTTAGAAAAGACCTTTTAGCCCATAACACAAAGTAATTGATTTATGGTTTTAATAGACACCAGCTTTTCCAGGCATGCATTTACTATGCAAATCAAGGCACTGCTACAAGTTATTATTCAGAACTTCACCAAGAGTTGTTCACCATTTCAGAAAGCCCCTTGCATCAGTGTTTCTGACGTCACCAATACAATGCACACTGATCTGCATTTGTAGCTGGTAATTCTACATACAGGTGCAAGTCTCTGATGACTTCACTGTATCTTCTGGATCATTATACCCAAGCCTTTTTGTTGAAATACATTCTTTTATTAAAATACATTGTTTATTGAAATATATTGTTTTATTAAAAATTTCCTTTTTTTCTGTTTATATTACAGTTTGAGTACTGTATTCACTGTTTAAAAGCATATATGCCTATAATCACACTAATTTTGAACTTCATTTCAGATTAGCCAGAATACGTATTATGAAAGGAGGCACTGAGTCTGGGAGGGTTGACAGAACTACCGATCCCATCCACCTGCCTCACTCTTCAGCGAAACTGAGGCTCAGAGAGGTGCAGTAACTTGCTTCAGGCCACCAAGCAAGCTGAGGACCAAGTCAGAACTGGATCTGCCTGGACACTGAGCTCTTCTGTCAGCACTCGGCCCTGCCTCAAAATGATGACTACACAAACGCAGAGGGAGAACAATCAAGCTTGCACTTCAGAATAAGCTGGTGGCTCAGACCGTAAAGAACCTGCCTGCAAAGTGCGAGACCCAGGTTTGATCCCTGGTTGGGAAGATCCCCTGGAGGAGAACATGGCAACCCACTCCAGTATTCTTGCCTGGAGAGTCCATGGACAGAGTAGCCTTGTGGGCTCAGTCCATGGGGTCACAGTCGGACACGACTGAGGGACGAACACTTCCACTTTGACTTTCAGAATAAACTGGTGACCACTAGACCAAGGGGTGGAGGCTGGAGACGCCTCTCCCTTGCCTGTGTCCCAGCACAAGAGACAGATGCTTTAGAGAAGCTTTTTTTTTTTTGTTATCTGTGGGGGTTTTCCTTTTGTTTTTTATTTGTTTTCACCTATATAGCCCCAGCTGCTGGTTCTGGAGCTGAACTTATGCAAACTGAACTGTGATCAATTCAGAGCTTCTCTCTAAAAGGCACACGGCAAAAGTTGTCATTTGCAGAGTTTGTGTTTAAAGACAGCATTAAAATGGACAAAAAAGGCAAAAACAACATTACTTATCACTCCATCAAGAGCTTGAACTTTTTCAACAGTACTTCACAGTGAAAAAATTTCAGTCAGAGGGATTCTTTTTTTTCTTTTTAAGATTTAAAAATCCTTTTTCTTCTTTAGTACCTTTTTCTAAATTGAATTTTTCACAAAGCAAAAATCAAGAATAATAGTGCTATTTCTTTAGTTGTTTAGCATAGCTAAATGTCATTTATTAATCAGCTATTCAGTAAGAACTCTTCTGCATTCCAGGCATGTCCCTTTCTTTCATTTTTTTTCCCATGGAAACGCATTTCATTTTAAATACAGCAGTGTGTACAAGTCAATCCCAAACTCCTAATCTATCTCTCCCCCTCCCCACCCTTCTGCCAGTTGTAACCATAAATTTGTTCTGTAAGTCTGGTGAGTCTGTTTCTGTTTTGTAAATAAATTCATTTGTATCATTTTTTAGGTTCCATGTGTAAGCAATATCATGCAATATTTATCTTTCTCTATCTGACTTCACTTAGCATGGTAATCTCCAGATCCATCCATGTTGCTACAAATGGCATTAGTTCATTCCTTTAATGGCTGAGTAGTATTCCACTGAATATATGTACAAGTCTTCTTTATCCATTCATCTGTTGATGTATACTTAGGTTGCTTCCATGTCTTGGCTGTTGTAAATAGTGCTGCTATGAACATCGGGGTGCATGTATCCTTTAGAATTCATGTTTTTCTCTGGATATATGCCTAAGAGTGGGACTGCTGGGTTATATTGGTAGCTCTATCTTTACTTTCTTAAGGAACCTCCATACTGGTCTCCATGGTGACTGTGCCAGTATACATCCCCACCATCGGTGTCAGATGGAGTTCTTAGGAGACCTGAGTTTATACCCAACTAAGTAGAATAGGTAAAAGATGTCAAGATGTCAGGTAGCTTTTATATTTAACATGTACATTAAAACTTCATTCAGAAACATTCCCAGGAGATAAACACAAGGTAACTAACATATAGTCTCCAAGTTAGCTTCTACACAAATCACCACATTTATGAAGCAAGAGAACTCTCTTAGTAAGTAGTTTCAACCAACAGTGCTCAACTAAACCAAACTGGGCACTTCAAAGTAGGAAAAGAGAAGCCAATCAATGAACTATATTTTCCTAAATCATCACCATGTACATGTAGCCTGAAGTCCCTGTTATGCTATAAGTTCCCAAACTTGAGACTGGGACTGTCTTCCAAGTCCCCAAAGAAAATAAAAACACCCCAGATTGTTTTCCAGCTAAATCTAAAACCAGCAATTATAATATTTATGATCAGTCTGCAAACTGAAATGACTCTTCTTGTCTTTTGGACATAGCACAGTAAAAGTTTTCCACTTTAGTTGTTATAAAAGAGCTTTGTGTTTCATGTTGAGAATCCTGAACCTGTATAATGGACTTTGCTTCAAATGAATATGATCCTAAACACCTAGGCAATAGTTTTTATCAAATTGATGGAATCTGTATCTATAAAAATAAAATAAAATGCAATATATCTGCAGTTACAAATGCGCTAAGCCAAAACATTTAACTCTCTGTGTGAAGTGATACACAGAATTGCCTTGTCACATTAGCTTAAATGAGGTCTGAGGCAACACAGCAGGCAGGTGGAAGCGCTGGGTAAGCTGGCCATTGTAGGTGTCCTGGGCAGAGGAACATGGCTGGTGGTTTTAAAACCCTAGGGAGAAAAATAAAGGGCTTATTATTATGGTTGATTTCTTAGACTTTCTTTTGAGAAGACCTAAACAAAAGATGGGTGGTTAATGCAAGTTTGAAAGTGAAAGTGTTAGTCGCTCAGTCGTGTCCAACTCTTTGGGACCCTGTGGACCCTATGGACTGTAGCCTGCCATTCTCCAGGAAGCAAAACATTCATATTGCTGCTCCGTGCTGAGTACTAAGAGAAGCATTAAAAAACAGAAACTTTGCTCCACCTAGACAATCCCACTTACTTGGCAATCCACATCTTATTGGAGAAGGACTCCGGCTTCGAGATATCTGAAAAATATAAAAGTGTAATGCAAATTACACAGTAGATGAAGCTCAAACAATGAATCCTTTTGATGTTTTTTTCCCCTAAATCCAGCTAAACTGTTGCTCTGAAGCAGTTTAGAGCTATGGCGGCTTTGCCCTGAAGTTTTTGCCCAATGATTCCTTTTACACTTCCCGAAGTACATGTATACTCAACTTAGCTTAAATTATTTATTATTAATTAAAAGCTGGGCTCAGTGGCCTGGGTTTTGCTGGCTTTTGTGGTGGTGGTTGTTAACAGTTTCTAAACATTTTTTGAGATTGGATGCTCACTGGCCATACTGAATTCCATGACTTCCAGTAGGTATTATTATAATTATGAAGATTAATTAAGGCTAAAATTATCAAATACTCTCTGGTGCATCCTTTATATGAATTATCTCATGTGTCCAAAATGCTGCCTCTTAAAAGGAGTCCCTGGGGAGCCAGAAAAGACCCACATGTCAAATCTCATCTTTGCTTTCACTGAGCAAAAGCCAGCTATCCCAGTTATCTACAAGCCTGACATGGTTCAGAAATAATTGACTGCAGGCATCATTCTTACTCTGAGCTTTCACTTTAAATAGACACTAGCAAAGATTGAGGCTGTTCTGCCTATGAAATCTCAAACAAGTCAACCAGATTAACCAAAAATATTTGTACCAGTCTTGTTGTAGGGAGATGATGGTGGAAAGGGACAGAATTTTGGCAATAGTTTCACCTTTGAGAATGCATTTCATTTTTATCAAAAGCCTTAAGTTTGTTTAGCCAGGGGACAAAGCAGAGAGAGAGGAGGGGCTCAAACATGTAAAGGTACTTATCACAGAGGGACACTACCCATTGATAATCTTCCAGTGAGTGTCCAGAGTTAAAATGTGTCCTGGCTGTAAGGACAAGTGGCAAATATTGCTCTTGCTTCAAATATAACACTTCCTCTTAGGATGAGGAGAATTTTTATTCTTCCTGTATAAAACTCATGTCTCTTTATCAGCCCATTAAGTGTACAATCCTTTTGCTTTTACCTATGGTGAATACTTTCATCAAGAGGCTATTTTTAGTTCCTCTTCACTTTCTGCCATAAGGGTGGTGTCATCTGCATATCTGAGGTTATTGATATTTCTCACAGCAAACTTGATTCCAGCCTCTTACAGCCCAGCGTTTCTCATGATGTACTCTGCACATAAGTTAAATAAATAGGGTGACAATATACAGCCTTGACATACTCCTTTTCCTATTTGGAACCAGTCTGTTGTTCCATGTCCAGTTCTAACTGTTGCTTCTTGACCTGCATACAGGTTTCTCAAGAGGCAGGTCAGGTGGTCTGGTATTCCCATCTCTTTCAGAATTTTCCACAGTTTATTGTGATCCACACACTCAAAGACTTTGGCATAGTCAATAAAGCAGAAATAGATGTTTTTCTGGAACTCTCTTGCTTTCTCGATGATCCGGCAGATGTTGGCAATTTGATCTCTGATTCCTCTGCCTTTTCTAAAACCAGTTTGAATATCTTGAAGTTCATAGTTCATGTATTGCTGAGGCCTGGCTTGGAGAATTTTGAGCATTACTTTACTAGCGTGTGAAATGAGTGCAATTGTGCAGGAGTTTGAGCATTCTTTGGCATTGCCTTTCTTTGTGATTGGAATGAAAACTGATCTTTGCCAGTCCTGTAGCCACTGCTGAGTTTTCCAAATTTGCTGGCATATTGAGTGCAGTGCTTTCACAGCATCATCTTTTAGGATTTGAAATAGCTCAACTGAAATTCCATCACCTCCACTACTTTTGTTTGTAGTGATGCTTTCTAAGGCCCACTTGACTTCACATTCCACGATGTCTGGCTCTAGGTTAAAACTAAGATCATGGCATCTGGTCCCATCACTTCATGGCAAATAGATGGGGAAACAGTGGAAACAGTGACAGACTTTATTTTTCTGGGCTCCAAAATCACTGCAGATGGTGATTGCAACCATGAAATTAAAAGATGCCTACTCCTTGAAAGGAAAATTATGACCAGCCTAGACAGCATATTAAAAAGCAGAGACATTACTTTGCCCACAAAGGTCTGTCTAGTCAAGGCTATGGTTTTTCCAGTAGTCATGTTTGGATGTGAGAATTGGACTGTAAAGAAAGCTGAGCACCAAATAATTGATGCTTTTGAACTGTGGTGAATGGAGAAGACTCTTGAGAGTCCCTTGGACTGCAAAGAGATCCAACCAATTCATCCTAAAGATCAGTCCTGGGTGTTCACTGGAAGGACTGATGTTGAAGTTGAAGTACTTTGGCCACCTCATGAGAAGAGTTGACTCAGTGGAAAAGACCCTGAAGCTGGGAGAGGATCTGGGGGCATGAGGAGAAGTGGACAACAGAGGATGAGATGGTTGGATGGCATCACCAACTTGATGGACATGAGTTTGGGTAAACTCCAGGAGTTTGTGATGAACAGGGAGGCCTGGCATGCTGTGATTCATGTGGTCGCAAAGAGTCAGACATGACTCAGCAACTGAACTGAACTGAACTGATGGTGAATACTTATTTGGCAATAAGGATAATGAAGTTATATTAAAATCTGCAAGAACGAAAGAACCATGTCTGAACACGCCTTTGCATTCTCAGGCCATTTTGTTCCTATGGTTAGTCTTCCCCAACCCATAAAAACTCTGTAAGGTCACATACCACCTTCCCTATGAACCAAATCCAGAGAGAATTACTGCCTCCTCTGACAGCTTTAGTACTCGGTGCCTCTTTTATGGACTCTATCATATACCACATTCAGTTACTTTGTTTAAATCATACTGATCTTCCTATATTGAAATCCATTCAGGAAAGACAACATGTTTTAATCATTTGTGTGCTGTTCCTCTCCTCCTAGTCTACCATCCACTCGGTACAAAAGAAATGTTTGATAGGAACTTTATTAAACATAGTGTTTTGCTGAGAGGGGGTTAGAAGTGTAGGGCTAGAGTTGCATCACTAGAGATAATTTCAGAGAAATGGAACCTTGACAAATGCGATCTTCCTTCTTCACCACTCCCCAAAACTAGGTTGAACAAATATTTAAAGAATTTTTATTTAAAGGAAAAGCAAATTGTTAGCCTATCTGGTATCCACATGTCTTGGCCCAGACATGTATTCAAAAGGCATTAACTAAATATTATGATTGAATGAATGAACAGTGGTGACTGATAATAATATCAGGTTTTAGGGATATTATTGCCACAGTCTTCAGAGGTGATTTTGCTTTTTGTTTTTTTTCTTTGACAGACTTATTAGTAATCCTAAGAACAAACATGCAGAGACTAATCTTCATTCTTCCTACTTTGAAATCTGGAGGAAAATCAACACCAACAACGCCTTTTATACAGTATTGAAATCCAGATCATTTGAAGAACTTTTCCAAGCTCATACAAGAAATTCTAGAGGAACTAGGGACTGATGTGTTCAGAGACCAGTTGACTAAGATGTCCCATTCTCTGTTCAGAAAACTACTTGATAGTGAATAGCCCATTTTCATTTAAAGATAAAAATAAAGTAGTGAAATAACTAATAAAGAAAAAAAAAAACTACCTCTATTTCCTTCTTTCCAGAATGATAAATTCCTTAGCCCAAAGTCAGATAGAAATCAATCTAAGGTGACTACAGCAGGTTCTCTTTCCACCTCCAGACTTACCATCACCTCTTTCATAGGTAACTGTGGATGAAAATATACATAAGATGACTTTGTGTAAAAACAATGAGACAGATACATACCATGCCTAAACCAATACGGGTACGAGGGCAGATGGGGCTTAAACTCCTGCTTCGACATCGACTTACAGGGCGCACTGAATTCCACTGACAAAAAACAAAGAGAGAGAAAAATAGTCAATGGTTTGTAAGAGCCCATGTGGCTTAAAACAATACTTATATCCCATCGAATGAACAAGAAATTTTCTGACATGATTACACTTGCCTGTTACTGGTCATCAACATGAGGTACACTAACTTCTTATAGCTGCCCAATATTTGACCATAATTCTAGGATATTTCTCAATAATATCTCCTTACAATGAACTTTGGGATATTCAAATTCTTGGTGCTAATGGAACTGTTGCAGGAAGGAGGACCCCTTCCAGGGAATGAAACCAAGCTCTTATCTAACACTCAGAAATCAATCCTCCGAGGAGACACATGTGTTGACAAAGCAAGAGATTTTATTGGGAAAGGGCACCCGGGTGGAGAGCAGCATAGGGTAAGGGAACCCAGGAGAACAGCTCTGCCGCGTGGCTCACAGTCTCGGGTTTTATGGTGATGGGATTAGTTTCCGGGTTGTCTTTAGCCAACCATTCTGACTCAGAGTCCTTCCTGGTGGTGCAAGCCTTGTTCAGCCAAGATGGATGCCAGAGAGAAGGATTCTGGGAGCTGGTCGGACATGTGGTGTCTCCTTTTGACCTCTCCCGAACTCTTCCATTTGGTGGTGGCTTATTAGTTCCATGTTCCTTACCAGGACCTCCTGTCAGAAAACAACTCATGCAAATGGTTACCGTGGTGCCTGGCCAGGGTGGGCAGTTTCAGTCAGTGTGCTTCCCCTAACAACTCTCCCCTGAGAGACTTCATACTCAAGATACTTCTTGGGAATTGGGGCAGAGGTCTTTCTTCTGTAACTTCTTCCTGCTGTGCATGGGCATAGGCCTGCCTAGCAGAGAAGTCTCTCTCTACCTGATCTAAGTCAAGGTATTTTTTGCCTAAAATCAGCATTCACCCTTATAATAACAGCAATTTAGTTTGAATCTGTTGGTTCCTCTCGAAGATGAAATAGACAGGAGCCAAACAGGAGACCTAACAGGATGGTCATCACTGGTTCCCGGAAACATGAGACAACATTTGGGCTGAGGGCTGCAGGGTCTGTGACTTTTTTTTTTTTTTTTTTTGATTGGTTGGTGGTGAGGCAACAGAGCTGTGCTCCGGGAATCTTGTGTTTAGTCTGAAGTTACCATCCTCCACTGGGTGGGGACTCCAGTTCTATAGAAGAACTCAAAGGCATTGTTATGCATATTTCTTTGATAGGAACCAGGACCCTATCTGGAGGCTGTACCACCATTTGATTGTTTCTCCTGTTTCTGTATCCCCCCCCTTCCCTGATTAGCAACAGTTTGAATCCACCCTTTGGAACTCAGGGAAGGTCAAGGAGGCTGAATTAAGCCTATATCCTACAGGCAAGAAATGGAGAACACAGAACAGATCTGTACTCCAGAGCCCCACAGAGTTCTGCTCAGTTTTAATTTAGGGAACTAGGCAACTATGATTGTGATAACTTCTTGTCAAAATGAGACGTAGGACTACCTCAGCTTGGAGAATAGACACTGAATTGGAAGTATTCCTGAGTTCCAAGTTCTAGATCTGAGTCTTGTATGATTAAAATCTCAGTCCCTTGGTCTGCCATTTTGGTGTAACAGCCCCAGTTGGAAGAGTGATACCTGGACTTTTAATAGACAAAATAAATCTCATTTCTTTTTAGAAGAATAGGCCTGAAACCCAGTCTGGACTTGGCATTTTGGGGAGACTTGTAGCCAGGTAGCCAGTTGCTTAGTTTTTTAAAAAGTAAGGTTGCAGTCACTAGCTTCCAACAGACCTTGTTTTGAGAATGGTGGCATCCAAGCCTGACACAACTCAGAAAACTCAAGTGTTTAGCAATACAAGGTCTAATCTGAAAGTACACCCATAGCATCACCTAGTTATTTCTCAGGATGTCTGAACCATAGCTACTCTATTTTGACTTTTAATTGTAAAATGTTTCTTAATATCCAAAGCAGATTTCACCATTAATGACATCAGTGTTTCTCAAGGTATGAGAAGACGCAAGAATTGGGACTCATAAAATCTTCTCCTGAAAAGATCTAACTGTCTGAAGGCCCGTTCTGCCAGTTTTTCCCAGAGCACAGAGTGCCTCGTTCCCAGTTTCACCCTGAACTCCTTTCAGGGGCGTTGAAGGTCAGCAGTTGCAGCGGCCATGCCTTAATCTTTGTAGATGTAGATGGCGAGTGTCAGGCTTCAGCTGGCAGAGCCCCTTTTTGTTCATAAACTTGACCATGATTCTGAGGGGGGCATTTCATGACGTTTTTATCTCATGGTGCTGAGAATGTCCATTCTCAAATTTGGCAAAGATTTTGTTGACAGGCCACTCAATGTGCAGTTACTGGACTAGGCCATAAAACAGTATCCAAAATCCTCTGACCACCTGTCTTACTAGCCTCTAGGTCCAGGAAAACATTCCCTTTTGTTGCCTCTTTCCATATCTAGAGTTACACTGTTACCATCATCAATCTCATATGGAACTATATATTTTATCAGAGGTCTCAGTCACACATTTGGCAGTCTAAGAAACAGCAGTTTTGTAAAAACAGGTGAAATACAAATAACATAGCCAGCAGTATTAGTAAAGTCACAAGTAAGACTTGAGTTAAGAGATTCCATTAGATGTAGCCTAGTATATCCCAGGTCATCTGACTTAGTCTACTCTGTACAAATCTTTATCTTCCAGGGAAATTATATATTGACACTGTATATAAGGCACATAGCCCAGTTTTCTAGTGTTACTAGACTGATTATTAGTATGATTTAATTGTTTCTAACATAGAGGAGACTTTAAACCTAAATTACCATAGTCTGGTGTTATCTATATAAATCCATCCCATTATTGTGGGAGATTTTTTTTTCCCCCTTTGCTGAAACTTTGCTTGTTGCTCTGATTGAACTTGAGTAATAGAAGAAAGCTCAAATTTATGGCCAGAGTCAGAGCAGGCATTATTAATTGGCCCCGTGAGGGGATCCCATCTAGTAATATCACAGTGACCTGAATATGACTATAATTTTTTTTTAAAGTAAATTTTCTCAGGGCCAACCAGTTAGAGTCTTGTAGTAGAGAAATTTACCAAGGTAACCCAGAACTAGACCCAGGTAATTGGCCAGAAGCTCAACAATTGGATTGATTTCTAAAACTAGCATAGGATCAGGTCTATTATAGAAAAGCATTTGATTTAAATGCAAAGGTCTAAGAAATCAAGAAAACTTTATAAATGATCATACGAATCAGGTCCAGCATCTTGGGCAAACTCTCTACCTCTGATGTCGTCGTCTTCTCATCCTGGTGTAGTGTAGTTTCTCCTCTGTTTGAGCATCATTTTAAGGTGAGAACTAGAGCCCTGACCCAGGTGGAGGATGGTAACAAAAGTCACAAACCCTGCAGCCCTCACCCCAAATGTTACCTCCTGTTTCCAGGGACCAGTGATGACCGTCCTGTTAGGTCTCCTGTTTGGCTCCTGTCTATTTCATCTCCGAGAGGAACCAACAGTTTCAAACTAAATTGTTGTTATTAATGTAAACCCATGGTGATATCATGGCATTGTATGGCAAAAACAATAATAATAAAAAAAAAAGGAAAAAAAATAAATTGTTGTTATTATAAGGGTGAATGCTGATTTTAGGCAAAAAATACCTTGACTTAGATCAGGTAGAGAGAGACTTCTCTGCTAGGCAGGCCTATGCCCATGCACAGCAGGAAGAAGTTACAGAAGAAAGACCTCTGCCCCAATTCCCAAGAAGTATCTTGAGTATGAAGTCTCTCAGGGGAGAGTTGTTAGGGGAAGCACACTGACTGAAACTGCCCACCCTGGCCAGGCACCACGGTAACCATTTGCATGAGTTGTTTTCTGACAGGAGGTCCTGGTAAGGAACATGGAACTAATAAGCCACCACCAAATGGAAGAGTTCGGGAGAGGTCAAAAGGAGACACCACATGTCCGACCAGCTCCCAGAATCCTTCTCTCTGGCATCCATCTTGGCTGAACAAGGCTTGCACCACCAGGAAGGACTCTGAGTCAGAATGGTTGGCTAAAGACAACCCGGAAACTAATCCCATCACCATAAAACCCGAGACTGTGAGCCACGCGGCAGAGCTGTTCTCCTGGGTTCCCTTACCCTATGCTGCTCTCCACCCGGGTGCCCTTTCCCAATAAAATCTCTTGCATTGTCAACACATGTGTCTCCTCGGATGCTTGATTTCCGAGTGTTAGACAAGAGCCTGGTTTCATTCCCTGGAAGGGGTTCCCCTCCTGCAGCAGAACTTTGTTCTGATGCAAAAGCTGTTAGAAGTTACATTCAAGTTTCCAAGTGTCAGAGAATGTAAGCTCCATGTGTGCAGGAATTTGTGGCTGTTTTGTTCATTGCTGGATCCCAAACACCTAAACAGAGTGCTTAGGTCATAAATAACTACCAAATAAAGTGAATTAATGAATGAGTGCATGAGTGAATCACCACTGTGGATTCTACTCTCTGACTAAATCAAGGCTCAAAAAAGAAAACTCTATTTCCTATCATGAGACTTTACTGGTCAAAGTTTTCTTATCAGATCCTTTCTTTCAACCCTTTTCTGCTTTAGGGTATTTTAAGTTTGGGAGTTTCAACTTGGGTAAATACTGATGTGCACTTAAGGAGAGAGACAAAAGAAGTTATAAGGCAATTGCTATTTGATGCAGAACATAGAAATAGTGGCTATTTCCTCCCCTCCCCTTCCAATTCTACTGCAGACGGTCTACATTAAGAGTTTCTTAACAGAGGGTGATTATTTTAACGGCAAGAAGCATGTTTTACAAGCTCACTTCATGTGAGCATGTGCGATTCTCCAGTCAACACAACCAATTTCTACAGCCTCAGCTTTCATAGCACAGAATATTTCACCTAGATACTATTTGCTCTAGTGAGATGTTTAAGTGGTAAAAACCCTTTTCTTAAGTTCTTTTAAAATATACTACTCTGCTTCTCACACCCTGCATGTGAAAAGCTGCCATGAAACACTTCCTGTCTTCTCTAAGTCAAAGAGAACAGGAACTGAGACCACCCAGATGATGGCTTTGCTCTGGACCCAGGAGCTTCTCTCCAGAATTCACTTACCTCCTTTCTAGGAAGGGCAGAGTAAAACTCCATAATGGGAAATGTGCAGAATATCCAAGCATCCACAGCAACCAGTTTCAACACCCAATCCCCACCTTAACACACACATGTTCACACACTTGCATACCTAAGATTCCACTTTGAAGGCTGTCCAATTATTTGACATGTTCAAAGCAGTCTATAGCTGATGTATATAGGAAACTGACTGACTACTCTCTCCCCACTTCCTCTGCCCTCCTTTTCTCCATCCCTCTCCTCCTTACACATCATACCAAGGAGAGAAAAACAGGACACATTCCAAACAGGACATATTTCCAAACAGAGAACTGTCAATAAAAATTTGACCAACTGTCTTCTGAAAGTTAATCAATTACTTTTAAATGCTTAGAATTATAGAATGCCTCCAATAGTTGAGCTTGAAGGCTTTGCCCTTATAATAGCATAGTATTTATAAGATGAAGGCAAATAGGACCAGTTCTTTCTTATAAAGTGGCTTCCCAGGTGCTCAGTGGTAAAGAATGGCCTGCCAAGGCAGATGTGGATTCTATCCCTGGGTCGGGAAGATCCCCTGGAGGAGGAAATGGCAACCACTCCAATATTCTTGCCTGGGATATCCCAGAGGAGCTTGGTGGGCTACAGTCCATGGGGTGGTAAAGAGTCAGACACGACCTAGTAACTAAACCACCTCCATCTTATAAATAAAGCAATAGACAAAGAAATGACTGCCAGGAAATTCTGAAGACTCATGAGTCAAAGAAAAGAATCCGTTCTTTCACAACCAGTCCCATTCCTCTCCTTTGTATGAAATCTTATCAAACAACCCTTATGAACTTCTTTTATACAATCTTTGGGTTATAAATGTTCTCAAACTTGTGAGTCAAACACTTGGGATGAATTGTCACTACACAAGGCCACCGTACAAAAGCCCCTCTCCTGGTGACAGCTTCTCCCTTCATGATGACACAGTCATTCTCCATGAGAGCAGGCCACACGTGATAGAAGACCAAGGGAGCCGTGAAATCAGAGTCATAGCTTCGACGGTACCTATTGTGAATACATAAAAGAACAAGAAAGAGAGGTTAAGCAGTTATGTAGCTTAACTGGGAGGGGAGAGTCATCAGTGTAAAATTTTCATCTTTTATTCCGCTCAAACCTAGATACATATGGATCCCGATTCTATTATTAAAGAGATAGTTGTGGGCTCCTAGGATAGGAACCAGTTATAACAAGGACCCAACATGAGCTGACTAAGAATAAGTTACGTCATAGAGAACAGGCTGGGGTTGCCAAGAGGGAGGAGGTTGGGGGAGGGGTGGAGTGGGAGGTTGCTGTTAGCAGATGCAAACTAGTATATGCAGATGGATAAACAACAATGTCCTACTGTATAGCACGGTGAACTATATTCAATACCTTATGATGAACCACCTGGAAAAGAACACTTTTTAAAAATGTCTATTTATGTATAGCTGAGTCACTGTGCTGTACAGCAGAAATGAACACAGCATTGTGGGAGTCCAGGATGCTATCCTTCACACGATGGAGCAACCCTAACCCGATGCTACGAATCAACCATATTTCAATTTTAAAAAATTAACAATAACAACAACAACAAAAAACTCAAGTCATGTCAGACTAATCTGGTTCCTTCTCAAGATTACAAGCATTGTAATTCAGGGAAATGCTACAGATGGAGAACATCTGAAGTCCCATAAGCCGCCTACAAGATTTCTCGTATTATCTTTGTGGAAAAAAACAAGAGAAATATAGGTGGATGATTAACTTAAGGAGGTGGATTAGACACTGGTTCAATAATTATATCCAAAATAGGTAGTTAATGGGTCAATGAGAATGAAGGTGCCCAGGGCTCACTCTCTCTCTCTCTCAATCCTGGGGTAAGTCAACATGTTCATCAATGAAATACAGGAAAAATGTTCAAAGGTAGGGAGTGAGTAGGGAAAAAGAAACAGATGACTGTATCAAAAAGGAGTTCAAGAGGTTGAAACTATAATAAGCTAAATCTACTAAGATAACAACATAATGTGGACACACATGAGGTCCTGCAGTTGAGTCTGAAAAGCATGTAACTGGGTTCGGGAGGGAGGGGACCTATGTATACCTGACTGATTAATGTTGATGTATGGCAGAAACCAACACAGTATTGTAAAGCAATTGTCCTACAATTAAAAACAAACAAAATTTTAATAAATAAAAAGCATGTAACTGCACAGATGATTGGCTCAATCACAGTAAAAGTAAAAAAAAAAACAGGGTTTTTTTTAATTAATTTATTTTTTATTAGTTTTGTCATACAATGACATGATATCGCCATGGGTTTACATATGCTCCCCCTCCAGAACCCCCCTCCAGGTTTTAATTGAACTCAAAATGAGCCAACAGTGTTCTATGGCTGGAAAAAAAAGAAAAGAAAAGCTACTATAAATTAGGAAACTTAATAGAGAATAAATATGGTGTTAGCCCCTCTAGTCTGGTCAGTTCAAACTTGGGGTTTACATTCAATGTGGACACTTCTTAAAATTTTTGTTTACTTTTAATTGAAGGATAATTGCTTTACTATATTGGTTTGATTTCTGCCATACATCAACATGAATTAGCCATGGGTGTACATGTGTCCCCTCCCTCTTAAACCTCTCTCCTACCTCCCACCCTTTCCCACCCCTCTAGGTTGTTACAGAGCCCCAGTTTGAGCCTCATTTTCCTTGAGTCATACAGCAAATTTCCACTGGCTCTCTATTTTCTATATAGTAGTGTATATGCTTCCATGCTACTCTCTCCATTCATCTCATCCTCTCCTTCCTCCCTCCACCTTTGCCCATAAGTCTGTTCTTTATGTCTGAATCTCCGCACTGCCCTGCAAATAGGTTCATTAGTGCCATCTTTCTATATGCCATATATATGCATTAGTGTATGGTATTTGCTTTCCTTTTTCTGGCTTACTTCAATGTATAATAGGCTCTAGATTCATCTGCCTCTTTAGAACTGACTCAAATGTGTTCCTTTTTATGACTGAGCAATATTATATTGTATCTATGTAAGTGTGGACACTTTTTTTTTTAAAGGAATACTCAGACAAACATGGAGCATAGAACAAGAAAACCATTCTAAATGTGAGGTCTCAAAAATCCCTTCAAATGAAAAAAATCTAAAACCAAGAGGCTGGAGAAGGATGAGTAATTGATTTCAAATGTGTGAAAGGCTATCAGGGTAAGAATTAAAAAAAAAAAAAGGTTTGGACTTGTTCTGTAAAACCCTAGGGTAGAGCCAAATAAATTCAGTCATTATTAGGAACTCCAGTTATTAGGAGCTCACAGCCATCCAGAAGTACAGGCCACAGTGCCCCCAAGAGACAGCATGTTACAGCAGGTATGTAAGCAGCAGGCCTGCCAGAAGTCTGTGAAAAGAGCAGGTTCCACAGCCTAAAATGGGTGAATACTTCTCAGTAGTTAGTTAGGCAGAGGATCTGAATGGACATTTTTCTGAAGAAGGTAAACAGATGGCCAACAGACACATGGAAAGATCTTCAACACCATTAATCACAGAGAAATCAAAATCACAATGAGCTGTCACCTCACACCTGTTAGAAGAGTTGTTATAAAAAAAAAAGAAGTTGTTATCAAAAAGATAAGAAGTGCTGGCAAGGATGTGAAGAAAAGGGAACCCTTGTGCCCTACTGATGGGAATGTAAATTGGTGTAGCCATTATGAAAAACTGTATGGAGGTTTCTCAAAGAAATAAAAACAGAATTACCATATGATCCAGGAATTCCACTTCTAGGTATTTATCCAAAGAAAACTAAACTCTAACTTGAAAAGATATGTGCACCCCCATGTTCACTACAGCATTATTTACAATAGCCAAGATGGACACTGAAGTGTTCACTGACAGATTAATGGTTAAAGAAGTTGTAGTATATATACAGTGGTATACTATTTAGCTATAAAAAAGACAAAGAAATATTGCCAATTGAGACAACATGGATGGACCTAGAAGGCATTATGAAATAAGTCAGACAGAGAAAGATAAATCTCATACAATCTAACTTATACATGGAATCTGAAACAAACAAAAACCAAGCTCACAGATATAAAGAAAAGATTAGTGGTTATCAGAGGTGGGGAGGGTGCAAAATGGGTTAGAGAGGTCGAAAGGTACAAGCTTTCAGTTACAAAATAAGTCATGCAGATGTATAATTGTTAACAATATAGTTAATAATACTGTCCTGCAAATTTGAAAGTTGCTTAGAGAATAGATCTTAAAAGTTCTCATTGCAAGAAATAAATTTTTTGTAATTATGTATGGTGACAGATGTTAAGTAGAATTTTCATGGTAATCGTTTCACAATATATACAAATATAGAATCATGTTGTAGACATGAAACTAATATAACATTAAATGTCAATTATACCTCAATAAAAAATTTTAGGCAATAAAAAGTACTACATGTTTCTATTTATATAGCATTTTTCTTTTAAAGTGTTCCAGAGTCCAGGTGCTCCTTAGTTCTCCCCAAAACCAATATATTCAATGGAAATCACAAGGTCTCCTATGAATCACACTTGACCGAGAAGGAAAATGACCCCAGGAGAGGGCCCCACCCTGTAGTACAAGGAAGTATACAGCAGGGCTTGGAAATCAGGTAATGACTGTTGATTTCCCTACCCAGAGTTCTTTTCCCTAAATTGTTCCCAGGAAATAAAGACAATATCATTTACTTGTAAAGAATCTTAGCTTCTGCTTCTATGTCTCTTACTTGCAATCATTAAAAATTTCTCCATCGGCCCCAAATGCAATATCCAGGGGTGGTTCTAAAGTCTGCATTGCAAAGGCGATGCAACATATCTCCTGGATGAAGTTACTGAGGAGGCAAAAGTCAACTTCAGGAGGGAATGAAATCTTGGGATTGACATTCATGGCTCGGATCACATCCTGAAAAAGAAAAAGATGGCATCATCTTGTTACCAACCTGTGAAAGATACCCTGACAATCCCTAAGGACGTTATGACTGATGGGAGGTGGGAAAAGGGCACATGAGTGAAAATAAGGCAAACTAGAAAAGAAATGTGTGTGGTGAAAGGAGGCAGACTCCTTAATAAAGGAGGAGGAAAGATGACAGAGGACAAATGACATACTAATGGCCAAGAAAGTCTCCCCAAAAAACTGAAGGAAAAACTCGTAATAGCTTTTATTATTTCCTACTATTTTTCTATTCTGGGCAAGTTGTATGATTGCCAGCACAAAATTCTGCCTTGTTCATAATCTATAATACCAATTATAATCGCTCAGGTTCAGTCACTCAGTCATATCTGCCTCTTTGAGACCTAGGGACTGTAGCCTGCCATGGGATTTTTCAGACAAGAATACTGGAGTGGGTTCCCATTTCCTCCTCCAGGGGAACTTCCTGACCCAGGGAGAGAACCCACAACTCCTGCATTGGCAGGCAGAGTCTGCCTCTGAGCCACCTGGGAAGCCCAACAATTATAGTCTTGCTCATATTGAGAGTTTTTTTGCTAAGAAAATTACCTGCTTCCTTTCATTTAATCCTCTCACAAACTCTGTGGGGTCATGACTATCGTTGCTCCCATTTAAGGATTAGAAAATCTAAGTACCAAAAAGTAAATGTGCAAGGCCACAGAGCTAGTAAAAGTGGCAGAGCCAGGATGCAAATCCATAACTACGTTTCCCAAAATCATTGCTCTTAAGCACTATGATATTCTGTCTTCCAACATTAAGGGCCTGTCTGAAGAATAGAACTACAAAGCTCAAAATAGTTTCCCCATAAAATGTCTAAGAAAGAAACAGCCAACAATGACTGGTCTATAAAGTAAATTGGATGCTTCTCATTCCTGCTCTTCCATTATGTAGAAGAGAGAGAGTCAATCCCTAGGCAGGTTGATAAGAAATCTGGGGCTCCAGAGGAGGAGCAAGGGGTCCAAGGCTCTCCAGGAGGAGAAAAGGACAAACATTTTTTTCTACATTGTTTTGTCTTAGTCAATATAACAATGTATCTTGCTCAAGGATATGTTTCTCCTTAACAAGAACCTTCTGACTAATTTTGTTATCTTGAAACTTGTATACTGTGGGAGTGGGTCTGGTTCAGTTCAGTTCAGTTGCTCAGTCGTGTCTGACTCCTTGAGACCCCATGGACTGCAGAACACCAGGCTTCCCTGTCCATCACCAACTCCTGGAGTTTACTCAAACTCATGTCCATTGAGTCAGTGATGCCATCCATCCATTTCATACTCTGTCATCCCCTTCTCCTCCCGCCCTCAATCTTTCCCAGCATCAGGGTCATTTCCAATGAGTCAGTTCTTCACATCAGGTGGCCAAACTACTGGAGTTTCAGCTTCAGCATCAGTTCTTCCAATGAATATTCAGGACTGATTTTCTTTGGATGGACTGGTTGGATCTCCTTGCAGTCCAAGGACTCTCAAGAGTCTTCTCCAACACCACAGTTCAAAAGCATCAATTCTTCAGCATTCAGCTTTCTTTATAGTTCATCTCTCACATTCATACATGACTACTGGAAAAACCAATTTAAGATGTATGTTGTGGGAGTGGGTCTGATAAAAGTAGATAAGGCCTTGCTAAGACTAGCGAGGGGGGCACTCTCCATCCCCCTTCTGATATCTATGTCAGAAGCTTCCTCTGTCCCTTTTCATACTTTAATAAAACTCTGCTACACAAAAGCTCTTGAGTGATCAAGCCTGGTCCCTGGTCCTGAAGCTAAATCTTCTTTGGAGATCATGAATCCTACATCGTTCACCATAAGCTATCAGAAGTGATAGTAAGCACCGGATGGATTTCTGAGTTATTAGTATTCAAGGCAACAGCTGTAGCAAACCAGTCCCAATAAAAGACCCAACACTTACATTAACACTGCTTTGGGAATCATATAGATCAAGATGACAGATGATATAATCTGAGACAGCATCCTCAAAGTCATTTGACCCGGCACAAGATGGTGTGAGTGATTTCCTCACGCGGATCTTGAAGTGTCTGAACGCCATTTTGGCCACATGGAACGCCTCCTGCACATAACATACAGCCAGTGTATTTGGTGGGAGGAGAGGAGTAAAGAGGTCCAAAGCAAGGAACAAAGAAAGTATGCCCCCCAAAATCAGCATCACACTGGACACTTCTGATAACTAAACCTAGCAGTCAAAACTATTTTTAATCTGGGAGAAAATACACAACTAAATTTTGGAAAGTGCATAAATACATGTTCTATCCATCATTTATTAGATTATCTATATTCACTGATTTTAAGACAGTTGACCATTGTTCTGATAACCCTGATTTCAAGAAGCAGGACAAGGCAGGCATCCAAGGAAATAAAATCACCAGTGGTTACATAAATACTTGAAGTATGCTAGTTGATGCTTTGTCCACACAGCACGATCGTAATACTGGTTAAGAAATAAGAGAAAATTATCAATCTAGTGCTCATGTCATACACAGATGTATATCGAGCATCTGGCATGTATCCTGGTATATATTAATTCAAAAAATATTTATTGAATATTTGTTATGTAGCAGGCATAGGAAAACCTCAATTATGCATGAAAGATATGCCTACAATTACAGAATTTTAACAACTCAGTACATGATTCTTAACTATATAACCCAGGGGATGGCAAACTTTTTTCTGTAAGAAGCCAGATGGTAAGCTGGCTTTGTGGGTCCAACTGTTTTTGTCACTCTCTCTTTTTTTTTTTTTTACAATCCTTTAAAATGTAAGAGTATTTTTGTATGATAGCTCTTGGGCGGTATTTCTCTTAGAATTACAGGCCAGAACCAGATATGGCCCAGGAGTCATAGTTTGCTGATGCCTGATATATAATAAACATAGGATAAAATTCAAAATATTCTGATAATTCTTCTCTTACAGCAATATTTAGTTTTGTTTTGTAATATTTAATTGTTCTCATAACAGGCTTTTAGTATCTCAATATGGTACCCATAGAACTGAAGATTATATATGAGTGCGCCTTAATTTTCCATATTCAAACAGCTGATATATTAGCAATTTCAGTAACTACTCTTTGTTAAATAAACAAGAGTTAATGTGTTCAGAGCCTTTTGATTTTCTAAGAATGGAAGGTAACCAATCAAATGTTTGTTGTTGTTTAGTCACTAAGTTGCGGCCAACTCTTTTGCAACCCCATTGGACTGTAGCCCCCCAGGTCCCTCTGTCCACAGGATTTCCCAGGCAAGAATACTGGAATGGGTTGCCATTTCCTTTTCCAGGGGATCCTCCCTACCCAGGGATCAAACCTGCATTGGCAGGCGGGCTCTTTACCACTGAACCACCAGGAAAGCCCAGAAGAAAAGGTTACTTAAGTGTGAAAAAATAATTCATTGCAAATAGGTGGAAGGAAGGAAAGAAAGAAGGAGAGAAAAAGAACAGGAGAGGAAAGAGGAAGGAGGGGAGGGAGGAAACAGATGGAAGCCCACCCTCCTTCGGTGACCTCAGACCCTACGAGTCTTCTTGAGCGTCCAGCCGAGGTTACCCAGGTTTTCCCGCCCGCGATGCCCGGTGACCACGGAAGCGCCGCGACGCGTGCGAGGCTCACATACCACAGCCGCGACGTAGGTGATCCGCTGCGCCGTCTCGGCTTTGTCGATGCAGCGCCGCAGCAGGCACTGCGCATCCAGGCGGCCCTGGGAATAGGCATCGCTGAACCGGGACAGCAGGGCGGCCTTGCGCGCCACACTGGACAGTTTGGCGCGATTCGGGGATGGGGCCCTGGCCTTGGCAGAGGAGGGGCTGGCAGACCTGCTGCGGCTGCGGCTGCGGCTGCGGCTCCGGCTCCGGCTGCAAGGGGCAGGGCTAGGAGACCGGCTCCTGGCGGACCTGTAGGTGAACGAGGATCAGGCAGGCAAGTGCTCCGATTCCCTTCTGCCTTTTGTTCCTACCCTCCAACTGCTTCTCTCCCCATAAACCAGAAGCCACCCGAGGCGGAGGCAGGGAGAGCGGCTCCCTGTGAAAGGCACTGTGTCTCCACAAAGGAAAAACAGTACTCTATATTTGCCAGATGCATTAGAATTTATAACTCACTTTCACTCACTCAGCACATCAGTTTACCCTCAAACAGCCAGGTAAGGTCAGCACTGACTGCTGGCCATTTTACAGATGAGGAGGTTGAGGCTCATAAATGCTATGAGGGCTGTCCTAGAGCTAGCAAGAGCCAGAGTTAAAGAAGTCAGATTTCTTACCCTGACCTTGGGCAACTGACACATCACTGAGCTTTCTGGTGTAAAATGAGATAAACAGATTGAACAATGAGAAAGAAAATCTGTTCTCTCTCTGTAACAATGAAACCATTTGCAGTCATGTCTTCTCTCCAGATCCTCCATTTGCACCTACATAATTTGTGCCCTATTTTAGGGTAGTGGTGGGATTTGGAAGAACATGGGGAGGTACTTGGTGAATGAAAAGCATTGTGTCAGTGAAAGGTATTATATATTGCTACCAAGTACATGATAAATGATCAGACTAGCTAATCCTAAGGGAAAGTTTTGCAGAAGGAACTACGGGGCAAAAGGTGGTGCAAAGCAGACTCTCTGAAGGTGGAAGGTGGAGGTGGGGGAAGCCCTCATTTATAGTGTTTGCCAATTTCCACAGTGCAACAAGCACTCTCACCATAGGCAATTTCAAACTATTCCTGTGACGTCACTGAACCTGGAGTTAGGTAGAAATGCACAGAATCGGTCCACAGGAGCTAGTACAAGCTGGCGCCTGCACCACACTGATGGAGCAGTTCCCCAGAATGAAAGATGAAAGTGACATTTAGGGAAATGGAGAGCTGGGGTAGGTGTGGCTTTGATGTTAGCCTGAATCTGGGCACACTGTGGGGCTGGCAGGGAAGGGGCGAGTGTTAGAGAAAAGGCACAGAAACATCCTGAATGACCTGTCTTAACATTTTGTCCATCAGTACACACCCCACTTGACAAAGGGAGATATAAAAAGGAAATGCCTGGCAGTAAAGCAACAGTGGGTCATCTCTGAAGAGAGGACTCCTAGGACTCAGAGAACAGGATCCTCCTATCATGAACAGTGTTTCAACACAGGTACCAAGTGTTTCAACATGAGTACTGCTTTTAGCATTATAGGCACTCAAATCTGGTTTCAAGCCACAAATTTTCCTTTGCACATCTCAGTTCCATTCCGTAAGCTTCAGTGTCAGTCTCAAATTAATTAGTGCCCAAGTACGGTAAATCTAGGAGGTATTTTCTCTCTGGACGGGAGCAGTCAGAGAAAACAGCCCTCTACAGTTCAAAAGTTTCCATACTGTTGGGGTTTGGGTTCAGGATGTCATTTTACTTTTGTTTTTTTCCCAGGCTTTGATCACTACCTTGGCAAAAGGGGGCTTAAATGAAAAGATCTGTGAGAGTTTGTCAGACCTTCCTTGGAGTACAGATTTTTCAGCAGACAGAACAGCTATCTCGTCTTTCAGCGTCCGGAGCTGTTTCTCATAATCGCACACGGCTTCTGCGTTCCGCTGGTCTGCACTCCGCCTGTCCAGCTCAGAGACCCGTTGCTCCGAGCCCCGCACCTCCACTCTCCTACGCTCGGAGCCCCACTTCTCTGGTCTCCTACGATCTGAGTTTCTGCGGCGAGATTCTTCCTGGGCTTGAAGAGACTTAAGCCTGAACAGAAACAAAGGTTTGAAAGAAAAGAGAGAGAAGGACATGGAGGAAAGGTGATAAACTGCAATTGGCATACTTAACGAGGCTATTCTACTTAGTGTGCTGTTGTTGCCTTGGAAAACTCATGGAAATAGGAACAAGAATAAATGAACAGAATCGCCATGGTCAGGGAACCACACCGTGTCTGCAGCTTGCATGGGAAACCTCCTGAAGAAAAGATAGGTGTGCAAATCTTCTAGCCAAAGCTGTGGGCCATCATGAAATCCTTGCGGAGGCAAAGCAGAGTCATCCTATTCTGTATTGGATGGCTTCACTGCACAAAACTCTGGAAGCAAGTGACCTCCAAAACCTACTCCAGAAGCTGGTCAAAGACATGATCTATTCTCACTAGTGCTTGGGAATGTAGAGGGAGAAACTTTACTGGAAACTGAATAACATCCACAACACTAAGCAGATGTGTGGACCTATAAAAATAATGTACTACGGAAAGGAGCAAAGCTTTAGAAATAAAACGGGCACACCCCATTCCATACAAAGAGGTGTGATCATCATACCAGGGAGAAAAAGTAATAAGAAGAGAACGTGGTAAGATGAAAATGACAATGGTGTTAGAAGAAAAGGGAAGGGGTCAGATTAAGAATAATATAGAGAAGCTGAAAATGCAGTAGCAGAATTAAATGCTGCCCTAGAAACAGTGAAGAACAGAGCAGGTGCTATAAGAATTGCTGAGTAATAGGAGATAAAGAATTTGAGAAGCTTTATTAGCTAGAAAAACAAGAGATTGAAATGATGATGAGAGGGGAGTGAGAAGTGGAAAACAGAGCAGTGCTCCAAGCTAAAATTTATGGATGTTCCTAAAGAAAAATCAGAACAATTGGGACTTGTATGGAGACAGTAGAAATGTGTATATATGTATTTTAATACAACTGCTCTTTTGGGGGGAAAAAAATCAAAGTTAAGATTTTAAAAAGTATAACCTTAAAGGATCAGTGTTTATTTTCCCCTTTTAGAAATGTATCTTCAGACTAACAATCTGAAATTTAAACTAAGATTTGCCACAAAAATATTATTTCCAATGTTGAAAATTGGCATCAAAGTAAATATTTAATATTAGGGACATACTCAAATGAGGAAATATGATGGACCTATTTAAAACTAAGCTCTGCTTTATTTTTTCTTGGTAATAGAGAAAAAGATTAAATGAAAAAATGGGGTCCACAACTGTATATTTACATTTTGTTGTCTTTATTTTTAATGAACTAATTGGAAGAAATATCCAATGGTGACAGTGAATTGGCTCTGGAATTATGAGGATTTTTGGTTCCTTTCTACTATGTTTGAAGATTTTCTATAGTAGATGGGCAAATAGATGGGGAAACAATAGAAAACAGTGACAGATTTTATTTTCCTGGGCTCCAAAATCACTGCAGATGGTGACTGCAGCCATGAAATTAAAAGACACTTGCTCCATGGAAAAAAGAGCTATGACCAACCTAGATAGCATATTGAAAAGCAGAGACACTGCCAACAAACTTCCGTCTAGTCAAAGCTATGATTTTTCCAGTAGTTATGAATGGATGTGATAGTTGGACTATAAAGAAAGCTGAGCGCTGAAGAATTGATGCTTCTGAACTGTGGTGTTGGAGAAAACTCTTGAGAGTCCCTTGGACTGCAAGGAGATCCAACCAGTCCATCCTAAAGGAAATCAGTCCTAAATATTCATTGGAAGGACTGATGCTGAAGCTAAAACTCCAATACTTTGGCCATATGATGCAAAGAATTGACTCATTGGAAAAGACCCTGATGCTGGGAAAGATTGAGGGCAGGAGGAGAAGGGGACTACAGAGGATGAGATGGTTGGATGGCATCACTGACCCAATGGACATGAGTCTGAGTAAGCTCCAGGAGTTAGCCTGGCATGCTGCAGTCCATAAGGTCACAAAGAGTCGGACACAGCTGAGAGACTGAACTGAACTGAATTGAACTGACTGTTTTTGTAATAAGAAAAGCATATAAAATATTAATAAAAATATTGCTGCCTCTCCTCTTTGTGGACAGATTCTTTTGTATTGTCATGGAGCACCAAAAAAGCTAAATTCAAAGATTAATTAGCAGCCTGCAATAATCCTATCATTTTTTTTTCTTACTGCTGTTTTAGCTGATTTATTTCCTCCTCTGCAGCCAAAAGGGATATGGCAGATCTGTTCTTGGGTTCTTCAAGAGTCTTTTCAGTCTCAGCCATACTGTAAGAGAAATCAGTAACTAAAGACAGACTTTCCAAAACTGGCAGACTTTTTAAATCAAGGCATAGTTTCTCTTGGGAACTTTTGCCATACACTATAAATTCAACATAAACAAGAACAAATTATAAGACATCTGCATTCAATCAGATGATATTACAAATATTATGGTACACTGGTATGCGAAAACATGTTAGCATCCTTCCTCAATGTCAAACACAAAGAAATTTCAGTGCTACTATCCCTACAAGACTACATAATAGTTATTGATATTAGAATGTAAGGTACAAAGAAACTTGTTCAATCTCTTCATCTCACCCTCCGAATTCATCTTCTCTAATTATACCAAATCCCCAGGTTGCTTCTCTCTATAAAATCTCCATTTTTCTGTAATATATTAATTAATACCTATTCTTATGACTTTGCACTGTAGCATTGTATTTGACTTAAATTTCCTGGACTTACTAAATATAAAAAATCATTTGCCTACCTATAAAGAAAGTCTTCCACAATTGCACTCAGCTACCAAGTATCTCATGTGCTCCTGCCTCTGACTTCCAGCGCTAATTGAGCACAACTTTCCTGCATTTTCAACCTAGTTTGATCATTGTTAATTTCAAAGACTTCTCTCATTGTAGGCAAATCATAATAAATCATACTATTTCTTTAGGTCTAAATTAAAGAAAATGAGAATGCTATGGATGCCACTGGACAAGGACCAATGGTTCTCCGTGAAGCTGTCCTAGTACAGCGAGAGATCACAGCAAAGGCTTTCGGACACATCTCTGACCCTACATCCCTGGAACACCCTGTCTCTTTCATCACAGTAGTTCAGAGAATAAGAGATTGGAACTGCTATCCAAACTTATATCAGTCTTCCTCCTTACACTCAGACAGAAGAATGGAAGGTTAAACTCTGGCCTCCCCTATACAGTGAGGCAGAGAGAGAAATAATGAGTTAGCTAGATTCCTATCAAGTCCCCATGGGTCCCAGGCAATGAGGAAATAGAGGAAGAGGTGTGAGTTCTCCCAAATCCTATCTTACATCTTTCTTCTCTGACAAATGCCCACTCGTCCATGAATACCTCTCCAAAGGCCACATCTAATTCTCAGGCAAAGTTGGTCTCTCCTTCTGAGCTCCTCCCACACTTGTTCACATCTATAAACTTATTACAAACACACCTGAACTAGTGAAAGGCAAACAATCTATTTTATTGATCTCTTTATCCCTAGCATGTAAAACAGTGTGTCATATAGTAGATTTAAGGAGAAAAAAAAAAATTGAATGAGTGAAACAATGAAATGCCTGAAGTCTAAACTAAAACCAAAGCAGCAATAACTTCATAATAGGGATGTTGGCGGTTAAAAGGAAATTACTATGATTTAATTTGAATGTGAATATGTTATAGATTTTTTTAAGTACATATGGGAAAATGAACACTTTTATCAAGAGAAAATTGTGGAATATTAAAAGAAGAAAATAGACCAAGAAAAGGAGAAGAGTATAAACAATAATCATTTTTTGTTTGTCTTGTTTTGCTTTTTGTCTCAAGACAAGGCATAGCGGGAGAGGGTGGGGGAGGGATGGATTAGAAGCTTAGGGTTAGTAGATGCAAGCTATTATATATAGAACTGATAAACAACAAGGTCCTACTGTGTAGCACAGGTATTTATAGTCAATATTCTGTGGTTAACCATATTGGAAAAGAATATGTTAGTATATATATATATATATATATATATATATATAACTGAATCACGTTGCTATACAGCAGAAACTGTAGATCAACTGTACTTCAGTTAAAAAAAAAGATCTGGCACAGGTGTGAGCCAATATACATATGAACAAAAAGGGCAAGAGGGCTAATTTGGCTCCCTTAGATGATATACAGAAAGAAGAAAGGGGGTACATTCATGTGACAAGCTTTGTTTTAAACAGGCTAATGTATTTATTTTTCATTATAGGTTTATTCATTCACTGAGCAAATTATTGAGAATTTATTATGTGCCAGGCACGATGCTGGGTGCTGAAGATAGAAGTATCAGAATAGTGATACAGGATGGTAACCCTCTGGAGCTTCCAATGTACTGAATCATAAATATGCAAACAAATTTTTCAAAGTTCCAACTTGTGGTATAGATAATTGTTGAAAGAGGAAAGAAAGAGAGAAAGGAAAGACTATTCAGTGTAGAGTGGTCACAGACTCCGAAAAAGTCACAGTTAAGCTGAGATTTGGAAGACAAGAAAAAGCTAGTCTTGCAAAGAACCAGCAGAAGACTTGTGCTTTTCTGAAAGGACACAGGCAAGGCCTTGAGGTGAGGAAGCAGAGGGAAGACAGGGTGAGGGGAGCCTGGTATGAGATGAGGGTGGACCGAGAGGTAGGGTCAGATCACACAGGGCTGGGAAAGCTCTGAGAAGGAATTTAGAACTTCTTTTCTAAGTACAAAAAGGGGTTGGGGATGTGGGGGAGTTACTTGTGATAATAAAAATATATTTCTATTTGCTGTGTGTAAAATGGATGGTAGTAGAGCAAGAACAGACCCAGGGATGCCAGCTGGAAGGCACCTGTTTGAGGTGAGAGCTTACAGAGGTTTGACTGAGAGCAGCAGTAGTAGAATAGAAAGGGCCATGTGCAGGAGATGTTTAGGAGGTAGATGCCACTGGATCCTCTAATAGATTGGACATAGGAAATGAGAGCGGGGGAGGGGGGGTTGTAACCAGAGTCCCAGCATAAAATCTAGGGCTCATCAAACCTGGGCAGACCTGTCTCCATTCTACTGGAATTGGCTCCTTTGGAACTGAGTCACACCCAAACTGTACTGCACAGTTTGACCTGGGAACCTCCTTGGAGGGGCCCTCCACCCCACAGTAGACAGCATCCTGGATTTAGAGACAGGGAAGCAGAGTAGTGGAGGAGAGAGCTGGCTACCATAGAACCTGGGGGAACAGCCTCCATCGTTTCTGATGCCTTAAGAAGTAGAATATTTCTTAAGAAATTTCTTAAGAAATAGAAATAGAATATGAACCACAAATGGGTTAAACCAAAACAAAAGTAGAAAATTTAGGGAAAAAAAACAAGCACTTTACTGTGTGCAACTTTCAAATGGGGAAGGGGAGTGTACACACAGGTAGGGAGAGTACGAGTACAAATGATAAGGTAAACAGGGCAAAAGGCATATAAAGGGTACATGGGTGTTTTGAGTACTATTCTTGTAAATTTTCTGTATTTGACATTATCTCCAGATAGACGCTTTTAAAAAAAAAATCCACGCAGTCATAGCTTTTGGTCCATGATACCTCTTATGGGTAACTACACAGCTATGGTGACAAGAGATGGAGGTGGGAATTCCTGGCTCCTATGGGTGCTTGCCTGAAGTCAAGAACCAGAAAGGTCACAAAGATTTGCCTCATAACCAGAGGCAGCAGCAGAGGCCATCGAATGCCCTAGGAAACCTAACCAGCAAGCCACAACTCAACATCCATCAGCACAAGACTCTAGTGCTCCTGCCCAGGCAGAACCAACGCAGCAAGAAGCCAGAGGGAAGTACAAGACTCAAAGCCCCTCTCCTCAAGCGCCAGGAGAGTGCAGAAGCATCCCTCCATCCCTAGCCTAAGGAAGGTTAAGGAAGGAGGAGGACAGTGAGACTTCTTGAAAGGGCAAACACAACCCCTAACAGAAGCCCAAACTTGGAATTAACTGAAGATTTATACAAAAAGAACTATGATTAACCAGAAAAGAAGTGGCAGGGTTAAGGTTCCTCCTTACCCCTCTTCCAAATCAGTTGACATTAGTTGAATTAAGTCATAGAAATTCAGAGGGATTTACGCATTGCGCACATTACATTTTTAAATTTTGACCGCTGCAGCTATAAAACTGCTGACAATGGTTCCAGTTGGAAAAATAAGTGAGTGTGGGGAGAGGTAACTCCATGTGTGTGTGTAAGGAAAAATATCTAAAGTAAAATACGCGAAAAATGTTAATAGGCATAAACTAACAGGTGATTTTCACCTTTGTACTTTTATTATATGCATCTTAAGAAGGAAATGTGTATAACTTTTATAATTGGGCAAAACTAAATCAATCGATCAATAGAGATGTTTTCCTTAGAAGAAAATCTCAGCAGAGAACAAGGCAGAATGCCACACGGTATTCCATTATAAGCCCTGTGTGGTGTGTTAGTTGCTCAGTCGTATCTGACTCCTCGCGACCCCACGAACTGTAGCCCGCCGGGCTCCTCTGTCCATGGGATTCTCCAGGCAAGAATACTGGAGTGGGTTGCCATTCCCTTCTCCAGAGTATCATCCTGACCCAGGGATCGAACCCAGGTCTTCTGCAATATAGGTAGATTTTTTTATTCTTTTCGTAAGTCCTAACTAGTGACAAAAGAATCCTTTGCTGCCCTCTGCAGGTCAGCCATGGAGCAATGCTGCGGTGGGAGAAACACCTTATTGATGGATTTTTGTTAAATTGAAAACAGTTGCATCACATTTGTCTATCTCCCTCAAGTAAAAACCCAAAGTTTGCAATTTTCATTGCAGTGATTCCTTGAGCTTGCTACCCTGGCTTTGCACATAGCATACATCTGAGGTCTGTTTTTGCCTGGACATTACTTAATTTTTTCAAATTTTGTATCTCAAAATTATTCCAAAATCTTGAATGCTTCTTAGTCAGGCATACATATACCTTAACTGACAGATAGATGCAAACTGTTTCATTTTACTTTTTCTCTCTCTTATTTTTTTCTCTTTACCTGATCTTTCACTCTTTTCCTATCTGCATCTTTTCTTATTTTCCTTCCCAAAGGTAGATTTGCATGTTACAATCTTTCTTTTTTATAAATATGGACTGATAGTGGGCCTATGAAGAAGGAAGAACCTCAGGAATGGAGCCAAGGGAACCAGAGTCTTAGGGATCATAATACAGAAATCCCATCCCCAAATTCAAAGACACTGACTCCCAGTTCACACACACACACATCATGTTACGTATTTGCAAATATCTACGTTTTACATGAGCCAGTATTTTCCTTTCAAACTTAAGAATAAGCAATTCTTTTTGAAAGAAGATAACTTGCATTCCTCTTACTCGTCTTGAACCTGGTTGAGTTGATTACGAGTTGCACTCAAATCAGCATCTAATTGTTGTACGTCCCGAGTACCAGACTCTTTATATCTGTCCTTAGCGAATGTGTCCTGGAATGATACACAAATCAAAACAGAGTCTGAAAACCTGAGGCCACATGGACAGCAAAAACATTACGCAGGACAAAGGAAGTCAGGCCAAAAGGGCACGTAATATATTGTTTCATTTTCATGAAGTTTCCGGGCAGGCATAACTAACCTACAGTGATAAAGATCTGAAGGGTGATTGCCCTAAGGGCAGAGGGAAGGGACTGGGAAGTGGCACAAGGGGCTGAGCTGAAGGAATGGAAATGTTTTGTATCTCAATAGGGATGTGAGTTACAAGGATATATCCATTTGCCAAAATTCATCAACCTATGGTTTTCACTGCAGGTAAGTGACACCTCAGATTTTTTAAAAAGACACCGAAATACCATTCTACATCTTTATACCCAGAATAACATCTACAGGGGGTAAAAATCTAAGAGACATTTTTTTCCCCACGTAAAAACTTTCTTTAATGAAAACTGACATCTACAGAGCACTTCCTACATGCAAGTTTTTTCCCATGCTTATCATGTTTGACTCTCAGAATGACTCTATTAGGTAAGCAAAAGCATTGTTCCCATTTAGCAACTGAGGAAACTGAGATCTAATAGGTTGGACAATCTACCGAGGGCCTTAGAAGGTGGACAAGGATTCTGTCAAGTGATCTCTAAGCAGGAATCCTTCAGCCACTACCTCATAAGGCCCTCTTGCTTAGAACACAGCTACGGTCTTAGAAAACACCCTGACCTAACTGGCTCATCTTTTGAAAGAAATTTGTATAAATCCAAAAAACATTGAAAATCAAGGTTACCGATGTTTTCCTTATCCAGATATAGTGATACCCATGCCTTACCAGCAGTCCCCAGTCTTTTTGGCTCCAGCGACCAGTTTCATGGAAGACAATTTTCCCATGGACCCGGGGGCAGGGGATGGTTTCAGGATGATTTAAGTGCATTACATTTATCATGCACTTTATTCCTATTATTATTGTATCAGTTCCACCTCAGATCATCAGGCAGTAGATTGTGGAGGTTGGGGGCCCCTGCCTTGAGCAAAGTATGTGTCCTTTTCTCAGTCTGGTCCTAAACTGGTCCTAAGTTTCCAATTAGGTAATTTGTTTTATTTCACTCTTTCAGAATACTGAGCTTCCCCTCTTTTAATGATCCCTTTCTCTCTTATGACTCCCCTCCCCTCCCCCATGGTACCCTGTCAGGGTGACTAACTTGTCACTTAAAAGTTACTATTTAATGCCTAGAGTGGGTGAATCAATGTCCCAAATACAGACCATCACCAGGCCCTTTTCCTAGCTGAGGAAGCAGAGGCTCCTTGATTTGACTGAAGCCATACCACCAGGAAGTAGGCAAGGCTGAGATTTTAATGCTGATCTGTCTTAAGAGAAAACTCAATCCGTTATGCCACATACTATGATAAATAAAAACACCTTTCCAACCCTTGTCTCAGTTCCCTAACTAGAACCAAGCCCCTCACTAGGTAAAAAAGCCTTATCATAGGTATGGTTGAGTTCCCAGAGCCTGATCCGGGGCTGAACACCGAGGACGATCCTTTAGTATCCCTACCTGCAGAGAAGGGACCTTGCTGTCCACAGGTTTTCCCAGGGAAGCAGCTGTAAAGGAGGCCTCCAGCCAAGGCAAAAGGCGCGATTTGATTGTTTCCACACCATCATAATGTCCGCCTGGAAGAATCCACAGACAAGGTGAGCGAGAGAAGGCCAACCACTCCCACCCAGGCAGAGAGTGAAGGGAAGGATGAAGGAAAAGAAGGTGAAGAGGGGAGAACCAGAGGGAGACCCACGGGCCACTCTCACCTTCTTGGGCTGCTGTAGTGAGGATCCCGAAGAGTTGTCCCTGTACTTTGGCAACTTGTTCAATGAGTTCGAGGCAGTGATTTAGGTTTTGATCACATGAGTTCGCCTGCAAAGCCAGAATGGCAGACATCAGTGCAATTTCATCCTTCTGCGACCCACTGCACGGTGGACACACATGTCACTTCATGGACACACGTATCACTTTACACAAGGGCCAGCTGGCTCTGGTATGCTCCCGGAGCAGAGACTGCTGTGTGCTCGCAAAACACACTTGCCTCTCCTCCTGGACACCCAGCTAGACAGCCTTCTCCAGTCTCCTTAACAACCGATATGGTCATGCAACCCAGTTCTGGCCTGGGATGGGAAGTGATAAGTGACTGTCCTGAATGACTGTCTTCTTCCTCTCTCTCTCCATCTACCAACCAAATGCAGAAGAACTAACAGAGGACCCCAGGAGCATAAGGGATGGTGAAGCCACAAGATTCAGAAGGCTGTTAACTGAACACTTGAACTGTCACATCACTGAGAAAGTTCTGTGTGTGCTTGTGGGCATTAAGCCACTGAAATGTGGGAGTTGTTTTTTATAGCAATAACGCTGACTTCCTACTCAATGTGCTGTGCCTACTCGGCCGTGTCCAACTCTTTGCAACCCCCTGGACTGTGGCCCACCAGTCCTCTGTCCATGGGATTCTCTCTGCAAGAATACTGGAATGGGTTGCCATTTACTCCTCCAGGGGATCTTCCAGACCAGGCATAAAATCAAGACTCTTTCGTCTCCTACACTGACAGGCAGATTCTTTACCACTATCGACACCTGGGAAGCCCTACTCAATGGAACCCTGCAAACACTTCTTTCATAAACAGACATTTTGTAACAAAAGATAAATCATTGCCTCCTAATTTACCCACCTAATTTACTTAATTTACCTAATTGGGTAAATTTAATTTACCCTAATTGTTGGTTCTTATTCTCTAAGTTGAACGTGTGCATAAAGGGCACTATTTGTCAACAATAAGAAGGTATTTCTGGGTGGAGGACACAATCTAGAAGAAGATCAAAAAGATGGCCTAAGGCTTCATGGTGATGCAGACTAGCTGGGGAGACAGGAGAGTAGACAGTTACCCTGCAATGGAACAAAGTCTCACTGTAGGGATGAGCACAAGGCCTATTTAAGAGCCATTGTCTGAGAAAGTCAGGGAAGGCTTCCAACAAGCAAACTCTAGGAGAGAAGAAGTTGGACTTCGGGAAAAGTCTGCCCCTAGAACACAAGCTATGAGGTAGACCTTTCAACTCTTCTGTTGATTTTGTTGTCTCCTTGGTGAGCTTTCACCAAAGCCTCGCTAGCCAAACCTTTAATTGATTCTGACTCCCAAAGGAAAGAACGCAACTGCAAGGAACAAATCATGTGGGTGTAAAAATGCATAGATCTACGTGTCACCTCAAGCCATCATAAGGCAGGGGTGCCTTCTGGGTACTACGAATTCCAAGATAAGTAGTGGGAGATAGAAACTAGAATGAAGAGGAAAGGTTAGATGACCTCCAGGCAAAAGTTCACAAGGAAATGGTTCAGACAGACAGGAAGCTCTTGAGGACAGAGGCTGTCCTGGCCGAGTCACTGTGGCATTTCCAGCCCTTCATCCTACTGTCTCTATGTATTCAAACTCAATATGTATTGTGTGGATGTATGAAAATGAGACAATTCACTCACTTTGGCTTTATTACATACCTGCTAAGTGCCAGGCACTGTCAATGCTTTATGTAGGTAAACTCAGAAAATCCCCACCATGGAGACTCTAGGAGATTAGGAGGACCGTTGTCATCATCACCATTTTTCGATGAGAAAACTGAGACCCAGAGAGGTTAAGTAACATGCCCAAGGTACTTAGCTAGTAAGATGTCAGAACCGAGACCTGCTTCCAGAGCCCATGCTTTTGACTACTAAACTATACTGACTTTTGGATCATGATTAGTGCCAGAAAGAGGAAGGGGAGGATTGGATTATGTGACAAAAAGTGAATTAGGAGGGCAGTCAGGGAAGCCTCTCTGAGGAGGAGACCCTGGAGCTAAGTCTCAGATTCAGAGCACCAGAGAAAGAGCAGGCCAGGCTGTGGGAACAAGAAGGGCAAAGGCCCAATGGCAGGAAGGAGTCTGGCCACCTTGAGCCAGAAGTAGGTGCATGTGGCAGAGGATAAGTGGTCAGGGAGGTTGGCAGGACAGATTCTAGGGGTGCCCTGAAGGCCGGGGAAGCAGTCAGGATGGAAGGGACTCATTGTAGCTGAGAGGGAGATGCTGGTTTACTTTCCACGCCTGGTTAATGGTACCTGGGACTAGCTCTACTGTAACACTTATAAGAAGAAATGGACACAATAGAAATATCTCATTCTTCTATCCCCTTCACCTAAAAAGTCTATGAGCTGTTTTGGTTCGATTTTGACTATGAGTTTTCTTTTTTAAAGACTTTGTCTTTCTTGTGTCTTTCTCATCAATCACCACTAGTATCCATGGCAAACCAAAGGACCCCAAAGATTTGATGAATGAGTGAGTGACTAGCATAATATGGACATGATCAGGACATATGGGACCCACAGCCTGATCAGCTCTCTCTATTCCTTTCTCGTTGAACCAGCAACTCCTTGCCCTTGCTATTTCACTCCTGCACTTACCACAGTGAACTTCAATTCTCCAATTACAGCCTTCTGCCCTGTGGCTGGATCATGCCATGTGCTAAAATAGGCTTGGGAGTCAAGGAGACCTGAGTATCTCTGCTACCTGCCACTATTCTATGTAATTCTGCACAGGTTACTTAGCTTCTGTGAGCCCATTTCCCAACCAAGAAAATGAAGATTATGGTTTGCAGAGTGTTAAGAGAATTAAATCAAACTAATGCACATTCTGCACCTTCAAGACAAAAGATGTAGCACCTGTAAGATGCTGCACAGAACTGAAGGGAGCAATGGACTGAGTAATAGGGCAGACGCTAGTTCAGATCTGGTTCTCCACTTATTAACTTACTCCCTTAGAGAAGACATTTTAAAAATGCCCTTCTATTCACTGGAATTTAGAAGGTGGATGATCTCACCGGCTAGCATAGGTGCAGAGTAGAGGAGGTATATAACAATTAGGACTATTGTAGTATTATTACTATAGGTTTCTGTGTCTTGACCAGTGCCTGGCACAAAGTAGGACTCCAATGTCTATCAAACGAGCTTGCACACACCACTAACGTAAGAGGATACACCATGTCAGCCTGTTTCTAACACAAAACATTGCACAAGACACTCCACTTGCCATGGTCACAGCACTCTACCAAACAGTTACTCCCCACAAGACAAACAGAGCGAAGATATGAACCAGTTATGTGCTTGCGGGGGTGCCCAGTCGCTTCAGTCGCGTCCGACTCTTTGTGACCCATGGACTATAGCCCACCAGGCTCCTCTGTCCATGGGATTCTTAAGGCAAGAACGTTGAAGTGCGTTGCCAAGCCCTCCTCCAGGGGATCTTCCCAACCCAGGGATCAAACTTTAGTCTCTTTTGTCTCCTGCATTAGCAGGTAGATTCTTTACCACTAGTGCCATCTGGGAAGTCCATGAACTAATTATACTGTCTCCTAATTCCAAATCTCATTCATTCATAAATCCTTGAATTTCTTTAATGCCTAAGCCTTGGGCTGGCAGCTCAGGGAACAAAACTACATTAAAAAATAAAAAATTGCCTGCTGTCAATGAGCTCACCAGCTGGATAGAGAATAGGAAACAGGGGATAAATAATTCCCTTAGATTTTAGCAAGTGCTCTAAGAAGACAGTGAGCTGTAGAAGTAAAATATACTCTGGAAAGGGGTGATGGGTGGGAGGTTAAGACACTTCGAGCGGAGGAAGAGCAAGTATTAATATCAAGGCAAGAAGCGGCAAGGCATATTGTATGGGAGAAGAGAACCCAGGGTCCAGAGGCCAAGTAATAAAGGACTTTATTTGTCACATGAAGAGCTCTGGGCCCTACGCAATCAGTGAAAAGTTTAGTGGGGCAAGTGGAGGGTTTGCTTTGATTTCACAAAAATGACTCTGGCAGGAGCAGACCAGATAATTGGATTAGAGAGTGCATCTGGGAAGGAGGGAGGCAGTTGTAACCATCTGACAGAGATTCTGAGAGCTGTGGAGGTGACAAAACTCCTTCCTAGCTCTGGAATCACAGCTGTGTCAGCCAAGGTCCCACTGATCCTAGCATTACCTGAGGAGGAAGTCAGGTGGTTTGGGAAGAGGTAAGAGGTATGGTTTAAGGAGTTTGGGCTTCCCTGGTGGCTCAAATGGTCAAGAAACTGCCTTCAATGCAGGAGACTGGGTTCAATCCCTGGGTCAGGAAGATCTACTGATGAAGAGAATGGCTACCCACTCCAGTATTCTCGCCTGGAGAATTCCATGGACAGAGGAGTCTGGTGTGCTGCAGTCCATGGGGTTGCAAAGAGTTGGACATGACTTAGTGACTGAACAACAACAATAGCTCCTTCTAAAAAAAATTTAGAAAGAGAAAACAGTTACATCATAATTGCTACTAAGAATTATTTATGAAACCTTTACTTCGTTTATATAAGGGGGTATATGGTGTTGGGGGTATGGTGTTGGAGAAGACTTGAGAGCACTTGGACTGCAAGGAGATCCAACCAGTCCATCCTAAAGGAAATCAACCCTGAATATTCATTGGAAGGACTGATGCTGAAGCTGAAGCTCCAGTACTTTAGCCACCTGACTCGAAGAGCCAACACATTAGAAAAGACCCTGATGCTGGGAAAGATTGAAGGCAGGAAGAGAAGGGGATGACAGAATGAGATGGTTGGGTGGCATCACTGACTCAATGGACAAGAGTATAAGCAAGTTCAGGAGATGGTGAAGGACAGGGAAGCTTGGCGTGCTGCAGTCCATGGGGTTGCAGAGTCAGACACAAATGAGCAACTGAACAACAACAACAAAGGGAATATGTGTGCTATGTTGTGAAGTAAAATGCATTAACTTTGTGGGTAAGTTTTAACAACACTATCCCAGGGAATAGGGATTTGGCTGTGTTGAAAATCACTGATTTGGGCAATGAGGAGCCCCAAAAGAATCCCATGAAGAGTTTATAAAAGTTGGATTGGAGGGAGGAATGGAGAAAGGTAGGAAACCAAAAGGAATATGCCATGTTGCTGGTGTGGGACTTAAACAAGGAAACTTCAAATTTATTCTAGTGGCTTCGTGAAGATAGGAAAGCTAGAAGTAACAGAAAGGAGTGTCATATTCCAAAATATAACCACCAGTATTACTAACATTTTTTTTTTTTTGGAAAAGTGTTCTTTTGAAGGAAAAAAAAAAAACCCTGTGTGACGGAGGTGGGCTACTAGCCTCCTTTCATAAGCATGATGGCTGCAAAAATACTATGAGTTGTGAGGGAAAGAATTCTCTGCACAGCAAGCAGCTGCTTTGTCAGTATGTTTCCTCCCTTACTCTCCTGCAGCTGTGGGCTTGTTGCTACAAAGTTCACATGAGATCTGCCTTAACCATACGCCAGAAGTTGGTTTCCCCATATGTAAGAAATGATTGGAGTTTGAATAAGAGCAACTGCAGCTAAAGGGGAAAGGTGGGAGATATTTGAGACCTTTAAAAGGTGGACCCATTTACAAAGTGTGATGGAGAGAGAGGAGACTGGGTTTCTGACTTGGGCCACAGGGGAGATTATGATGCTGTTGCCTAACCAGAAGCCACAAGTAGAGAAGCAACAAGACAGGAGGGAGGGCAACTCATCCTGTTTGGTTCCTGTTGACTCAGAGGATCTGGCCATCCACATGGAGCTGTCTGGAAGGCAGGTGGCCAGCCATTCAGATCGGGAGCTCTGGAGAAAGGCCCAGGCTGGAGATACATCTTGGAGTCACCAACATCTGGGAAGTAGCTAAAGCCATAAAATTGGATGGAAGTGTCAGTCATGTCCAACTCTTTGTGACCCCGTGGACTATAGCCCACCAGGCTCCTTGTCCATGAAATTCTCCAGGCAAGAATACTGCTGGAGTGGATTGCCATTCCCTTCTCCTGGGAGTCTTCCTGACCCAGAGATCAAATCCAGGTCTCCTGCATTGCAGGTAGATTCTTTGCTATCTGAGTCACAGGAGAAGTCCAATAAAGTTGGATAAGATGTGTCATTGCTGCAGAGAGAAATCAAGGAGATAAGGACTATGAAAAAAAGAGATTAGACTCGACCTGACCATCAGGTGGAGCGGTTACAGCAGAATGTTTTGGGGAAAGGACACTTGATGTTGTTCCAGATCCTTTCTGGCTGAGGCAAAAATGGGAGTTAAAGAAGCAAAGACAGTGAGGACAGATTACTCTTTCAAAAGTTTTGCAGTGTGGGGAAGGAGAACAACAGAACAGAGGCTTTGTTCCCACCCCTTTAGTGTTATCACTCTAGCCCAGACCAAACCTCCTGACCAACTGAGCTTAAGCGTTGCCTTCTTTCCAAGGTTCTTCATAACCTGCCTCTCCATGACTTTCACTGCCTCACTTCCTCCAGCAGCTCTCTCCACTCCCACACAAGCCTGTTTCACTAGTGTACATGTGCCATGGGTACCAAATCAACAAACCTTTGATCTCTTTTAATTCCTATACTTCTGAGCAGCCTTGACCTTATTAACATTTCTCCTCATGAGACCCCAGTCATCGCAGCCTGTGTAGAAATGGCTCTCTCATCATACTATTCAATTCTTAACTTGAATCACCTTCACAACATTAGAAAGAGAGAAAATTTTCACCCCAAATACTAATAATAAAATGTATCACTAAATATTTTTAATCAACTTGCAAATTTCAATTTGAAAAGCTTTGCAAATCTCAATCTGAAAAGCTATTCAAATCTATCAATTTTAGTACAAAATATAGTTATTTCCACTTTGAGAAACTTTACTTTCATATACACAAACTATGCCTCATTTATATTAGATAAGAAACTGTGCAAAAGGATTTATCACAGTGTCCTTTAAAATATGAAAGTTATAATCATTTAATAATGATTTGCTTGATATTTTTATTTTTAAAACTCTTCTTTTAAAAAAAGTCATTTTACATAGAACAAGAATGCCATTTCCAAACATGCCAACTAGCGAATATGTAGAGGGGCAAGGAAAAGAGATGATCAGTAGGAACGATGGGGAGTCTAGTCTGAGGGGTGGCATTTCTCAGGACTTTGCAGCTGACCCAGGAAATTCACATGTGGAAAGCAAAGCCCTAATTTCTATCTTCTTTCCCTGTTCCAATCTCCCCACTGCCACCGCTGACCAGGGTATGTATTTTAGAGAGTGGGTGGGGGAAGGATGGCAGGAAACAGACACTGCAAGTCAGTGGAATGTCTTTCACTCCTTCTGTAGGAGATAAGAGAACGGACTTGACAAGCAAAAGGGCTAGGTTCAAATCCAAGTTCTACGCTTTTTAGTGGAGTGGCCTTGGGCAAGCAAGCTGCCCTCCTGGGATTTGGTTTTCTCATCTGTAAAATACAGAAAACAAAGCCTGCTATTTCATAGGTTCTTATAGAGCTTAAAGGCAATAATGCATGAAGAGTGCTTTAAGGGCCTTCAAGAACTCTTTAAACACTCATTATAAGGGATTAAGAGGTAAAAACTAATATGAATAAAATAGACATTGTAGTGCAACAAACTGTGGGGTACATGCATCTGTTTATTATGGGTTTCTCAGGGTATATGCCCAGTAGTGGGAATGTTGGGTCATATGGTAGTTCTATTCCTAGTTTTTTAAGGAATCTCCATATTGTTTTCCATGGTGGCCATATCAATTTACATTCCCACCAACAGTGCAAGATGTGGACAGAGTTAGGAGAGGGGACATATATATATACCTGTGACTGACTCATATTGATGTATGGCAGAAACAAACACAATATTAGAAAGCAATTATCCTCCAATTAAAAAATCAAAAATAAATAAATAAGCTACAAGGATATATTGTACAGCATGGGGAATATAGCCAATATTCAATAATTATAAATGGAGCATAGCCTTCAAAAACTGTGAATCACTATGTTGTACACTTGAAACTTATATAACACTATACATCAACTATACCTTAAAAAATTATTTTAAATGAAGTCCTCTGCAAAGTAAAAGTAAAAATGCTGGTTATATAACAGGCTATAACTGCTTCTAGAAAGGTGCCCATCTGTGGGCAACCTTTCAAGTGACTCTGTTTCAAAATCAACCCTCTGTTCTACATCATTGAGGCTGACCCTGCCACACACTCACTGCCTCCATAACAAAGTTTTTAAACTGAAATCCTGAATTTTATTTTGTTTTTTTTTCTTAATATATATATTTTACTCAGGTATAGTTGACTTATAGTGTTTCAGGTACACAGCAAGGTAATTCAGTTATACATATACACATATACTATTTATATTATTTTTCAGATTATTTTCCATTATAGGTTATTACAAAACATTGACTATAGTTCCCTGTGCTATATAGCTAACCTTTGTTGCTTGTTGCATATCTTTTTTTTTCTGAATTTTAGCTATAAAAAAGAGGAGGATTACCCCCAACAATTTAGGAAGAGCCTCTATTTAGGCTTTCCCACTGGATTTTGGAGGCAGGCATGGCAACCCACTCCAGTATTCTTGCAGGAAAATGCCATGGATAGAGGAGCCTGGCAGGCTATAGTTCACGGGGTCACAAAGAGTCAGACATGACTGAAGCAACTGAGCATGCACGCACTGGATTTTAGTGTCTTGATCCATAATTAATATTCCTACTGGACTTTTTTGTTACTTCTTCTCCTTTAATATTAAACAATGGTGATGTTTACATTAACCAGTTTGTCCAAGATGAAAATAAGGAGAATCAAATTTAAAAGTTGGTAGACTCTCTGTTAAAAAGAAAATATTCTTCCTTAACTATTTCTCAGTTATTTTGTAGCCATAAATTTATCATTAGTAACTGTGGCAGAAGGGGTGGTACCCGTTAAATATTCCGTGTGCTTTTCCACATTTCTTGGGCTCCCATATAGTTAGACGGCAGCCACACAACTAAGTCTGCCGAAGGGACAATGAGTGTACAGGCTGCGTATGATGTAGGAGCAGGGCAAGTTCTCCACTTCCTCTCTTTCCCTGCAGAACCTTCAAGGTCTGGTAATGAGGTGGCCGCTCCATCTGATGGAGGGCACCTGAAACTGAGCCAGTGACAGACAAGAGCTACCATCAGACTTTACATGGGTGGAAAAGAAATCTCTGCTATGTCAAGACACTAAGGTTTGGCGTTTATTCATTACTGGCCAGTAAATCACTACAGATGGTGGCTGCAGCCATGAAGTTAAAAGACGCTTGCTCCTTGGAAGAAAAGCTATGACCAACCTAGACAGCATATTGAAAGCAGAGACATTACTTTGCCAACAAAGGTCTGTCTAATCAGAGCTATGGTTTTTCCAGTAGTCACGTATAGATGTGAGAGTTGGACTATAAAGAAAGCTAAGCGCATAAGAATTAACGCTTTTGAACTGTGGTGTTGGAGAAGACTCTTAAGAGTCCCTTGGACTGCAAGGAGATCAACCAGTCCATCCTAAAGGAGATCAGTCCTGAATATTCATTGGAAGGACTGATGTGAAGCTGAAACTCCAATACTTTGGCCATCTGATGCGAAGAACTGACTCATTTGAAAAGACTGATGCTGGGAAAGCCTGGAGGCAGGAGAAGAAGGGAATGACAGGATGAGATGGTTGGATGGCATCACTGACTCGACGGACATGAGTTTGAGCAAGCTCTGGGAGCTGATGATGGACAGGGAAGCCTGGCATGCTGGAGTCCATGCAGTCGCAAAGAGTCGGACACAACTGAGCAACTGAACTGAATTGAAAGAAATAAAGGTCCTGAAGGGAAGAAAAGTGTTCTCTATAAATTTAATAACTAGTTGAACCTTCAAGAATGTAGAAGGGGAGGAATGAAGGGAAGAAGTGAAGGTGGGGCAGGGAATCTGTTTGAAGACACCATAGTAACAACAACCTGATGAGAGGGTAACAGGTAGGGAGGCCAGAGACCCCCAGCAGGGAGGAGGAAATCAACGGCAAGTGGCAGGCTTTCTTTCCTTCTGTGTTGACAAAACTGGTTCTGCCTAAGACCAACCTCTTTTGCCTTTTCTGAAACCTTGGGCTGATAATGGCTCAACAAACCAGTACTCATATCAACTGTTTTATGGCTGGGGATGACACACCTTGGCCATCCTATCTCAAAAATGCATATTGTGGGAGAGGGGCCTGGTGAAACTCCCTCAGCCTTGAGGTGTTTCTTTTATCTGATTCAGTTCAGTTCAGTCCTCAGTCGTGTCCGACTTTTTGGGACCCCATAAATTGCAGCACTCCAGGCCTCCCTGTCCATCACCAACTCCCAGAGTCTACCCAAACCCATGTCCATCGAGTTGGTGATGCCATCCAACCATCTCATCCTCTGTCATCCCCTTCTTCTCCTGCCCTCAGTCCTTCCCAGCATCAGGGTCTTTTCCAATGAGTCAGCCATTCGCATGAGGTGGCCAAAGTACTGGAGCTTCAGCCTCAACATCAGTCCTTCCAACGAACACCCAGGACTGATCTCCTCTAGGATTGACTGGTTGGATCTCCTTGCAGTCCAAGGGACTCTCAAGAGTCATCTCCAACACCACAGTTCAAAAGCATCAATTCTTCGGTGCTCAGCTTTCTTTATAGTCCAACTCTCATATCCATACATGACTACTGGAAAAACCACAGCCTTGACTAGACGGACCTTTGTTGGTGAACTAATGTCTCTGCTTTTAAATATGCTGTCTAGGTTGGTCATAACTTTCCTTCTAAGGAGTAAGCGTCTTTTGACTTCATGGCTGCAGTCACCATCTGCAGTGATTTTGGAGCCCAGAAAAATAAAGTCAGCCACTGTTTCCCCATCTATTTCCCATGAAGTTCTGAGCTAACAGACATAAAACGCCTTGCTAAAAACTAGCAGGGGGCACTCTTTCTGTCCACTTCTGATGTCTATGTTAGAAGCTTTCCCTTTCTCTGCTGTACTTTATTAAAACTTTGCTACACAAAAGGGTCCAAGTAATCAAGTCTCGTCTCTGACCCTGGAACAAAATCCTCTCCTCTGGAGGTCATGAATCCTGGCGCCACACAGCTTACAGTAGCAACCTTTCACTTTTTCACTTAGGATCAGGCATGTTTTGGCATAAACGCAAGCTCTATTTCAACCACAGAGATTATTCTAAAACAAACAGAGGATGCCTCTTTAAGAGCTCCTTTTTATGTGCTGATATTTAATACTGTTTTCACTTACCTCCCCATATAATACTTTTAGTTTCTCCCCATTGCCCTCAGGATAAAGTCCAAATTCCATAACACACCACCCAAGACACCCGTCCCCTGGCCCCCACCACCCCATCTCCTTGGCCTTATCTTATGTCCACTCCCTGCCTGGAAGTATTCCCAGTCCCTCGAGAGATGCTGGCTTTTTCATACTTCCCAGCTTCTCACACACATCCTTTCCTCTCTCCCTTGTCCTCTTCTCCAGCTAGAATTTCATCACTAAGATGCAGCTGACATTTCTATTCCCAGCACCTAGCACAGACAGGCATATTGTACAAAAAAAAAAAAAAACTGTCTGATAAATAAATGCATACTGCAGAAAAAGTGTGAATACAGAGTATCTCACCCAAACCTTTATACATACCAGGAGCTAAGTAATCATTTGTTCAATTAATTCTTAAACTCTTAATAATTGGCTCAGTTATTGATTGAATAAGAAGGAATTCTCTATGGCTGTTCCACTAACATTCTCAATAACCACAAAGGAGGAAAACTAACTCTGCAATTCACGTGCTTACCGCAACCCGTCCCTGAGTCTCCAATGGAATACAAGTTTTAAAGACCAAGTAATGCAATAATTCAGCATCTCTCAAGAAAATGAGGTGGTGCTGTTTGCTGTTGTTTTTAGGATTTGCCTCTCTGGGAGGGGAGTGGGTTGGAAAATATTTCTTCCTGAAGTTGTTTAAGATAAATATAACTTAAAAAAAAATCAAGCAAGAAGCAGTTTTGCCAAAGGCCCAGAAGATTGGTAGATATAAGATTAAAAACAAGCCAAAAGATAAGAAACAAAGGCTTCAGGGCAGAAAATTATATTTTAAAAGAACTTACTGTTTCTGACAACATAGGAATCAAGGAAACAGGCTGTGTATGAGATGGTGGTGATGACCAGATAAAGGCAGAGGGGATAGGAATGGGTAAAGAAGGAAATTATATTAGAGAAATTTAGAAGAAAAACTAAATAGGATCTAATTGTTAATCCAAATGATGGCTAACTTGGAAAACAATCAGAATTCTGCATTGTGTTTTAGAATTAATCTGTTCAAGTTATTTACCTATTTCACTTGAAAATAACTTTTCCCAAAGGAATAACTTTAACCATGTTCCTAATTCTAGAGGAATATATACGGTCTTTTTTTTTGCTTGAGTTTATCAGAACTCAATGTGATCACAGTCAGAAAAATCAACCTTCCATAGCAAACAAACATAATTTGAAGCTTTTAAGGAAAAAACATAGTTCTTTACAACCAACATTTTAATAAATATAATTTGCTACAATGAGTACTCTTCATCTTAAGGATTCAAGGCCAAAGTCTTTGGAACTAATAAAATAACATTGCAGTATTACAGGAAAACTCTTAGCAATTGACTGAAACTCAAACTGTAGATGATAAAATGTTGAATAAGTCTCAATGTAACCTAAATTTTGGTAGGTGCTGTAAAGAGATTTTCTCATCGTCTTTCTTTAGCGCCACACCCCCACCACCTGCCACACACACACACTGTTCAGAGTATAGACATGATATTCATCAGCATAGGGGTAAGAGACAAAACAGGAATGGAGGTAGAAGAGAAGGTTTCTAAAGTCTGCCCTTGAAGAACTACTATGAGAAGAGGGGTGTGGGTAAGACAAGGAGACAAACAGAGTCTTAGAAAAATGCAGGTGTCGACAGTCAAATGCAATAGAGATGCCAGAAAGTTAAAGAGAAATAATGATGCCCAAGGAATGGCCACAAAATTTGGAAAGGCACTGATCTCTAAGACTGCAGTCTCTACTAATTAAACGTGTGTATTGGAGATGGGGAGGGCCACAAGTGAGGAATCTAAATAGAAATGGTTTCAGTGAGAACAAAAGAATAGGGTGCACCACTGTTAGTGAGAAGAGAAAGTGCAATAAACTTTGGCATTTCTCAGAATGTACAAGTAGTTTCTAAAACAATCGTTTAATTTGGCCCAGCCGCTACCAGTGTCATTTGTGTTCAATATTGTCTAGTGACAAACCGAATACACTTTTTAATGGTCCAAGTTAATTTAGGCCACAGGGCAAGAAAAACATTTTTTGTAAGAAGTAGTTTTAAGAAAGGAAAATACATGTATTAGAATTTGTTATTCTCATCCTTCTGAGATTAGGTAACAAGTAGCCACTTTTAAAGGTAGGTGGTGGGGGGAACCCAAGGCTTTGTGCTAATGGTGAATTTCAATTTTCCTGCAATTCTGATGGAGAAGGAATAATCAATATTGGTTCTTTAAATGTGGGCAAATGGGGTAAACACTAGAAAAGCAGGCTAAGGAGAAAGCCATAGTGCTTTGAGCTCCCCTCCTCCAAGGAGCCTGCTTACAAGCTGGATAGGAAAGTCCAGGGACTCATGATGGCAGGCAGTTGCATTTTCCTGATAGTTGCAGAGACAAGCTAATCTAGACTCAAAAACTTGAGATCCAAAAAGGAACTTCACCCATCATCAATTCCAGTCTCCCAGTTCACTAAGGAGGTACTGAGACCTAGAGGTTAAATAATTTGCCCCCAATGATTCAGCTTTTGTTGTTGTTGTTTAGTCACTAAGTCACTAGGCTTCTTTGTCCATAGGATTTTCCAAGCAAGAAAGAATACTGGAGTGGGTTGCCATTTCCTTCTCCAGGGGATCTTGCAGACCCAGGGACTGAACTAGCATCTCCTACACTGGCAGGTGGATTCCTTACCGCTGAGCCACCAGGGAAGCCCCAATGATTGAGCCAGTTCTTTGCAAAGTCAGATCTGAAAGTTGGGGGTGTGGGGCTGATTCTGGGTCCCCAGCTCTTTTGCCTTCATTGTTCTACTTGCTGTGTGAGAATAAAACTCTCCTTTTTTTGTTATTGTTTAGTCACTAAGTCATGTCTGACTCTTTGCGACCCCATGGACTGTAGCCCGCCGGGCTCCTCTGTCCATGGGGATTCTCCAGACAAGAACACTAGGGTGGGTTGCCATGCCCTTCTCCGGGGGATCTTCCTGATCCAGGAATCAAACTGGAGTCTCTTGCAGTACAGATGGATTTTTTCTACTAGCTGAGCTACAGCACAGAACTCTCCTTTTTAAGACAGACCAACCGAAGCAAATTCTGCATTGGAGTTCTACTATCTGGATTGGGAGATGAACTGGAGATGGAGTGGGGTAGGGGGTGGGGCTGGGGGTTAATGAGATTTGAAGAGCACTTCTGGGTTTGATGACAGAATATAGGCTTATAAATGCCTTGACAACAGACAGACCTCCTGAAATCTGCCCTGGTGTTGAAACCGTCTTACTTGCCATGCTAATCATCACACAAGTGAAACTCGCAAGGTTGACTAGTGTGCGTTTCATTGATTTCTGGGTAATAACTCCTGGGTATATTTCTATAAAAATCTTATCCCCAGAGTGGGAGACTTGCAGAAAGGCAATAGGAGGGATGTAATAAGTAATAATAATTCGAGGTATGGGGGTGGACTTCAGGCAGAGGGGACTGGAGGAAGAGTGACAAGCTAGACGGGACCCGGGTGGCTAGCAGGGCTTCCCCGTTGCTAGGACCGCCAGCGTCCTTGGTTACCGCTAGCTAAAATACTAGCTCTCCCCTGCGACGACCAGTCCAGCGCTTCGCGGACCGCGCCTCCTCGCGCCGGAAGGAGAAAGGGGAATCGCATTTCCCTGCTTCCATCCGTGGGGGTGCCAGTGAGGAATCAAAACGGCGGGACTTGGCAATGCAGTCACCCGGAGACCAGTCCGAAAAACCTCCCGCCGAGGGTTGTGCAAGAAACTAGAGAGAGGGCGAACCCCGGGGGGCTTCCCCTCTGACTCACGTTGTACTCCCTCAACCAGGACTCTAGCTTGTCCTGCAACGATCTTAAAGCTTCGTTGGAGACCAGTCTCTTCAGGTTATCTGCCATCGCTCGTTCTACCGCTCGGCCCGCTCTGGGAGATGGACCCGTGGACCGCGGGATGGTGTGGCGGGAAAGGTGTTCTCTTCCTGAGGGGCTCAGAGCGCGGCTGGTGTTTCCATCCTCCCCCCTCGGGTCGGACGGGGCAGGGTTCGAGAAGCCGGGGGGAGGTGCCCTGGGCCACGGCCGCCGTGCCTCATTCGCTGCCCCGCGCGCGGTCTCCCGGCTCCCTCGCGGCGGCCGGGAGCCAGAGCCATAAATACCCGGGCGATTATTAAACAAACCTTGACGTGAGCGCCAGGCAGCCGGGGACGCGCGCCGCCCGTTTCCAGGCAACGCCCGCGCCGCCGCCCAGCCCCATCCCGGCGCACTATCCGCCCGCAGCCCCGCTGCCCAGCATCCCTCCTGCCCCCGACCCACCCGCCGGCCCGCGGATCCCGGGCACCGCCAGGGCGCGCCATGCCGCTCTTCCTCCTGCTACTGATGCTCGGCCTCATGCTGTTGCTGCTGGTGCTACTGGTGGCCGAAAGCCAGAGCCCCCCCAGTCTGTGAGACTCCGGGTTGGGCCGGCGGCTGGAAGATGCTAAGACTCCAGATGGCAGCCGCCCGACCCGCTGATGGACAGAAAGGCGCCCGCAGAGTGGGGATGCTGGGCAGCCGGAGGCCTTTTGTCTAGAAAAGCAAAGGTTATTTCTTTCTAGACTTTTTTGAAGAAAGCAGCTGTTTGGCTCCTTCCTATATTCTTTCACTTCTCAAGACTTCTTCCTTTGTAACACCTAGGATTTGGTGGGTGCCCCAGCTAAATTGATTTTAGCTCCAGGATGTTCACAAATTAAAGTCAATCAGGTTTAAATAAGATTTGGTCTGTTTTTAGAATCATTAAGCACTCTAATGTTATTTAATTGTGAATTCTCTAATTGAGACTTTGTGCAAGTTTAGAGTCGGTTTGGCACTATTTCAAAAGGTGTATTAAGCCACAGTGGTAGTTTGAACTACTTAAGAAATGAAACCATTTCAACCATCATTAAACACTTTAGTACCCTTATTCTCAATGTGGTCAAAAGATGTGCAGATTGCAAATCATCCTTATCTATCTTTTATAAAACAGAGCAGGTGGAAGCAAGACCTCAGTTAGCTAGTCGGTTAGCTAGTTTAATTCAGTTTCTTCTTCTTTTTTTTTCAGGTATTTAAGAATTATGAACATTGAACTTGTCCACTGATGGTAAACTTAAGAGTTACTGCTCCCACCCCACTTTTTTCCTCTTAATTAGTGGTTTTACTGTCCTCTGATAAAAATGAAAGGCGTCTGGAGTCTGTTCTTACTATCTTCTGTAGACCACAAAATAAGGACTATAAAACTTCTCACCACAAGAAAAAAAACACTTGTAACTATGTCTGGTGATAGAGATTAATTAGACTGATTGTGATGATAATTTCACATTACATACAAATATTGAATCACTATGTTGTACATAATGTATTATTGTAATTATATATCAACAAAAAGAAAAAACAAAGAATATAAAGAGAACACACATTTTATCATAGTGCAATAACAGCTGCTAAAGTACAAAAAATATTCATTACTGACTTTCTTTCTTTAAAAAATATATAAAGAATGAGGAAGGCAATGAAGAAGAATCTTATAGATTTCTTAACTTAATGCACATTTTTATAGGTAATTGGAATCTTTTAACAGTCTGATTTACTTACTAATAAAAACCAAGTTGGAATATTTGCTTAGGTCAGACTAACAGTTAAATCCTCCTCCTTGCTGTTACACTTTAACCTCTAGTCCTTGTTTATATCATCTTGCATGCCTGTGTGCTCAGTTGCTTCAGTCGTTTGGGACTCTTTTATGACTATAGCCTGCCAGGCTCTTCTGTCCATGGGATTGTCCTGGCAAGAATACTGAATAGGTTACCATTTCCTCCTCCAGGGGATCTTCTCAACTCAGGGATCAAATGGCGTCTCCTGAGATGGATTCTGAGCCATCTAGGAAGCCCTTATATCATCTTGCTATAGTTGCTACTTCACAATGTTATTAGAGACTAAATAAGATCAGTCATGTGAAGTGTAACACAGTGCTTGACATGTTATAGCAAGGGCTTCCTAAATGCTATGATCACTCTTACTACAAATGTACAAAAGGGCACAGTACTAATATTAAACAGAGAAGAGTAGGTTGGAAACATGTAAAGCAACAACAATAGGGCTGCTGATTGAGTAAATTATTCAATGGAATGTTTCACAATAGAAATCTCATTATTAAAAAAAAAGAAATCTCATTATTGAACAGCTAGTATCTACGAATTATTGCTATATAATGTTGAGTGAAAAAACCAGGTCTCTAAATTATATATATTGTGTTACATTATACAACATGAACCCGAGGCATGGCTAAAACACAAACTGCTTTTATGAAAGCTTACTCAGAAACAGCTATCCAAAAACTTGACCACCTTCAGAAAAAATGTTACTCAAAATAGAATATGCTTTGACCAAATGTTCATGTTACTCATTTAATAGACATATTGAGTCTTAGGATAGAATGAGCCTGAAATCACTTTAGAATATGCTACCTGACCTTATCGCTACAATACTTGACCACCATAATCAGATTCAACACCTTTCAGGTTTCCCGGTCATTTCATGCACCTCTTATTTTCCACAGAGCTCTGGAGCATGGTTGTACATAGCAAGAACTTGATGCTTACTAATAACAAGCATAGCTCTCAAGTACTCAAAACAAAGGAAACGTTTTACATATTTATTCATTATTTATCCCCCTAAAACTTCCAAAAGAGGATCTCAGATCACTTACAGTAAAAGGTTTGCAGAAAACATCTTTGTTAGATTTAGAAAAAAATTAGTGAAAAAAAAACAAATAGGCCCCTAGTTTAAGCCTGTGTACTAATATTGAGCCTTATTTTACATTTATTTTGGGGCTTTATGGCAGTCAAGAAAAAAGGAAAATGGGTGGTATGATTACCATTTGATTTTTAAAGTACACATACCAATTCTTTGAATGAAAGCATATTTTTTGGTACTAGTTCTTAAATATGTTTATTCCTTTCCAAAGAGTATAGAGTAACAGATGAATGTGTCCTGAATAATCTCCCCTTTGTAAAGAAAATACAGAAACAATCTTAATGTGACTTTCTTGCGGTCACCTTTGATCAACGCCAGTGAGGGTAACACTAGAACACATACCATCAAAGAGAGGGCCAAGCAATTGACACCCCATCTCTTAGCTCTCTGGTGATGTCACTTGATACAAGCTTAGAACTTCCATACCTGTAGGAATAAGTAGATATCCTCATAAGTGCCCTTAATGATGATCCCTTCCTTAGCACTTTTGATAGGCGCAGGATGGCAATCAATTTAAGAGAGAGTTAGAGCCTGGAATGCAAACAGTAGACGTTGCTGATTAAAGGAAGAATCCACATCCTTCAAACTATAAGCCTGCACTCAACAAGGTTGAGATTCTGTTTTTAAAGTCTATATATATATATAGGATAAAGGAAGTGTTAAGAGTCCTTCAGTCGTGTCCGACTCTTTGAGACCGCGTGGACTGTAGCTTTCCAGGCTCCTTTGTCCATGGGATTCTCCAGGCAAAAATACTGGAGTGGGTAGCCATTTCCGTCTCCAGGGAAACTTCCCAACCCAGGGATCAAACCTGGGACTCCCACACTGCGGGCAGATTCTTCACTATCTGGTTTCTTTACCAGCTGAGCCACAAGGGAAGCCTGAGCTACCAGGTGAGCCATATATATATTTGAAAGGAAATAGATAAGTAGAGGTTCTGTCTGAAGAATCTTCTGATGCTCTAATTTTGTTCCTATTTATTTCAGGATATTACTAAGTAGGCATTTATTTGGGAATAAAAGAAAAATCAAATCTTTCTTTCTGGTACACTATCAGATTATCTTAGAGAAGTTGAAAGAACAATAAATTTGAAACATGGAGACTCTTGTTTTTTCTCCCACCTTCCAATTAGTGGTTTCTCATGACTTTAAATAAGTCTTTAATCATTCTGAGCCTTACTTTTCTTCCATCTATATAATGAAAAACATGGACTTGATGAGCTCTAAGATCTCTTGAAGTTCTGACATTCTTGAACATTGTTTTTCTTTTTTTTTTTTAATATATTGGTTATGGTTGAGATTGAGCAAATCTTGCTTGTTGCCTCAATTTCTGGTTCACAGTTCAGTTGAGGTCAGGCTTGATTCTGAGAGCATTAGCCAATCAGCAAAAGTTGAACCTCTTTTTGGCATACAATTTATTCTGCAGGCTTGCTGAAATAACTAATAAAGCTAATCTCCAGGAAATAAACACAGGTTTCTCCAGAGTTGCACTTTTAATAAATTTAAACTCAGCTCAAACTGACAAAATCTTCCTAACTCCCCCACCCCCACAAAGCTCATTACGCTCTTCTTTATGCATTGCCTAACTTTAGAAATGTTGATATTGCTATCCTACTATATTAAACTTATTTGTCTGCATCGTATATAAGCTTGTGAGCTTCTTAAAGAAAAGGGCAAAGGTCTATCTAGTTTAATATCCTCAGCACAGCAAGTGACACATTCTAAGCCCTCTATAAATGTTTGTTAAACTGTTAATAAAAAGAGAAAGAAGTAAAAGAAAGAAGAAAGGAAAGGAAAGGAGGCCAGAAGGAGGTGATTGGCTGCTTTATATATGAGGTCATAACTCCATAGAGGTAGAAGAAGAGCAAATTTAATAGCCAGTTGGTTGTTCTTGGAGCATCATAATTCTACCACCCAGCCAGGAGCTTTGTTTTCTAGAGAAGTGTAATGAGTCAAACATCTGGATGGAATAGGCTTTCTGAAAGTTCTTACTTTCATCCACTTTGAATTTTACCTGCATCAGTTAGCTGGAGAGAGTTTTAATTGGGGATTTTATGAAGCCAACAAAAGAGCAACCCAGCCCCTCAGTAGAGCAAGAGATGTGTGTGTTTTCTGATGCTTGTATGCAAGAAGCCCGTATGCAAGGAGCTCCGAGGATATACAGTGGGATCCTCATCATAACTTCCACTGGGGACAGTTGCAAACCCTCAGCGAATGTGGCTGAAGGCATAATCTGTTCTGCTCTAGTCAGGCTTCTTTTTAGGCACCCCAGTCCTCTTCTGCAGAGAAGGCAATGGCACCCCACTCCAGTACTCTTGCCTGGAAAATCCCATGGACGGAGGAGCCTGGTAGGCTGCAGTCCATGGGGTCGCTAAGAGTCAGACAAGACTGAGCGACTTCACTTTCACTTTTCACCTTCATACACTGGAGAAGGAAATGGCAACCCACTCCAGTGTTCTTGCCTGGAGAATCCCAGGGACGGGGGAGCCTGGTGGGCTGCTGTCTGTGGGGTCTCGCAGAGTCGGACACAACTGAAGCAACTCAGCAGCAGCAGCAGCAGCGGTCCTCGTCTGTGGGTATCATGCTATTCTTATCCTACAGCTGTCCATGTTAGTCTTTTGCGTCAGAGCCTATATTACTATTGGAAGAAAATCTTTTAGCCTTTGCTAACACAACTGCATATGATTTCCTTTAAATTTAGTTTTTACTGGTGGTATTGCCAAGGCACTTTGTCTCTGTGTATGAGACAGGTTGACAAAACCAAGCTAGAGCTGCTAGTCTTAGAAACTGGGGCATTACAGATTTCTAAGATATTTATTAAGTTTCATTCCTGTCTTAAGCATTGGAGATAAAAGGATGAATAAGATACAGCTCTTCCAGATAGAGCTCCCCATTTTTTAGATGAACTTAAGACAGGCAAACAAAATAGAATACAATGCAATCTGAAATACGTGTAGAAGACTAGGGGCAGAATTAAGGGACAGACCAGCTAAAACTGCCCAGGCACGTAGGAAGGCTCAAAGAGAACGTGACATTTGAATGGATTTTTGAAGGATGAATAAGAGAGTGCTTGACAGAGAAAAAGAGAAGGACTTTTCAAGCAGAAGGAAAAGAAGCAAAGCATAGGAAAGGACTAGAGGACTAGAATTAGAGATAGGAATCAAGGATCAGTCAAAAGCCCAGTTATCTGAGTGGATTATTGGGACCACAGCCAGACTATTATCAGAGGCTTACTGCTGACTCCCCAAAGGATTGCGCTGTAACAGTCTTCCTGCTTAAGATGAAGCTTGTCCTAGAGATCCAAGCAGGAGTCAGCCTAGAGATGCAAGTCAATTGGTTCCAGCATTTGGAAAGGATTTGCAGAATTTGATGACCAGCTAGGTACTGATCTTAGCCAAAACTAGAGGAGAGACAGGCAAGATTATGAAGGATTTACCAGGTGAGAGCTGAATCTTCTAAAATTTTTTGGAAATCCTCTGATGTAAAGTACGCAGAGAGAGAAACATCAGCTCCAGTCATCAAAAAGCAAAACTGACTTGGTTCCTAGAGAAAAAAAATTTTGGACAGCAGGTCTCTTTGGTGTTCCTGTTGAGTTAGGGGGGCCTGAGGCCCCAAGATGCTTAGGAGAAATTTCAGCTACCTGAGGAATAGTTATCACACCTTGGTCATCACTGCCCTCTTTATTTTTGTTTTTTACCTAAGAGGATTATTGGATTATATTGACTCGATAGGGAATGTGTATTCGAGTTACTTGTATATCTAAGTGCCTTCCTGGTGTGCAGTAAACATCTGTTAAATTGATTCCCCAGGAGATACATCCACACTATCTTCCACCCACCTCCAAAACCACAGAAAAAAGCATCAGCCTTTACAGGCCCGCCAAAACTAAGAAGCATCCCTGAAATGACTGTATTCCTCTTTAAAGACATTCGGTTTTCAAGATTTTAGCTGCCTGTCAGCAACTTGTCAATTTCTGTCCCCGTTGTCACCACCTCCTCCCTCGTCCACATGTACTCTGCAGATGCGCGCTTCCCACCCAGCCAGGGAGACCCCGACTCGTGAAGCAAGGCGCCCTCAGGATCGCCCCCCACCCCTTACTGGGGAATGGAGGGGAAGGGAGAGGGGTCGTCTGTATTTTGAGGGCGCCCTTTTGGAAGACTCCAGAGGCGGCCCGAGGTCGAACGGAATCCCGGTGCGAGAGCAAACGCTCCCGGAGGCCACTGCCTGGGCGCCGGGGGCAGCGGAGCTGGCACCCGGGCCCCGGCGGGGCGGGGCTGGACACGGGGGGCGGGGCGAGGGGCGGGCCCCCCCCCCCCCGCCCCTCCAGCGCGCAAGCGCAGGCGCGCGGGGTGCGGAGGCGGCCGGGAGGGCGGCGGAGCCGGCGGGCGCGGGAAGATGGCGGCGGCGGCGGCCGCCGCGGAGCAGGTCTGTGAGCCCCGCCGCAGCCGGGTGCTGGAGGGCCGGGGCGAGGCCGGGGTCCTGCCGGTGAGGTCCTCCGTAGGACCGGCAGGCGGGGGCCGGGGCGCGAGGGCGGGCTCCGCGGGGCGGGGCGGGGCGGGGCGGGGCCGGGCGGGAGGAGCTGTCCGCGGCCCGGGATGCTGGCGAAGGCCGGGCGGGACCCGGGCCGGGGCGCCGGGGCGGATAAGGGGGAGCCAGCCGCCGGCTCCCTGGCTGGCCTGGCTGTCCCTCGGGGGGGTTTGGAGGGGCGCCGTCCTGGAGGCCCGGGATGGGGTCGTGGCAGCCGGGCGCCTCCGCCAGGACGTACCGGGGACGTGTCCTGCTCCGTGGCCAGCGAAGATGCGGGTAAAAATAACCCCAGCCAGCGAGCCGCCAGCCTCCTCTGATACCAGCCAAGAAACAGGCAGCTGTTGTTGGGTATCAGTTTGCGGCCACTTCTTGTGTGCCTCCCCCATAGGCTGACAGCTACGTTTCTCCTCGCGCTTTGGTTCTGGAGACTGTCACCAACCAGTATAAGACTGCCTCCTCTCCAGTTGGCTTAAAATCATTTTTTAAAAATGCTTTATCAAGTATTTCCTAATCTGCATTGTAAACTTGTAACTTAGAATAGCTTAAAAGGCAATTTTCTTCCCCCAAAGCAGGCTATACATTATGCACACAGTTACACAAACTCACACACACGCATACCTGTAGTTACTAGGGTGATTTGTTATAATAAAAATAACTTTGATAGTCGCTTCCCCCCCCTTAATTGTTATTTCCCTTTAAAAAGAAACTGTGGTAGGATAGTTTCTTTGGAAAAGTCTCATTCTTCAGCATTGTTGAAAAAAAAATAAATGAGCCAAGTAGCCAACACTCTGTTTCCCGAAAAATCTTGTCTGGAAAGATTTTCTTGAGTAATTAACTGCTTTTAGAGACATAGTAGGTAGATAATCACTGGGACAGTCATACTGAGTGCCATGAAAAATAAAAGACATGACATCTGCCTTCAAAGTTAAAGTCAAACTGCCAGATAAATGCCGAAAAATCAGTTAAAGATGGCAGGCAAGCTACAGGACCTAACAATAAAATGTAAAGGAATGAGTGAAATTGAAAGGAGACAAAGCTTGCAGTTGTTGAGATTAAAATTGCCCCTTGCTTTTGTGATTTCCCTCCTGAATTATCAGTGCCTGTTTTAGACAGTTCTTTTTTCATCTGCATCACCTGTTGATACTCTTGAAGTTCAACCTTGTTTCTATTCTTGCATCACACACAGACTGGGCAATCTGATCCATCCCTTATTCTTCACTTCAGAGTTAGGTATTTATGTCTCCGGTCGGAATTTAACTGAATTTTCCACAAGCATCCCAAACTCAGAAATGTTTAATGGTGCATCACACTCACCATTAAAAGGGCTACAATCATCCTTTCACTTGGTTCACCTTGCCACAAACTTGGGAGCAGGACTGGCTCAAGGGAGCTCAGAATGGGTTAATGCTCTGGTGTCCCAGGCTTAATACTTGAGCAGGGGACCTCAAATTCTCTTTTTGCTCCAGACCCCACAAATTATATATCAGGCCCTGCTTGGGGGTCATCTTAGTTCCCCCTAAGTCACATTCACATCCAGTCAATCACCAGGTCCTTTCAGTTCTGCCTCTTCAGGCCTCTCCTGAATCTTGATGTGCAGTGTCAAAATTCAATCAAGCCCTCATTTGGACTGTTAGGGAAACCTGCTGCTGATATCTCCATCTCTAAAGCCATCTATTCCAGTTCAATTCTTTTTGGTTTAATTTTGCTATAATGCAAATATGTATCACTAACCTATTTTAAATCCCCATTGCCTTCAGAATAGAGTCTATCATTCTTGATGTGGTACTTGTATCTACTCATTTATTGATCCCTAACCGCATCTTGGCGCTTCCCAATGGCTCAGCGGTAAGGAATCCGCCTGCAAAGCAGGAGACCCAGGTTCAGTCTCTGGGTGGGGAAGATCCCCTGGAGGAGGGCATGGCATGGCAACCCACTCCAATATTCTTGCCTGGAGAATCCCATGAACAGAGGAGCGTGGCGGGATTCAGTCCCTAGGGTTGCAAAGAGTCAGACATGACTAAAGTGACTTAACATGCAAGCAAAACCTCATTGCACCTCATACTTTGTCTGATTCGTATACTCATCTTCTTCACCATCCATATAAAATTACCAAAGTTAGTTTGTACAAGATGACCTCTACTCAGTTTCATGATGTTTCCTCTGTCTGGAATGCCTTTCTCTGTACTTTGCTTGGCTAACTTGTGTTTGTCCTTCAGTATTCATCTGAAGCCCCAGCTTTTTTGAAGAATCTTCAGCTGATGACCTTATTTGATAAGTCAGAGGGTATTATTCTTATGTACTCTTTCAGTTTCATTGCTTTATGACTGCACTTGCCATGTTGAACTGTAATTGCTAGTGACTCCATCTGTCTACTCTGCTGATCTGTAAGTAAGTTTGTTGAGAGTAGGTGCTGTGCCTAGCACATCTTGGTAGTCTGGAACATCTGGCATATAGTAACTCATCAATAAATGGTAAATACAAAGAATGAAATATACTGATGTACATGAATTGACAGAGAAAAGTAAAGAATTCATCCCAGGAAGGTAAGATTTGCCCTGTCTCTCTCTTATGTAGACTTGTATTCAGACTGGTTAAGACTTCTAAAGTGCCCATCTGACATCACTGTCATAACTCTATACTGGATCTGTGAAAATTAGAAGCAAGTTCACCTCCCCTAAGATATTCTACTTCCTTTGGCCGAAAAACTACCAATACATATTCAACTCTAAAATGTTTGCAACGTCAATGTGCCCTCATAGCTTCGGCACCTCATGTGGATACACAACCTACACAACTGTATCCAGCAACTTGTTTTGTGTTAAACCTGTTGAGTAGATTGAATGATCTTCTACAAAGCCTTTCTTACTGCTTGGTGGAGTTTAAAAAATTTTGTCTACCACATTACCCACAATGATTATTCTTGTCTTTTTCCATTTTCCATAAGCCCTCAGCCAGCCTGCTACCCCTGCAACCACAGTAAGATTCCAGCTGCCCTCTTTTCTCTTTATTGAGAGATGACCTTGCCTTTTACATCCCGAGGAAAAATAGAAATGGTTTCTCTTCCTGGTGTGAACCATTTGAATGAAGTGGGAATCCACTTTTTAAGACTCTACTGTACATTCACTTTCTTTCCTGTCTCCTGGAAGATCTTATTTCCCTCTTTACTCTGCCCTACTCTGAGGTATCTTGTCTTTCTTTGTCCTTGGCATGTTTCCCTCTGCCATCAAACATGTAAGTCTTCCTACAAATTGTTGGAGGGAAGGGACAGAAAGATCCTAACAACAAGAACAAGCACAGTTTTCCTCTGACAGTACATAATTCTTTAGTTACAGTCTTCCCTCTTAATGAAAATAAATGTACACATGCTGGCATTTTTTCAGGACCATTTCTACTTACCAGTTTGCTACTCAGAGTTTGAAAATCACAGAGGCAGTTTTTACCATATTAAGTTCAGCAATGCCGCACATCCTTAGTTTTCTTGTATTTCTTATTTTCCATTGTTCCTGCACAAAGTTTTCCAAGAGTACTTCCTTGGCTTTTTGTTCTTTTACTCTATACAAGGGGTCCCTGACTTCTGGGACTCAATGCCTGACAATCTGAGGTGTAGCTGATGGAATAATAATAGAAATAAAGTGCGCAGTAAATGTAATGCCCTTGAATCATCCCAAAACTATCCCCTTACACCCCAGTCTGTGGAAAAATTGTCTTCCATGATGCTGATCTGTGGTACCACAAAAAGGGTTGGGGACCACTGCTTCATATTGTTTTTTTACAGTAGACTGATATTAGTCTCATAGATTTAATTTACTTTGAAGCTGAAGACTCTCAAATCCGTATCTCAAGTCCTGACTGACCTAATATGTCATGCCATCCTTCTCATTGCCTTTGAGGCATGTGGTGGTTTCTCACTCAGTTCAAATGCAGCATATGTAAAATCTCCCTGCTTCATTCCCCATGTTTAAGGAGTCACCATTCAGTAACAATGAGAGGCTTTTTTTTTTAACCTGGCTACAAATTCACTTAATTCTTCTCCTGAAGTGTATTTTTAATCTCTCCTTTTTCATCCCACCTGATTTAGGCCCCCAATACCTCGGGTCTCCCTTACAACAACATCCCAGCAGCCTACTTGCCAATATTTCTCTCTCCTGTGTCTCCTGCAAATACACATTTAGCATCCTGAAACATATATCATTCATGTTTAGAGACCTCTAGTGACTTGCAAATAAGCAGACGTAAAGACTAGAATTTGTAAACAGGTGTCCCAAAACTTCCACAACCTTCCTCCTTTTCCACCTTGATCCTGCCTGCATTGCCAGATCTGACCCTCCTGCTCCTTCTGGTTTCCCTGACAACTCCAAGCCATGCTGTCTCTTCTCGCTTGAACTCCATGGCATGTATTGTCTGTACTATTGATTTTGGCATCTGAGCATACAGAATACGTTATTGCACTGCTAACTGTTTTGTGCACCCAAATCACATTTGTAATATCTGGAAGATAAGGATCTTGTCCTGTATTTCTTTTGTATTCCTATGTATGGGATTAACGTTAAAGCATAAAGGGCTTAAAAAATGCTTATTCAATAAATTGATTTTCTCAAAGCTCTCAAAAATACGAAAGTTGGGCAGTAAGCAGTTCTACTCCTTCCTTTTATGTTCATGATATACCAAATAATCACCTACAATGTCATTCAACCGTAGTCAGAGGTTCTCAAATTTTTTGGTCTCAGGTTCTCTTTATACTCTTCAAAACGACCGAGAATCCCAAAGAGAACAAGCTATGGGTTTGTAGGGGAAAATCTAGAGAAATTAAGTCTGAAGGAATCTCTAACATCTAAAATTATTAGATGCACGCATTTCAGTAAAATATCATTGAGTGCCTTGTTGTTGTTCAGTTGCCAAGTTGTGTCTAACTCTCTGAGACTCCATGGACTGCAGCACACCAGGCCTCCCTGTCCTTCACCAACTCCCGGAGTTTACTCAAATTCATGTCCATTGATTTGGTGATACCATCCCATCCTCTGTTGTCCCCTTCTCCCGCCTTCAATCTTTCCCAGCATCAGAGTCTTTTCAAATGAGTTCTTTGCATCAGGTGGCCAAAGTATTGAAGTTTCAGCTTCAGCATAGTCCTTCTAATGAATATTCAGGACTGATTTCCTTTAGGATGGACTGATTGGATCTCCTTGCAGTCCAAGGGACTCTCAAGAGTCTTTTTCAACACCACAGTTCAAAACCATCAATTCTTCAGCACTCAGCTTTCTTTATAGTCCAACTCTCACATCCATACATGACTACTGGGAAAACCATAGCCTTGACTAGATGGACCTTTGCTGGCAAAGTAATGCCTCTGCTTTTTAACATGCTGTCTAGGTTGGTGATAACTTTTTTTTCAAGGAGCATCTTTTAATTCCATGACTGCAGTCACCATCTGCCATGATTTTGGAGCCCCCAAAAATAAAGTCTTTCACTGTTTCCCTATCTATTTGCCATGAAGTGATGGGACCAGATGTCATGATCTTAGTTTTCTGAATGTTGAATTTTAAGCCAACTTTTTCACTCTCCTCTTTCACTTTCAACAAGAGGCTCTTTAGTTCTTCTTTGCTTTCTGCCATAAGGATGGTATCGTCTGCATACCTGAGGTTATTGATATTTCTCCTGGCAGTCTTGATTCCAGCTTGTGCTTCATCCAATCCAGCATTTCTATGATGTACTCTGCATATAGGTTAAATAAGCAGGGTGACAATATACAGCCTTGACATACTCCTTTCCCTTTTTGGAACCAGTCTGTTGTCCCATGTCCAGTTCTAACTAGGCCAGAATACTGAAGTGGGTAGCCTTTCCTTTCTCCAGGGGATCTTCCCAACCCAGGAATCGAACCTAGGTCTTCCACATTGCAGGTGGATTCTTTACCAGCTGAGCCACAAGGGAAGACAGAAAAACCATACCTTTGACTGTATGGACCTTTGTCAGTGAAGTGATGTCTCTGCTTTTTAATACGCTGTCTAGGTTTGTCCACTAGTTTGTTTTTCTAGTAGTCATTTATGGATATGAGAGTTGGACAGTGAAGAAAGCTGAGCACCAAAGAATTGATGCTTTTGAACTGTGTTGTTGGAGAAGACTCTTGAGAGTCCCTTGGACTGCAAGGAGATCCAACCAGTCTATCCTAAAGGAGATCAGTCCTGGGGGTTCATTGGAAGGACTGACGTTGAAGTTGAAACTCCAGTATTTTGGCCACCTCATGCGAAGAGTTGACTCATTGGAAAAGACCCTTATGCTGGGAAGATTGGGGATAGGAGAAGGGGATGACAGAGGATGAGATGGCTGGATGGCATCACCAACTCAATGGACATGGTTTTGGGTAGACTCCGGGAGTTGGTGATGGACAGGGAGGCCTGGCATGCTGCGATTCATGGGGTTGCAAAGAGTCAGACATGACTGAGTGAACTGAACTGAACTAGGTTTGTCATAGCTTTTCTTCCAAGGAGCAAGTGTCTTTCTTTTAATTTCCTGGCTTCTGTCACCACAGTCACTTTAGAGCCCAAGAAAATAAAATCTGTCACTTTTTCTACTTTTTCCCCATCTATTTGCCATGAATTGATGGGACCAGATCCCTTGATCTTAGTTTTTTGAATGCTGAATTTTAAGTCAGCTTTTTCACTCTTCTCGTTAACCCTCATCAAAAGACTCTTTATTTCCTCTTTGCTTTCTGCCATTAGAGTGGCATCATCTGCATCTCTGAGGTTGTTGATATTTTCCCCAGCAATATCAGAAGCACAGTGGTTGCTTTATGGTAACTTAATGTAGTCAGTGGGCTTACCTGGTGGCTGCATGGTAAAGAACCCACCTGTCAATGCAGGAGACTCAGGTTTGATCCCTGGGTTCGGAAGATCCGCTGGAGAAATGGCAATTTCTGGAAATGGCAATCCATTCCAGTATTCTTGCCTGGGAAATCTCATGAACAGAGGAGCCTCATGGGCTACAGTTCACAGGATCTCAAAAGAGTTGGACATGACTCAGCAACTAAACAACAAATGTTAATCAGTACAGTTCCTTCATGGTAGCCTAACCTATACACTAGTGAATGAATTGTAAAAACAAAAACTTTTTATGGCATAAAGTATCACAGTCATATTCATATCCTTTTTAAAAAGCCAGTGATATGGGATGATTGGCTGATAACCAGTTTCTCCAGTTATAAGACAGAAACTATACATAATATAATTCTTTTAAAAGAAGGTTATAAAACTAAGAAAATTATTATTAATTTTATATTAAATATTACCTTATGTATCTACATGTTTTATACATTCACAACAAATCTTTTTCTTAATTTTTTCAATATTTCATCTGCACATTTTTTTAAATTGTTGAAAATCTCAAAAATTTTTTCCAATACATTTATTGAAAAAAATCCCCATATAAAAGGATCTACATATAAGAGGATCCATTCCGTTCAAACCCATTTTGTTCAAGGGTCATCTGCACATTCATGAGAGAAGAAGAGTAAAAAAAGAAAACAACATCATAGTGGGTTTCTTTTGAAAATGATTTTCACCCTCCAGACACTTGAAGGATTTCAAGGGACCTCTCCATGGTTTCCTAGCCCATACTTTGAAAACTGCAGGTCTAGGATAACATTAACTTTAGCCAACTGGAGTGATAAAATGTATTAGCCTTTCTAAATTCTTTTCAGGTAAATGAAATATATATATATTAAGCAGATTTTTATAAATCATTAATAAAACCAGTTCCACTAAAGAGTGTGTCTATCAGCTCTCCCCCAAAATAAGCTGGCTGTTCACTCTACTGATGGTAGGACTATTCAAAGCAGACAGTAGAAGTGTGTTATCAGACTGTTATCTACAACCCTTCTCAGTACGGTCGTGTCCCCACTTGGAGCCTGCAACTCAACATGTGTGTGCACGCATGCTAAGCCACTTCAGTCGTGTCCAACTCTTTGCAACCCTTTGGACTGTAGCCCACCAGGCTCTGTCCATGAGGATTCTCCAGACAAGAATACTAAGTAGAGTGGGTTGCCATGCCCTCCTCCAGAGGATCTTTCCAACCCAGGGATCAAACCATATTTCCTGCATTGGTAGATGGGTTCTTTACCACTAGCGTCACCTAGGAAGCCCCAGTGCAACACGACTTGGGTTTTATTAGTAGAAAATGTATCACTAACCAATTTCGCTTTCTTTCCTTATGAATTTGCACCTAACAAATAATGCGTCCAAAATGGAGGGTTTAGCTGCTCCATTGTGTTATATTTTGTTTTTAGCAAAGTTCCAATGGTCCTGTGAAGAAGTCCATGCGTGAGAAGGCTGTTGAGAGAAGGAATGTCAATAAAGAGCACAACAGTAACTTTAAAGCCGGCTATATTCCAATCGATGAGGATCGCCTCCATAAAACGGGACTGAGAGGGAGAAAGGGCAATTTAGCCATCTGTGTGATTATTCTCCTGTTTATCCTGGCTGTTATCAATTTAATTGTGAGTATTTTGCACAGTATTTTCTTAATTAGCATGAGGAATTTTTCTTCTGTTTTTGGTGAAATCATGGTAAAGAATCTGCCTGCAGTGTGGGAGACCCAGGTTCAGTCAGTCCCTCAGTTGGGAAGATCCCCTGGAGAAGGAAATGGCAACCCACTCCAGTATTCTTGCCTGGAGAGTTCCATGGACAGAGGAGCCTGGCAGTCTACAGTCCATGGGGTTGCTAAGAGTCAGACACGACTGAGCGACTAACACTTTGTTACCTCGTTTGTTGGCATTTAGCTTTACTGTACTTTGCATTTACTGCATTTTTTACAGATTGAAGGTTTGTGGCAGTCTTGTCCCAGGCATGCCTGTTAGTGCAGTTTTTCCAGCAGCATCTGCTCACTTTAGTCTCCTTGTCACAGTTCAGGAGTTTTCACTATATCTCAGAGTTTTTCTCATTATTATATTTCTTATGATGATCTCTGACCAGTGATCTTTAATATTACCATTGTAATTGTGTGGGGTTCCCACTATCCACATCCATAAAAGATGGTGAATTTAATTGGTAAATGTTGTATGCATTCTGATCGCTCCATCTACTAGCCCTCCCCCCTTTCATTCTTTCTCTCCCTCTACTTGAAGTGAAGTGAAGTCGCTCAGTCATGTCTGACTCTTTGCGACCCCATGAACTGCGGCTTGCCAGGCTTCTCTGTCCATGGGATTTTCCAGGCAAGAATACTAGAGTGGGTTGCCATTTCCTTCTCCAGAGGATCTTCCCAACCCAGGGATCTAACCTGGGTCTCCTGCATTGTAGGCAGACTCCTTACTGCCTGAGCCATTCCCTGAGAGGCCATTCCCATGGCCTCTTTAAGTGTTCAAGTGAAAGGAGGAGTTGCAAATATCCCTCAGTTTAAATCAAAAGTGAGGTATGATTAAGCTTAGTGGGGAAGGTATATGACAAGCTGAAATCAGCTGAAAGCTAGGTCTCTTATGCCAAACACTTAGACCAGTTGTGAATGCAAAGAAAAGCTTCATAAAGGAAATTGAAGGCCCTACTCTAGGGAATTCCTTGGTGGTTCAGTGGTTAGGATTCAACACTTTGACTGCCAAAGTGCCCAGTTCAATCCCTGGTCGAGAAAGTAAGATCTCACAAGCTGTGCAGCACGACAACAGCAACGAAAAACTGAATTCCTGTCCTAGAGAACACATGAATGTTAAGAAAGCAAAATGGTTTTATTGCTGATACAGAAAAAATTTTACTTTTCTGGATGGAAGATCAAACCAGCCACAAAATTCCCTCAAGTCAAAGCCAAATCCAGAGTAAAGGAACACCCTTCAATTCTGTGAAGGCTGAGCGAGGTGAGAAAGCTGCAGAAGTTTGAAGCTAGTGGAGGTTGGTTCATGGCGTTTAAGAAAAAAGGCTCTCCATAACATAAAAGTACAAGGTGAAATAAACTGTGCTGATATAGAAGCTGCAACAAGTTATCCGGAAGACCTAGCTAAGATCATTACTGAAGGTGACTTCACTAAATGACAGATTATCAGTGCAGACAAAACAGCCTTGTATTGGAAGAAGATGTCATCGAAGACTTGCATAGCTGGAGAGGAGAAGCCAGTGCCTGGCTTCAAAGCTTTAGAGGACAGGCTGATTCTCTTGTTAGGTGCTGAGACAGTGACTTTAAGTGGCATCCAGCGCTTATTTGCCATTTGGAAAATCCTAGGGCCCTAAGAATTATGCTAAATCTTCTGTGTCTGGGCTCTGTAAGTGGAACAACCAAGTCTAGATAACTGCACACTTGTTACTGCTCATTGATGATGCATCAGTCACCCAAGAGCTCTGTTAGAGATGCACAGTATTGTTTGTAGTGTAGATGTAGTGTTGTTTTCATGCCTGGTAACACAACATCCAGTCTTCAGCCCATCAATCAAGCAATAATTTTGACTTCCAGGTCTTATTAAGACATACGTTTTTAATTAAAAAAAAAAGAAATACATTTTTTAAGGATGATAGGTACCGTAGACAGTGACTCCTCTGATGGATCTGGGCAAAGTAAGTTGAAAAGCCTCTGGAAAGAATTCATTATTCCAGATGCCATCAAGAACAATAGGGGTTTATGGGAAGAGGTCAAAATTCCACTGTAAACAGGAGTTTGAAAGAAGTTGATTGCAGTCCTTATGGTTGACTTTGAGGGGTTCAGGACTTCAGTGGATCAAGTAACTATAGATGTGGAAGAAATATCAAGATAATTAGAAGTGGAGCCTGAAGATGTGATAAATTGCTACCACCCCCTGATAAAGGATAAGGAGTTGCTTCTTAGAGATGAGCAAAGAAAGTGGTTTCTTGAGATGAAATCTCCTGAGGGAGATGCTATGAAGATTATGGACATGACAATAAAGGATTTAGACTGTTACATAAATGTATTTGATAAAGCAGTGGCAGGTCCTGCACAGAGATGCCTCAAAGCCTTGTTAAGAATATTTGGATCTCCATGAAGCACTGCAGTATCCATGTTTACCTGGAGATTTGGGTAGGCATGGCTTCATCATTTATAAAATCAGGAGGGCTGATAAAAGAGGCAAAGCCATGAAAGCATCTAGTCCTGCACCTGCTCGTGGTCATCGTTAACCAGCTTTACTTGAGTGGGACGTAGGTCTGACTGTGGTGTGGGAACACGGGATGTTGTGTATGCTTGTAGCAGTGCTGCCGCCCTCAGGCATGAATAAATGTTCCTGTGAGGACCTCTCCCCCGCCACGTGCACACACACACACAAATAATAAAAGCAGTAGCAGTATTTGAGAGGATTGCCTCCAGTTTTGAAAGAAGGCCTACTGTAGGTAAAATGCTATCAAACAGCTGTATGTACTACAGAGAAATCATAAAAGGAAGAGTCAGTGCAGCAAACTTCATTATCATCTTATTTTAAAAAATTGCCACAGCCACGCCAGCCCTTCAGCAACCACCACCCCGATCTGTCAGCAGCCATGAATGTCAAGGCAAGACCCTCCACCAGCAAAGAGTTTATACTCACTAAAGGCTCAGGTGATAGCATTTTTTAGCAAAAAAGTATTTTTTAAATTAAGGTATGTACATTTTTTTGGCCTCACCTCATGGCTTGCAGGATCTTAGTTCCCTGACTAGAGATCAAACTCAGGTCCTCAGCAGTGAGAGTGCTCGGCCCTAACCACTGGACCACCAGGTGTACCAACAGGATTCCCTGAAAGTTGTTTTTTTCACTGTAATGTTGTTGCACGCTTAATAGACTACAGTATAGTGTAACCTTAAGTTTTGTATGCACTTGGAAGCCAAAAAAGTTTGTGTGACTTGCTTTATTACAATATTCACTTCATTGCTATTATCTGGAACCAAGCCCACAATATCTATGAAGTAGGCCTGTATATGTTTTATCTCTTACTGAATTTTAATGAATATTTTCTTTATGAAAACCTAATATGCTAATATTGCCATCGTCAACTTAAAAAAAATAGTCACAACCTAAAAGTTGATAATTATGTTTTATTCTGCGGGTATTTTTAGGACTTCAAACCTTTAGGATCTCAGACCCGGTAGACAGCTTATCAACCGACCCTGAGAGAACTGCTCTGAGGAGGTTAGGGGACGAGCCAGGTTATATGGAAGTTGTGCAACAAAGGGCAGGTAGTCTGAACATCAAAAGATTATCATTAATTAAAGGAAGCCAGATGTCCCAGGTTAAAGAATTTATCACTTTTCTGTGCATTGGAAGATGCAAGAATCTGAGCTTACTGGAATCATTGCTTTTGTATGCATCTCAGCTCTCTGGGGCCAGGGTCCTGTGTTTTTCGCGTCCTGGGCGTCCCTGGGGCTCGCCGCAGGGACTGGTCGCAGTCTGACGGCTGGGATTCCCCACCCTAGGTGTCCTCGGGGCTCATCAGCCCACACTGAAGGGCTGCAGTTGCTGATGACTGCGACATCCTTGTTCACTGATATGGCAGGAAATGCTCCATTTCTCACCATGTACTAATTTTGTTTATAGACTCTTTCCTTTAAACATCTTAACTTTTAAAAGATTAGCATCAACTCAACAGAAGAGACCTTTCCCAAGGTTATTTTATTGCCTTCATCTCTCTTAAAAACACACTCCTTCATGTTTTCTTTCAACTTTTCCCAAATTTACTTTTGCCTCCTCAGCTTAAAAATTGTGAACCTTGGATGAAGTAAAAGGTTACCTTTTGCAGTCCTAAATCTTTATTGTTGAAGAATGAAAGGGACTGAGGTAGACGAGTTTACACCAAGGTATGAGGAGTTGGTGTATTACCTTTTCCAAAGATAATTGCTTCCTTAAAGAAGACTTTTTTTTAAAATAAATACTTACTTATTCGTTTATTTGGCTATGTCAGGTCTCAGTTGTGGCACATGGGTTTAGTTGCCATGCGACACGTGAGATCTTAGTTCCTTGACCAGGGATCAAACTCATGTCCCCTGCATTGCAAGGCACATCCTTAACCACTGGACCACCAGGGAAGTCCCTTAAAGAAGAAGACTCTTAACCCAAGGTTGAAACTACCTGAGAGTTAAATGTGAAACCCTCTGGCATGTGTGTAGACAGACATTTTCAGAGAGTGATTATTGGTATCCCTATCACCGATCATGAACATGGATACGACAGTTCTAAAGTGATTCTGTTTACTGTATTCTTTACTTGTAATACTCTTAAGTCAGTCCTTGTATTTTATGTACATCCAAAACATTTGTGTCTAATTCTTCACTTAAATTGAAAAGAGCTGAAACTGTAAGTAGCTTTACTAGGAGCACATGTTCTGAATTTATTTTATTGAAAAGTTATGGTTAAGATGGCAAAAACGTAAAAAAAAAAAAAAAAAGAGAGAGACATTTTTCATCCCCTTCTGCTCTAAAAAGTTCAACCTAAGGTGACAATGTCAAGAAGCAGAAATATGTTGGAAGAAAGCGGGAGGCAATCAGAATCCTAAATCATAATATTTGAAGACAAAAAGGAAGATGAGGAATGGCAACTTACCAGAGAAGAGAAACCACATATTGGGGAGGGGGTTGCAGAGGCCATTGGTGGAAGTGCCTTTCAGAATGCTGAAAAATCTCATAAAGTGGAAGTACAAGTTCTTTGAAAAGCAGGAGTGAGAGGGGAACCGAAAACAGAGGGCTTCTTTGAAAAATCTGTAGAAGGAGCCACACGATCCCCAGCCCCACTCCCCTTCCAGCCAGCAATCAGGGAGCTGCCCCTCCTCACCCTGCACTGAACCAGACAGGATTCTTTCTGCCTGAGAGTAGGCATGGGTTTCCACAGGAAAGCAAGGGAGTCCTGCACCCTGAGCCTTGAGGCTCCCTTATCCTCATCCCCCACCTCCAGCTCCCTGCACCAGGCTTACATTCTCTGGGCAAGACCTAAAGATGCTGACACTTGGCAGGTGCCCGTGAAAAAGCCACCTAAATACCCCTACTGTGAAGCCTGTCAGTCACTAGCCCCACCCCACACAGAGACTTTTCCATGAACTTTTTATAACCACTGTGTTAAATGTGAACACAGAGCCACAGGGATCAGTAAATTTTTATGGAAAGCTCCAAGAATTGAGAAATGATTGAGACCAAAAGCCCCCAAACCATGGAGAAAGTAGGAATTCAGGGAAATAGAGAAAATGTAGCAAATGACAATAAACTTAGATGTCCATCAGCAGATGAATGCATAAGGAGGTTGTACATATACAGAGTATCAGGGCTTCCCTGATAGCTCAGTTGGTAAAGAATCCACTTGCAATGCAGGAGACCCCAGTTTGATTCCTGGGTTGGGAAGATCCACTGGAGAAGGGATAGGCTGCTTCTCCAGTATTTTTGGGCTTTTCTTGTGGCTCAGCTGGTAAAGAATCCACCTGCAATATGGGAGACCTGGGTCTGATCCCTGGGCTGGAAAGATCCCCTGGAGAAGGGAAAGGCTACCCACTCCTGCATTCTGGCCTGGAGAATTCCATGGACTGTATAGTCAGTCCATGCGGTCACAAAGAACTGGACACAACTGAGTGACTTTCATTTACTTACTTATACAAAATGGAATATTACTCAGCTATAAAAAGGAGCACATTTGAGTCAGTTCTAATGAGGTGGATGAAACTAGAGCCTATTATACAGAGTGAAGTACATCAGAAAGAGAAATATCAATACTGTATATTAACACATATGTATGGAATTTAGAAAGACAGTAACGATGATCCTATATGCAAGGCAGCAAAAGAGACACAGAAGTAAAGAATAGGCTTTTGGACTCTGGGAGAAGGCGAGGGTGGGATGATTTGAGAGAGGAGCATTGGAACATGTATAGCGTATGTGAAATAGATGACCAGTGCAGGTTCAATGCATGTCACAGGGCACTCAAAGCCCATGCGCTGGGACAGGCCAGAGGGGTGGGGTCAGGAGGAGGTGGGGGGGGGGCGTTCAGGATGGGGGACATGTGCACCCGTGGCTGATTCATGTCGATGTATGGCACAAACCATCACAGTATTGCAAAGTAATTTTTTAAAAGGATAAAAACACTAAAATCATTATCTTAAAAGAAGTAAGAGGATATTACATACATTAAACAGGGATACCATGCCATTTAAAAGCAATTAAAGAATATGGAAAAACTCATAGAAATACACACATGGATGAGTAGATGAATGGATAGGTAGGTAGATAGAGACATAAATATTGGAAGAAAAAAGAAACTTCCATGAAATTCAACAAAATTAACGAATTAATCCAGGAGCATGCTATTAATAGGAGTTTTAGGAAGAGGAAAGAACACACTAGGAGAATGTTACCAAATCAAGAAAATTTGAAAACTACCATTCTGGGTCCATGTGTGTGTATTAAGTCGCTTCAGTCGTATCTGACTCTTTGCAACCCTATGGACCATAGCCTTCCAAGCTCCTCTGTCCATGGGATTCTCCAGACAATACTGGAGTGGGTTGCTATTTCCTACTCCAGGGAATTTTCCCCAACCAGAGATGGAACCGGCATCTCTTAAGTCTTCTGCATTAGTAGGCAGGTACTTGACCACTCATACCACCTAGGAAGCCCATTCTGGGTCCAGCATGACTAAAAAAGCCTCACACCAAAGCTATCACTGTTAAATTTAAGAAGATCAAGAATAAAGAGAAGATCCTAAAATCTTCAGAGAATTTAAAAAAAGATTATGTGTAAAGAACACAAACTCAGAGTGGCATCAGACCTTTCAAGTGCAGTGCTGTAAACTAACAGGCAGGAAAGCAAGGGCTTTCAAAATTCAGACAGAAAAATAATTTCGAATCTAGGAATGTGTGTCAAGCTAAACTATCAATCAAATGTGAAAGATTATAGAGACATCTTCTTAGCCATGCTCAAAAAATATTTACTTTCCATACATTCTTCCTAAGGAAGCCACGGGACACTGCTTTACTAAAAGAAGGTACTAAACCAAGAAGGTTGAAGACAAGGATATAGAAAACTGGATATCCCACACTGGAGAAAGAAACAGGAAGTTGTAGCATGAAAGTGCGGAGAAGGCACTGGCACCCCACTCCAGTACTCTTGCCTGGAAAATCCCGTGGACGGAGGAGCCTGGTGGGCTGCAGTCCATGGGGTCACGAAGAGTCGGACATGACTGAGCAACTTCACTTTCACTTTTCGCTTCCATGCACTGGATAAGGAAATGGCAGCCCACTCCAGTGTTCTTGCCTGGAGAATCTCAGGGATGGGGGAGCCTGGTGGGCTGCCATCTATGGGGTTGCGCAGAGTCGGACACGACTGAAGCGACTTAGCAGCAGCAGCAGCGTGAAAGTGAGGGGAAAGCTCAGGGTAACAGCCGTGAGGCAGACCCAGAGGGCAAGAATAGACTAGAGGCAGAAGATGAGGGTTCCAGAAAGAGTTCCTCGGAGAGGAAAACAGAACTAATATATTTTCTGGGAGGTTTGGACTTTTAGAACATTTTATTGAGAGACATTTTACAGAAATGTTGGAGAGTTTGAAAAGACTTAGTCTGATATTTGGAGAAATTAAGCAAATGAGGGAAAGACAATTATTAAACTCCGAAAGACACTAAGCCCAAGAGAAGAACTACCGTCATAGTACAGTGTTTGGCTTAGGGTGAATAATATTTATATTGTCATAATGGCTGAGAATACTGAACATGGATGTAACGTGGACTGGAGTTAGGGGAGAAGAAATATAAATGAGCTAAAATTCTCATCTGCTAAAATAGGAGATTAATAGATAATCTAAAATTGATCCGTAAAGACATGACACACACATTATTTAGAAATATGAGAGAAGTTCTAGACAAAAATAGCTAAAATTGCTTAAAGTGGACAAGATACAGAGGGCGGGTAAAGGAAATAAACTGCTTCCTTTTTTTTTACTTCTCGTTATTTGTATATAATACCTTGATTAAAATAAAATCGGTTTTGTTTGTAAGTGGAAACCCAGTTTATGTGTTTATGTCACTGATGAAACCATTTAGGAAGTTTAATCCTTTGGCAGCTGCCTTTGCTATTTCCTTTCAAGTTGTGTTAAGAATGCATGCTACCTATCAACAGAGGGTCTGCTTCCTCTTTTAGATAACACTTGTTATCTGGGCTGTGATCCGCATTGGACCAAATGGCTGTGACAGCATGGAGTTTCATGAAAGCGGTCTGCTTAGATTTAAGCAAGTATCTGACATGGGAGTTATACATCCTCTTTATAAGAGCACAGTAGGAGGAAGGCGAAATGAAAATTTAGTCATCACTGGCAACAACCAGCCTGTAAGTTACCATGTTATTTGAGAAACATTAGAGAAAAATTCTTTGTAAAAAACTCAGGTTGATTGTTTGAAATGGATATTTTCCTTTAGAGAAAATTCAGAGTTATGTTTGATAATATTGGCTCTATTAATATTTGGTACTTTCTTAATATTCTAGGTTATGTTTCATGGTAATCTTTTCTGGGATAGATATAATTACTGTAAGAATGCATAGTTATGCTTTTCTCCTCCATATGAAGAAACCATTTTAAAAAGCACCTTCGTCTCACCCTTGCTTTCCCCCACTGTGTCTAATATGACATTGTAAAGCAGTTATCCTCCAGTTAAAAATAAATTAAAAAAAAAATCACCTTCCCAGGTTAGAACGACCTCTACCCTCTGGGTGTCTGGTAGGGAATAACATCCGTCGAGTCAGTGGCAGCCCCTGCCGAGCGGCTAGTGTGACTGACCAGAACCTGAAGGGAGCATCCTTACTGGCCCTGCCCATCCTAGCTCTGAGTCCCTGTGCTCGGCAACCACCTGCTTTCTGCCAAGCGTTACAGCACAGAAGCGTGTAAGCCCTCATTTGAAAGAACTCTTCTCCCAAGTGGGGGTGGAGGGAGTCAGAGAGAGGCAGTGAAAATTACTTGAAGTTAAAAGTCTGTTATTGTAGAGTTTCTGATAATGCTCTTGATGAATTTTGGATACAGCCTTTTTCAAAAACATATTCATGATGAAGTGTTTTTCTGAAGATTGTTTTTCAGCAAGGGACAACAAAGCTCAGTGTAGAAAAGAACAAAACTTCTATTACAAGTGACATTGGCATGCAGTTTTTCGACCCAAGGACTCAAAATATCTTATTCAGCACAGACTATGAAACTCATGAGTTTCATTTGCCAAGTGGAGTGAAAAGTCTGAATGTTCAAAAAGCGTCTACTGAAAGGGTATGGTTTCTTTTCTTCACTTTATTAATGCAAAAGAATTACTGTCTAGAGTTACAAAGTGTGTATGTGGGGGAGGCAGTTTTACTGATTCAGTGCTGTGAAAGAATTAGCTCCAAAATACTGGAAAAGATTAGTTCTGCATTTGTCATCAGCTGGTTTGTGTGATCATTATCAAATCATCTGTCTTTATCTGTACACCTATAAAAGGTAAATGAAAACACTTGCCTTTTGTATTTTTTCATTAAAACTCTACTATCTCTAATAATAGTTCTTACTTTAATTTAGAAATTCTTCATCACTATTTTTTTTTAATTTTCAGATTACCAGCAATGCTACTAGTGACTTAAATATAAAAGTTGATGGGCGTGCTATTGTCCGTGGAAATGAAGGAGTATTCATTATGGGCAAAACCATTGAATTCCACATGGGTGGTAATATGGAGTTAAAGGCTGTGAGTATTTTTTGAATTGCTAGATTCTTGGGTACATAAACACATATTTGGAAAGTATAGTTATGAAAAATGATAGTGTATTTACATAATTTTGACATGGAAAGATGTTCACAGTAGATTATGAAGTGGAAGTAAGTTGTAAAACAATGTGTGAAATACCTCATTTTTATTTTTCAGATTATATGTATGTTTATAAAAAACTGGAAGGCTAGGTCAAAATGTCAACAATGGTTAGTTATGGGCATCAGGGTAACAGAAGATTTTTATTTCTGATTGCCTGTTATTTTCTAAATTTTTTTTTTTTTTGCATAATGATGCCTGTATTATTTTAAAAGGCAAGCAAACAAAAAATACCGTCTTAAAGAATATCAAAATAACTATCCATGCCCTGAAGTTGATGGAGTTTTTTCAGTTAAAGATTTTTCATATCTCTTCCTGGGTTTTGTGCCTAGTGATGTAAAAATCAATTAGTCAATATATATAATATGTTTTTATTTATATACCTGTTATTTAATTGGAAAAAGATTTTGCCTTTATTATACCTGTTGAAAAGCACAGTTTTCTTTGTGCCTCACAGACTTTATCTGAACTTTAATAGGTAACGTATTTCATGTAAGGGAGCCATAAGTCCAAAAACATTTTACCTGTTTCATAATTCTGGTCAAAGTATATTTATTCTGAATGTCTTTTGGGCACCTGCTCTGTGCTGTCTATCTAAAGCTAATTAAATTTATTAAACACTTGTATCTGTTAATACAAGTACTTAAAAAATAATTCTTTCCTTTTAAAAAATGTAATCATAGCTCTTGAAGGAAAAAACTTACAAAATCAGGTTTTTCACTTTCATAAATATCTCTTTCCTCTGAAAAACATGTTCCAGTCTCTAAATAGTAAATATGAACATAAAATGTGATTCTTATCAGAAACTCAGTATCAGTGCTGAATATATTTTGTGTACCCTGTAGAAAGAAGCCATCCTTCTGAGAGAGTAATAATGTCACAGAGGGGCTGCTGGTCTCCACATCAGAAGCTCAAAGAAGCAAGAGATGTGATTGATTTGTTTACAGCCATTAGCAAATTACCTAAATCTTTTAATTTTTTCTACTTGAAAATTCTACCTATTATTAGTGTGATATACTTTGAAATACACACACACACACACACACACACACACACACACACACACCCCAATATCTCCATAGTTAAAGAAAAAGAAGCCAGTATTGAAGAGATAATTAGCTTTATCTTTCAGCTAATATCAGAGGTTGGTTTTTAAGTGTGTGGCTAATCATTAGGAAGAATCTTATCAATTAAACTGCTTTTTTTTTTTTAAAAAAAGTGCTAAGACAAATATCACTTATATGTGTAATCTAAGAAATAATATAAATGAATCTATATACAGAATAAAAACTGACTCATGGACATTGAAAACAAACATGGCTACCAAAGGGGAAAGGGAGGCAGGGAGAGATAAATTAGGAGTATGGGATTAACAGATACAAATAACTATACATAAAATAGATAACAAGGATTTACTATATGGCACAGAGAGCTATATTCAAAATCTTGTCATAACTTATAATGGAGGATAACCCCCCAAAAAATATGTATGACTGAATCACCTTGTTGTACACTTAAAACTAATACAATATTGTAAATTAACTATACTTCCATTAAAAAAAAACTGCTTTACAAATTTAAAGAAAGTAAAATTACATGACCACAAGATGGCAGCATTGGAACAAAATTTGAAAATTCCATGTACTATCTCAATTCCTTGTACTATTTCTGAAAGAGATTGGAATACCAGACCACCTGACCTGCCTCCTGAGAAATCTGTATGCAGGTCAGGAAGCAACAGTTAGAACTGGACATGGAACAACAGACTGGTTCCAAATAGGAAAAGGAGTATGTCAAGGCTGTATATATACAATATGTATACCCTGCTTATTTAACTTACATGCAGAGTACATCATGAGAAATGCTGGGCTGGATGAAGCACAGGCTGGAATCAAGATTTCCAGGAGAAATATCAATAACCTCAGATATGCAGATAACACTGCCTTTATGGAAGAAAGTGAAGAAGAACTGAATCTTGAGGAAAGTGAAAAAGTTGGCTTAAAGCTCAACATTCAGAAAACTAAGATCATGGTATCCAGTCCTATCACTTCATGGCAAATAGATGGGGAAACAGTGGAAACAGTGGCTGACTTTATTTTGGGGGGCTTCAAAATCACTGCAGATGGTGACTGTAGCCATGAAATTAAAAGACGCTTGCTCCTTGGAAGGAGACTTATCAGCCTAGATAGCATATTAAAAAGCAGAGACATTACTTTGCCAACAAAGGTCCATCTAGTCAAGGCTATGGTTTTCTCAATAGTCATGTATAGATAAGAGAGTTGGACTATAAAGAAAGCTGAGTGCCGAAGAATTGATGGTTTTGAACTATGATGTTGGAGAAGACTCTTGAGAGTCCCTTGGACTGCAAGGAGATCCAACCAGTCCATCCTAAAGAAAATCAGTCCTGAATATTCACTGGAAAGACTGATGTTGAAGCTGAAACTCTTGGGTCACCTGATGCGAAGAACTGAAAAGACCCTGATGCTGGGAAAGATTGAAGGCAGGAGGATAAGGGGACTACAGAGGATGAGATGGTTGGATGGCATCACTGACTTGATGGACATGAGTTTGAGTAAGCTCCGGGAGGTGGTGATGAACAGGGAAGCCCGGTGTGCTGCAGTCCATGGGGTCACAAAGAGTCGGATACGACTGAGCAACTGAACAACAGCAACATCACTAACATAGTCAATTAACCATTTCCATCACTTCGTAATCAACTTTCTCTCATTGCTTTAAGCACCCTCTAAGCTGATGACTCTCAACTATGGAACTTCTTCTTTCTCCCCTGAACTAAGATTCACATATCCAACTGCCTTCTGACCTTTCCACTTCAGTATCTAATAGGCATCTTTAACACAAGTCTAAAAGTCTGCATATCCTCCCTCCCTCCCCAAACGTATTTCTCTCAGTGTTCCCATCTTGTTAAATGGTACCCATTGGTTCGTCAGCAGAGCCTCCGGGCTCTACCTTCAGAAGATGTACAGAGTCTGGCTGATGCTCGCCACCTCCACCACCACCATGGTGCAGACCACCATCATTTCCTGCCTCACTGCGGAAACGGCCTCCTCTTTCACCCCTGTATGCAGTTCTCTGTAAAAACAGCCAGAGAAATCCTTTGTGAAAGATCATGTCACTTCTCTATTCAGAACCCTCCGGAGAAGGAAATGGCAACCCACTCCAGTATTCTTGCCTGGAGAACCCCATGGCCAGAGGAGCCTGGCGGGCTACAGTCCATGGGGTTACAAGAGTCGGACGCGCCTTAGCGACTAAACCACCAGAGAAAGACTGCCCTCAAGCTGGCAGCAAGCGACAGCTGTCCTTAAGATTTCTTCTTTTCCTCTGACAGAAAAAGAAAACACCTGGAAAATGAAAGTAATAAATTATCTATTCAAATGTAAAAAAAAAAAGAACCCTCCAAATGTCTTCCCATCCGATTCAGAATAAAATCCAAAGTCCATTCCCTGGCCCCGTGTGTCTGGCCCCTGGTTGTTCCTGTGACTCACCTTCTCCTTCAGCCACACTGGCCTCCTGTCTGTTCCTGGAACACAAGTCACATGTGCATATTGTTCTCCCCTTTGCCCGGTCACCCACATGCCCTGCTCCCTCGTGTCACCTGGTTTCCATCAGACTGTGACCTTATCAGAGAGGCCTTCCCTGCCCTTCCTCTGTAAAGTAGAATTCCACCTGGTCGCTCTCTCTCTACTTATCCTGACTTGCTCTTCTCAGATGATGTTTGTTTTACCTCTTAAGATGTTTGTTGTCTGCCCCTCCCCAGGAAGACATCAATGTATGAGGACTTGAACTTTGCCTGTCTTTTGACTGCTGTGTCCTCAACACCAAGAATAGTATCTGACACATAGGAGACATTTAAAAATTAATCACTGAATGAAGGAAAAGAAGAGAAGGGAAGAAGGGAGAGAGAGAAGTTCCAAAAAAGAAGGAGTCTGCAATACAATAGTGCTCCTGGGACAGTGGGCCTGAAGAAGAGAACTTCCAGGCAGTTTTCTTTGAGTATCTGGTCTTCAAAATTATATGGCTTGAATCTTCATTTATGGTGTTACCAAAAATAATTGGAAATTAAAATTACTTTTCTCTAAAAGAAAAAAGTTTTCTAGTTTTTCTGTTCATTGTCAGAAACATATCAATCAGACACTTGTTTTAAAACTCTCTCAAGTAGTAAGAATGAAAATGATCAGAGACTTGATCAGTGTCAGTCTTATGTGCACTTAGGAATTTTGATATAATTTTTAGCTAACTGAGAAATAAATTGTGTTATGTGTATAAATGCACCTTATGAACAGTTACTAAGAGGCCACTAGTCGAATTCTGATTGGTTTGGGGATATTTTTTGTTGTTGTTATTTTGGTCATGACTTTACTCTGTCTTACCGCCTTCTGTTCTTGCTCATATTCCAGTGAGTTTTGTTTATTCTTTGTTCTGTCCCTTCTTGTGGGTGTAAATAAACTGTATGATTTTTCTCCTGACAGGAAAACAGCATCATCCTGAACGGAACTGTGATGGTCAGCACGACTCGCCTCCCAAGTTCCTCCAGCGGAGACCAGTTTGGTGGTGATGACTGGGTGCGTTACAAACTCTGTATGTGCGCTGACGGAACGCTCTTCAGAGTGCAGGTGACAGGTCAGAACATGGGCTGCCAGACTTCAGACAACCCCTGTGGAGACCCGTACTAGAAGAACCCAAGAGGACATCAGTAGATTCATATTGTGACTTGACTTTTTATTTTTTTTAAGACTGGCATGCATATCATGTTTTTACAGAGTTTGTGATAATTCATAGTTATTTTATCTGCAGTGCACTGCTGCATCTATGTTTAAAATAGTCTCCATGTTTAAAGTAGTCTCAGAGAGCCTAAATTCTAATACATTTCATTGAGTTGCACTGATCTTCAATTTATGGTTCTCTAAAATTATTGAGAGAAGTGAATATAATCAAAATTAATCTTTAAAGACGTACTTTTAAAATGCCACTGTTCCTGTCTAAAGGGTAAAGGCATGAAGCAACTGTTTAGACTCACTGTAACTTTTGGTAACTAATAGGGATAGACCCACTTAAGATATTTAAAGTTACACCATCAATAAATGTTACATGTTCTGTCTTTTGGCTTCTAAGAGGAAAGACAGATTTTTAGTGCATTACTTTCAATTATATTCTTGCATACAAGTGAGGTCACTAAAGAGCTTCACATATGGGAGATAGTAAGGAACTAAAGGTCCATCTCATCACAGCTATGGTTTTTCCAGTAATCATGTATGGATGTGAGAGTTGGACCATAAAGAAAGTTGACTGCCAAAGAATTGATGCTTTTCAACTGTGGTGTTGGAGAAGACTCTTGAGAGTCCCTTGGACTGTAAGGAGATCTAATCAGTCCATCGTAAAGGACATCAGTCTGAATATTCATTGGAAGGACTGATGTTGAAGCTGAAACTCCAATACTTTGGCCACCTGAGGCGAAGAGCTGACTCATTTGAAAAGACCCTGATACTGGGAAAGATTGAAGGCGGGAGGAGCAGGGGACAACAGAGGATGAGATGGTTGGATGACATCACCGACTCGATGGACATGAGTTTGAGCAAGCTTCGGGAGTTGGTGATGGACAGGGACACCTGGCATGCTGCAGTCCATGGGGTCACAGAGTCAGACACGACTGAGTGACTGAACTGAACTGAGCTGATGGTTCCTTAGTTTTGCACTAGGAAGAAGATACTCTTAAGAGAATGTTCACTCATTAAATATTGATTTACTTGTTAAATACTGTGTTCACAATGTGGTGGAAATGAAAGCACCATCTCAGCTTTAACTAGTAAGTGATGATAGCTGTCATTTATTGAGCATCTTACGCTGCTAGGCATTGTCCTAAGCATTGCACATGTAATGTCTAATTCTCACCACAAACTCTATAAGCAGATGTTATCCCAGTTGACCCATTTAGGAAATTGAGGATTAGAGAAATTAAGAAACTTGCCTGAGGAAAGAACAGAGTTGGGATTGGAATTCAGATGTGATTCAAACCTAGATGGACCTGTTTCTAAATACCACATTCTTTTTATCACTATCTGTTCTGGATTTTTAGGTATTTAAAACTCTATAAAGATGAACAAAGGCTAATTCAGACTTACCTATGCAGATAAGAATCAAAACAGTTGTTCTACTCTAGATAAAAGAAATCTCATGTCAAATAACTGACCTGTCAATGTCACATTTTAAAGTTTTTTAAGCCAGTTCCAAAATATTATACTATAGAGAGGTCATAGTTGTGGGTTACCCCTGTTTCCAAACTGGGGTGCCTGAATGGGTAAAGGGGTTGTCAAGATATGTATACCTCAGCGGGAGATGGGGAGGTCATGTCCCAGGCAAGCCCCGCTGGCCAGAGATGGCTGGTGAGTTTACCCCAGCGAGCCAGACAGATATTAACCTTTTTAATATATGCCAAACCTTGAGAAGAATCAGGAAGCACTGGACTAAAGGGCACTAATGCAGGAAGTAATACAAGTAATTTTTATGTAAGATGAGAATTGATCTTTGCGTCTAACATCAGCACCCATTGTAATGATTTACAGCCTCGAGCCTGTTGATTTTTAATGTGCTTCATATTTGACTTAAAAGGAATTCTGGTGTTATTAACACACATGCAACATCAGGAAGAGAGACTTCAAAGTAGTGTGCCATAAGTAGGCAGGAGAGAAACCATAAGCCCCATTTTGCATTCAAATATAACAGCATTCTGTCCTTGACACTTTGAACTATATAGATGAGAAAATCAATACAAAAAATAATTTGCATTCTCTATTGTCACAGTCTCACTGATAGAAAAACCAGACCGAAAAACAGTAGAGACTGACTTAACCTATTACTGAGTACAGTTTTTAAGTGAAGAAAAAAGAGAGGAAGTGAAATTTATGACCTCTGGGTATTGTTAGTTGTAGTGATATTCAAAATCCATATGAATATATTCAGTTTGACTTAATATCTGAATGATATTCAGAAAAAATCCATTAGAAGTTTCACTCAGCTGCTCAGTATATTTGTAAATTTTACATTCATTACATGTCTGCTTTATTTAGATTTGCTTTGGAGTTTTTAGATAAATATTTTTACAAAAACCACAACAAAACACTATGTTACAAAGTATTATTTATTGAATGTAATTCATGAAACAGTCCATTTTTACTTCTCTGAGAAATAACTTGGTTTTGATACACTTCCATAAAGTACTTTGGACATGAGAGAATATTTTGATGTTTTTATAGAACTGATTGTTAAGGTAACAGGTATATTATTTTAGGACACTGTACAGGTAGCTTTTGCTTCTTCATCGAACCATAGACCTGGAAAATTCCCTGGGAAGCAGAACAAGAACAAACCATCCATTTTGCTTAACAGTAAAGCCTCAGCTACTCATTCTCACCATGAGATGGTATTTTTCTATAAACTGAATCTTAACTTTGCCTCTTCTGCTGATTCCTGTCCTCCATCAAGCTGTGATACGACAGACAGGCAACAGACTTGAGGTGAGTAGAAGACAAAGACAGGATCCCAGGAAAATGGAGCAGACCCATGCTTGTTTAAATAACTATACTCCTTTAGAGGCAGATGACAGTGACAAGGGGGACAAGTGAAATGGAAGCAAGGTATTTTAGAGGCTGTCTAATGGGCAGACAGGAAGAATGCAAAACACACAGCAGGGACTGTCTATGTGTTGTCTGTATATTTAAAAATATACTTGTGTTCTTTTTGCATTATGGAAAAAACATGGTATATGATGGTTTTGAATCAACAGTGAAAGTTCTATCTAGCTTTGAGTGAGTTCTTTAAAAGAATGAGAATGTTATGGTGCTAAACTTGACAAAAAAAAAAAAGACCATTGAAATGCTGATAATTTTAGTAACCTTTTTTCAAAGCATTGAGGGGGCAAAGATTACAGATTATGCCATACAAAAATAAACATATAAATCTGTTTTGAGTTACTAATTTGACTGTCAGTTGATTCTGTTTGTAATAACGATTAATGACCTCTGTTTACAATAAAGATTCTCTAAAATTGTTTGCTGTTGATTTTTTCATTGTTAAAATATTGGCAGGTTTCTACTCACTCTTATAAGCATGTTGAATAGCTTGAGAATTGGGCCCCACCAGTATTTACGTCATCTCTCTGGAATCCTAGAGCCCAGAGTGAGAGGTTGTACAGTCCCAGGCTGAAAGCTCCTGCCCTCGGCACTGCAGAGGCTTCTTTCTCTGGTGGCTTTTCCCCAGCATCCCAGGGGAATGTGCACCACTTGGTCTGTCCTCACTGCAAGAGGCCAGAGCTTAGAGAAGAAAGGGTTAAACATTTGTCAGAGGGCAGCTCCAGGGCCGATGGGTGGAGCCTCGGAGGCTCAGGTCTAAAATCCTCACCTGGCACTATTCAGAGAGACCCACTGGAGAAAACCCTGAGGATCAGAGGTATGCCCAAGAAACAGTGTTCCCGCTGTGTGCTTTCTGCATCTTGGCAAAACTAGCCTCTTGTGTTTTTGTCTTCTAATTGTGGTAACTTCTCTTTCATATAGGAATAGACTCATTTCCTTTCTACTTTCTGATTTTTCTACTGCTTTCTTCCTACCTCTCTCACTGACACACCCAGTATTTCTAACTGCTTCCTCATAACTTTAGCTTAAATATATCCATGTATACATTTTCATTTCACTTAAGTGTCTGCAGTAGCCTTAGAAAATATTTCTGGAGTTCTCAGATGTTCCTTACCTAACATGTAAGTTTGTTTTAGTGTATATATATATATATATAATCTTGTGACTTTAGTTTTAATTGCTTTACAGTGTGTTGGTTTCTGCCATGTGACAATGCAGAGGGGACATATGTATATTATGGCTGGTTTGCATTATATAATATTTTTTAATTTATGAATTAATACCTTTCACTTTAAGATATAAAATTATCCTTATCAGCTGTTTTAAAGTCAAATCTACTAGTTACAGATAAATCTCTTCAACTTAGAAAGAATCAGGTAAGTGAAAAAAAAAAGTGACTTTTTTTAATTTCTCTTAAGAAAAAATTTTCAACCACATGTTTCTCTTTAATATTATAGTATGCCTATGAATGATGACTTTTTTTTGTTATTGCTGATATTGTGACATTAGCTTGCTATATAATTGTATACTGATGATTTCAGCTTTGAATGGAGTAACAAATACCCTTCTGACTATACAAATTAATTCAATTGCTGGTATTACGTAAGAGGTACACTTTAAAAATCAATCACTCTTCCATGCTGTAGAGCATCTTTGCAGTTCATGGCCATGTGTACCTGAATTTAGATGCCCTTCAAAATATAGGAGATTTGACCTTATATGAAACCAAAGTTTAAAAAGTTACATGGTAAGTTTCATTCACTCCATCTATTCATTTATCCAAGTAGAGTATAACTCTATGACAGACTGCAGACTTAAAAATATAGAACATGGGGGGAAATACATAAATTTAGATGATAAATAGGTTGATAAATAGGTTGATGATAGATATGTCCCTATTTATAGATAGCATAGTCCTATGACTGAAGAGTATTAAAAATATTAAAAAGTGGGGAAACTTTTATCTTTATATATGTGTATGTGTATATAAATAAAAACATGGCCCTTACCATCTGGGAGCTGTTGTCTTTTGGGGTGTTTAAAACAGATACAAAACAAAGCAATGCAGGATAGTATTTATATTCTGTCAAGCTGAATGTTACTAACATATATTCATTCATTCAATAAATATTTATTGAAAGGTTTCTGGACAAAATAAGAGGCCAAAGCAGGAAAAAGGGTCTTCAGGCCATAGGATCTGTGACAGATCTAGAAGGACATACATAGGTTTTGAACTGAGAAGAGGAAAGGGCTTTGGGCTTGGAATTGGAGTGAACCAAAAGCTGATTTTTGCATGAGATCTGCGTATATATTGAAGTGCACAAGCCTCATCTCACAGGTACTCCACATGTGCTTTCAAAACTAGTCCATAAAGTTATGTAAATAATACAAAGCCTAGGATGCCGACCAGAGGGATTTGGACTATAGGCACTGAGGATCCCTTTAGGACTTTGAATGAGGGAATGAAGTGAGGAGAACAGTACTGTGGGGAAGTAACCCTTCGGAGTTTCATTGGATAAACCAAGAAGGAAAATCAGGGGGCAGTAAAAATGGCAGGAAAACTAGTTAGCCCATTCTAGTACTCAGATATGTGATGAGAATGAGAAGGATGCCATTAGAGCATAAGGGGCGATTTGTCATAAACCTACCTGCTGAATCACATGGTTATCTGGTACACACACTGATTTTTTAATGGAATTTAGTAATTAAACAAATCACAAAATTATTCCTTTACTTCTCTTTTAAAATTGTTTTTGTGTATACCTTCAGGCATTGTGATGTGTAGATACTTGTTTTAAAGCTTTTGATTGCTTTCAAGAATCTCTGATGAAGAAGATACTTGAGTTTCTGTATCTTATATCTTCATGGAGCCTAGGCAAAGCATCCTTTTTATAACCCCCCATTTTTTTAGTGTTGTTTATGTCTCATTTCAGGAGGATTTGAAAGGTCACCAAAGCCGCAAAGACAAACCTTGTAGTTCCTCTAGTCATTTAAAAAAGTCATGAATCTCTGTCATGAGTTGAGCTTTTCACTGATACATTTCTGTGATTTGGTGCAACCAGATGACTTGTCACTCACTTGGTAAAGCACATGGCTGATTACAGTGCTGTGAGAAAAGCATAAGTCAATAGACTTTACTCGGTGCTAATGACCAGCAAGGAAGCAGGGAAGTGCTTAATCTTGGTAGGTTTCCCTCATTCTAAAGCAGACCGTAGGGTGAATGGTCCTGGAAAAGCAGACACAGAGGTGAGACCCAAGCGAATATGTATTTTTTGACAGATCAGGGTGGAGGGCAGTGGGGGGAGAGGGTTTTTCTTTTAAAATGTGACATAAATGTAATTTTATACTATAGCTGTATACCATTTTGGCAGTTACATTTTACCTCGATTTGTAAGAAATCAAACATCCACTTAAATTGACAATCAAGGCAAGATAACTTTGCTAAGTCTTAAACTGAAAATTAAATTTTCTGCTTATTTGCTGTTTGTACATAAGCCATTTTGAATAAGTCAATTTTTCTTTCTCCAGGCATTATGAAAAACCTGTGTTTCAGAGTGATTACCATGGTTATAGGTCTTTATTTTACTGGCACAATGACAAACCCATCAAGAAAAAGCAGTATTTTATTCAATTCTAAGTGCCAATGGAATGGACATCTTACAACAAATTGTTCTTTTGCTGGAAAGCATGAAATACCCGTGGACATATCACAGATAGCACCCACGGTGGATGAAATTTCCAATTTCTTGAGGGTTCTCTTACAAACTCATATGAAAAAGGAAGAATGGAACATAAAACACCTGGACCTTAGTAACAATCTCATATCAAAAATAACCTTAAGCTCTCTAGAACATTTTCATGCTTTGGAAATACTAAACCTCAGCAACAACGCCATTCACTCAGTATTATTGGATCTACCCAGTTTTAAGTCCTCATGGGTGAAACGCCACAGAGGCAGCTTGAGAAATCAGCTTCCATTTCTAAAGTTGCTTACTCTTCAGCGAAATAAACTCAGCAACATTCCCAAGGGTAAGTACAATTTTAAAACAGGGACCAAGAAACCACGAGTATTTGGAGAGCTAATATGCATGCTTAGTTGCTCAGTCACGTCCAACCTTAGCGACCCTTTTGACTGTTCCCGACCAGGCTCCTCTGTCCATGGGATTTTTCAGGCAAGAATGCTGGAGTGGATTACCATTTACTTCTCCAGAGAATCATCCCGACCCAGGGATCAAGCCCATGTCTCCTATGTCTCCTGCATTATAGGCAGATTCTTTATCCACTGAGTCAACCATGAAGGCAACCATGAATTTAACCTTCACCTTCTTCCCATATTTTAGGAGTATAGCATTAACAATGGAACAATCAGTTTAAAAAAATTAGAAATCCTGGGGACCAGTCTCCAGTTACACTATCCCACTTACATCAAGCAGTATTTTGGGAGTGCCCAAAAGTGCCTGAAAATATATCAGGACAAACATCTTACTGGGTTTCCAGTTAGGCTGAAAGACCAGAAGTGACAGCCTCACATCAACACAATAAACTCCAGAATCCAAGGGATAAGTATGTTATCAATGAAGCGAAATAGTACCTGATTTTGAAACTGGTGGAAAAGGAAAAAAATGTAACCAGTGTATTGTTGAAAAAAAGAAGCATGTTGTTTTCTTTTCATTTGTAGGATGTTAAACCTTTCATCTTGATTGCTCCTTGGATTATGGAAATACCAATAACCAATGTTCTCAAAACCAATACAGGTTCTAAAGTAACAAAATGAATATATGTCATTAAGCTTAGAGGGCAAGGTTTATGACTCACCTATGTAAATTTGACCACATTAAGGGCTGATTTTATTAATCAAATATGTTATCCAGGACCATTCCAGACTCAATTCCAATTCTTAATACTCTTTGAACTTGAAACCATAAACTTTATTTTATCAGATTATCACATTTGGAAGAGCATTTATGAAGTTCAGAGTCCCAGGGAATGTTTCTAAGATAGTGTAATGTCTGGGCATGCCCTCTGTAGCCTTTTTTCTAATAGACACTGAGATAATTTCTTGGAAATAATAAAACTGTCTCTGGCCATTTAAATGCAAAGGCTAATCAAATTCCTGCCTCCTGTGGCCTAAGTGATCATCAGACGACAGTTTAATAAATAATCCTATCTCCACAAAATTGCCTCCCTGTTTTTCTCCCAACATTCAACTCTCTTTAGACATGAAATGCGCTCTCTGATAACCAAGCCCACCCAGTAATGCACCTCACAACCTCTTTCACTCACCTGAATGCCCCTCAACACTGATTCACCATGCAGTTGGTAAAAGAACATACTTCCCCTTATTGAGAAACACAGTCAAGGGTCTTGGAAGAGTTTACCCAAATTCCCCAAATCCATCTTGAGAGACCCCCAAACGAAAAGACCATTTGTAGCACTTCACCAGTTCTCTTAGTAGCATTAAAGCTTGATTCTCTAAAAGAGAAAGTAAAGAGAAAATCTTCATGTGGAAGGAATAACTGAACTTCACAGTCTTAATTCCCATGTGCAAAAGTTATCTTCTTCTTGTGGATCTTAGCTGGATATTATGAAGGAAGTCAAATAAAAAGGTATTTTTATAACTGTCCATGTCCAAAAGCCACCCCGCCCCCCATCCCCAAACATGCTTGGGCATGTTCTGGTTCCACTCTTCCAGTTTGTATTTATCAACCCCAAACTCCCAGTCCATCCCTCTCCCTCACCCCTCTCCCTTGACAACCACAAGTCTGTTCTCTCTATCTATGAGCCTGTTTTGGTTTTGTAGGTAGGTTCATATGTGCCTACCATATGTGCATTATTTACTCTCTGCTTTATCTTTTGTAATCCTTGGTGGTGGTTTTGTCACTATTGTGTCCAACTCTTGCGACCCCATGGACTGTGTAGCCTGCTAGGTTCCTCTGACCATGGGATTTTCCAGGCAAGAATACTGGAGTGGGTTGCCATTTCCTTCTCCAGGGAATTTTCCCCACCCAGGGGTCAAACCCCAGTATCCTGCTTTGCAGGCAGATTCTTTACCAACTGACCTACCTGGGAAGCCCCTTGTATTACTCTACTTGTTTATTGACCTTAAGCAAGTCACTTAACCTAGAAAAGCCTCCTGGCTCTTATCTTTAGCTAGAGATAGTGATATATACAAAAGTTAATGTGAGGCTTAGAGAGAGCATTTGTAAAAACTGTAACAGAGTGGTGATACATGTAAAATATCTCTCCTTCTACCTCATACAAAACAGGTGTGCAAAAATGTTAGTTCTCCCTTAGGGCCATTTGATCATCCCAAGTATCTAATTCTCTTTCCCATCCCAGTTCTTGCTACTGTACCTTACAAGGTACCTTAGTGGTAGCAGCTAAAAGGACCCTAAGTTGCTAACTGCCCCACCCCCCAATTTTATTTCAAAACTCAAACAGCTGGAGTGTTTGTTTGGTCTGGAGTTATTCCTGCTACAGATAGCTTCCACCGAGCTGGCAGAGGACGTTTTCTGAGAGTAGCCTCCCTGCCTCCCACCAGCCTCATGTGGCAGCTACACCCTTATGGCCTTGCTCTGCAGTGGGACACATGGGGCCTGCCATAGGACATCTTGATACAAAGACCAAAGCATCTCTGGTTTACAAAAGGGGCACATCAGCCTGCAGAGATGGCTGAGATGAGACTAATTTTTTTTATATATCATTTTTTTTTTACATGAAGTGTAGTTGACTTACAATGTTGTACTAATTTTTGCAAGGTTATTCAGTTATATACACACACACATATATATGTATATTCTTTTTTTATATTCTTTTCCAATATGGTTTGTCATAGGATATTGAATATAGTTCCCTGTGCTATATACAGTATGACTTTGTTGTTTATCCATCCTAAAGCTAATAGTTTGCATCTACCAACCCCAAACTCCCAGTCCATCCCTCTTCTCTCCCCACTCTCAACTTGGCAACCACAAGTCTATTCTCTCTGTCTATGAGTCTGTTTCTGATTTGTAGATAGGCTCATTTGGGCCATATTGTAGATTCCACATATAAGTGATATCATATGGTATTTGTCTTTCTCTGTCTGACTTACTTCACTTATGATAATTTCTAGATCCATCCATGTTGCTGCAAATGGCATTATTTCGTTCTTTTTTATGGTTGTATAGTATTCCATTGTATACACATACCACATCTTCTCTATCTTCATCTGTTGATGGATCATTTAGGTTTTTTCCATGCTTTTACTCTTTTGACAGTGCTGCTATGAGCATAACTGTGCATGTATTTTTTGAATTATAGTTCTGTCTGAGTATGTTCCCAAAAGTAGGATTGCTGGATCGTATGATCATTCTGTTTTTATAAACTATTTTTATTTTGTCTTACTTGACTGTTTTCCTTGGTTTCTACATTTTCTCACTTCTCGATTAAATTTGCTCTTTGGAACTTGGGGAAGACCTAGGAGGCTAAAGCTTTTCTACAGATGAGAGGTAAAGAACACAGGGCCCTTTCTCTGAGAAGGTCCCACAAGGTCCAGCTTCATTTCCAATCCACAGTTAGAGGTGGAAGTTTCAACACCCCCTGTCAATTGATAGATGTGGTCTCCCTCATCACTGAACTCCTGGGGTACTTATTCAATTCAATTAAGCACTAGATATAGTAGCAACCATGAGCTTACATCCCTATACAGGCCAGGAAATCTCAGGTAAATGTTAAGAAACTCTTCGCATCAGTTTCTGTGTGGCATTTTTTTCTCAAGACCCATACGTCTGCATATTAAAACACATAGGGGTATTCTTCAGTCCACAAAGAAACAGATTTTCTCCAGAGGTTATATTCAAAACATTTAACAAGCGACCTTTAGCCTGGGTTCCGAAGTTGGAAGCCTCCTGGCTGTATTGATGGAGTGGAATCTTTCTGGGGGAGGGAGGGGCAAGGGAGGATGCAGTCAGGCAAGTGCCCAGGGCAGTGACGCAGCACACAAGGGCTCAGCGACGCTGTTCAGGAGCCAATATGGAAGTATTTCTCATATTGTATTCATGAATATTCAGCATATGCCAGCTGAATATTAACCTTGGCTGTCTCTCATTGTTCTAAACACAAGGGCTTCTTGGCCTATTCTTCGTCTTCCTATTTTTGATAGAGACATCATATTCATCTGTAAGTACCTGTCCCATCCCAAGCAGGCAGCCTTCATTCAGCTCCAGCCAAATGTTTTGTGCCATTTGAGACTTCCAATTTTTCAAGAAAAGTTAGAAGTGTACGTATTTGTATTGAATCTTTAATGTTGGCTCCACAACTTGTAAATTTCTGTGCAGGTCAACCACTGTGACCTCTAGCCTACTGAATGTTTATCAGACAACAGGCCTTACGAGTATTCACAGAGATGTGAATTCTGCCCCAAGGGGACCAATCATCCAATGGAGAGACTGACGACCAAAGACTGTTTTATTGGTGGGGGTATAACTGCTTTGTGTAACTAATAGCCTTTTTCTTGTGTGTGCGCTTTATCACGTAACCCGACACACGGTTCCTCTATTGCCTTCGTCCCCAACACCAAGTGCCTTGCGCATAATATTTTGACTGAGTTGTCGTCCTTGTGATCTCTTGCTTAGTCTATACAGCTGAAATGAACATGTGAGGGCTTAGATGTGAAGCCATTTCAATTAAGTCATCATCTCTCAGCATAATCAGTCTTACAGTAAGTACTCTGCAGACAGTAGACAAGAAATAAACCCTTCTGGAATTGAACCAACATGATCTGCTATGTAGTAGTTTGTTAAGAGACACAGACTACATGTGAGAACAGAGCAGAAGGAAATGTAAAAATGCAGGGCTTCCTTGTGAGACTCATATGGGAAATCAAATTCGGAAGACTGCTGTGGCTAGCACCTCATTCTCAACGTTTATCTTCAGTGCCAAATGGTTACTTCTGGAATCAAGTGAAATACAAAGGCAGAGGCCAACACTCAATTAGATGATTTTGCCAGAAAGTAAAATATCTAGCTGCAATACATTATCTAATATAAGAATTTCTAGAAAACACTTATCAACAAAAGTAGTTAAAAGATATAACTACAAAATAGAACAATAAAATCTGAAAAGGGGAAGAATTCATCCATGTAAATGAAGCATCAAAACAACTTTTTTCTCTGTAACATAGCAAGATCATCCAGTTTTACCCACAGGTCAATCAAATAAGCAAGTATTATAATTATCTCATTCAATCCAGGTTAGATATTTTTTACTGGTGCTCTTATAAAATTAGCATGTGCATGCGTGCTAAGTAGCTTCAGTGGTGTTCAACTCTTTGTGACCCTGAAGACAATAGCCTGCCAGACTCCTCTGTCCGTGGGATTCTCCAGGCAAGAATATTTGAGAGGGTTGCCATCCCCTCTTCCAAGGGATCTTCCCCACCCAGGAACTGAACCCACATCTCTTACATCTCCTGCATTGGCAAGCAGGTTCTTTACCACTAGCGCCACCTGAGAAGCCCCCAAATTAGCACATTTATATAAAGAAAAAATTCAAAGTGTATAAAATAAAAACATAGTTTCACCTTTCTTTACCACCTTGCTCCAAAGTGTAAATACCACTGGTACCTTAGTTCATCTCCTTCCAGGCCTTCTTCTCTGCTCTCGCAAAACATATGTATCTGGCTCTTCTTTTGCAAGAACATTAGAATTACACTCTATACTTTTCTGAAAATTAACATTTACCTTCCTGTTCAGTCAGTTCATATTGGTCAACCCTGTTCTCTTTTAAGGCTACACAGTATTTATAGTATTGATAGACTATCCTTTGTTTGCCTATTTCTCTGTTGTGAACTGTTTAAGTTGTATCCAGTTTTCTACTATTATAAACAATGCTACAGTAAATATCAGATTTATATCAATCTGCTTCTTAATTTTAACAGGACTATGGAAACTGAAATCATTACAGAGTTTGGATCTGTCATTCAACAGGATATCACAAATTGGTTTGTCTGATTTTCATAACTGCCTGCAACTGGAAAACCTCCATTTAAAGAGCAACAGGATATTCAGAATTCATCCAGAAGCCTTCAAGGACCTAAAAAAATTACAGGTTAGAAAATAAAATTTATAACATCTCAAATATGCAGACCTACAGGCAATTACATTAGAAGAATATTTTCATTGAAGAGTTTGTACATGCCCAGTAGTACTGGCTACTAGTCAAAAAATATAAGTCTATTTTTTAAGATTCCCATGAAAAAAATTGAAGTTTCTCTCTTGCCTCAAAACTCCAAGGCCTCAGTAGTGGACATGAATTTTATTTGAACATTAATACTCAGCAGCAAGAATAAGCACATTATTTTTCCTATGTCAAATTAAACCCAGCTCCGAGCTTTCACTTACCAATTGGCAAGAAAATGAATCTCAGCTATTAGCAAGGCTCCTTCCCTAAACTACAAGGTCAGTCAAATATCCCTTATGGGCTGTACACCCATAGGGCCCAGGACCACATGAATCTCAGAAAGCTAGTGACTCTGGTGGCTCCACACCAAAATTGGACACAGAGTAATACAAACAATAATGGTATCAACATATATTTGCATCGCACATACCACTTGCTGCATTTGGTTCTAAACATCAGACCATTGTATGGGGGCACCGATGTCATATTTGAGAGCCCTGCTGCTGGTCTCTTGGGCACCCTGCAGTGAATCTCACCAAGGTCCTGATATCCTGACAGCTGTGAGTATGAGGAGACCCCAGAGCCCTGCTCTAGTTCTGATAGCTCCAACCCCTTCTCCTCCAAGCCCCTTTCTCCCACCTCCCCCTCTTTGAGGAGATATTGTAAAATCTCTCCTCAGTGCTCCTTTAGAAATACCAAAGTGGCCTGCAGTGTGGCACCTAGAGATGCCTTGTGCTGCGCTTAGTTGCTCGGTCAAGTCTGACTCTTTGTGACCCCATGGACTGTAGCCCACCAGGCTCCTCTGTCCATGGGGATTCTTCGGGCAAGAATACTGGAGTGTGTTGTCATGCCCTCCTCCAGGGGATCTTCCCCACCCAGGAATCAAACCCAGGTCTCCCACATTGCAGGCAGGTTCTTTACTGTCTGAGCCACCAGGGAAGCCCAGAGATGGCTTAGGAGCAGTCTAAGCCCCCATCCCTGTAACCTGCACCACACACTCCTATTCTTTAGATAAGCCACCATCATCCAATATAAACAACATAAGCCACATAGGCAATTTTAGATGTTCTTGGTAACTCGATTTAAGAAGTAAAAATAAGCAGCTAAATTTAATTTTAGTAATATGTTTTATAACCTAGTATACTAAAATACAACCTCTTGGCATGGAATCAATATAAAAATTATTAATGTATTTGGAATACAGTCAGCCCTTTATAAACATAGACTACACATAGAAATTCTCAAGTGGCCAGGGTGTCCTACTCCTTTAACATACAAATCTGATTGTAAGCATTCACCACAGGGGCCTGGCCCCGGCCTGTGCCTCCAGGTTGTTTTAAGACACACTCCTCTTGCTAACTGCTTTCCTGCCCAGTTTTTACCCCAAGCCCTCCCATCTTGCTAATCCTTTTGCCTGAAAGAGTGAACTCTTACAAATCCTTTCAACATCTCTTCCTCAAGGAAACCTTCCCTGGGCCTCTAGATTAAATTCACTCCCTTTATACATATTTAATAGGCTATGATTTTTTCCTTATTGTACATATAGAATCTGAAATTGTTTCATTTTAGGTATGTTTAACTGTTAACGCTTGTATCTCTATAATCCTTCTACCAGGTGCAGGGCTCTTTGAGAACATATGGGTGTGTGTGTTCAGTCGCTAAGTCATGTCCAACTCTTTTGTGACCCCATGCCAGGCTCCTCTGTCCCTGGGATTTCCCGGGCAAGAATACTGGAGTAGGTTGCCATTTTCTTCTCCAGGGGATCTTCCCAACCTAAGGGTTTGAACCTGTGTCTCTTGCATTGCAGGCAGATTCTTTACCACTGAGCCACCAGGAAAGCCCCTTTGAGGACATACATTATATCTATTTTGTTTTCTAGTGCTTAACATCTGTCCAGTACATACCATGTATTTACAAACTCTTGGTGAATAAACAAAGGAATGAATGGATAGATGATGACCATGCATAGGTGTATAAGTTATCTATTGCTGTGTCACAAATTACTGCAAACTTAGCCGCCTAAAACCACACACGTGTATTTATCTCATGCCTGCTGTGGATCAGCAATCTGGTCAAGGCTTGGCTGGGGCCTCTGCTGAAAGTGTCTCAAGAGACTGCAGGCAAGATGTTGGCCAGGGCTGGAGTCTCACCTGAAGGCCCAACTGAGGAAGGATTCACTTCCAAGCCCACGTGGTTATGGACAGAATTCAGTTCCACATGGGCTCCTGGGCTGAAGGCTCGGGTCCTTCCTGGCTGTCAGTGTAAGCCTACACTTGTTTCTGTGCCATGTGGGCTTCCACGCAGCCGTACACAGCGTGGCAGCTGGCTTCAGAGCCCAAAGGCGAAAGCCTGCTAGCAAGAACATTACAGCTCATGGAATGTAATCATGGGAGAAATGTCTCATTGCTTTCAGCATAGTCTCTTTGTTAGAAGCAAAGCAGGGGTCTCACCTCTCCCCCTTCAAGGGGAGGCAATGACTCAAAGGATGTGAATGTGGGGAAGGTTTTCTGGGGACCTGTCTGCCATAGTAGTTATCAGAGCAGATGAGAAAGTCTAACTTGGCAGCACGCCGCAGTTCACCACAGAAATGTTGTCAGATTGCCTAGGAACCTCATTTAGTATGTTGTATATTGATTATGTGTGTGTGTGTGAGTGCTCAGTCGTTTCGGTGATGTTCGACTTTTTGTGACCCCATGAACTATAGCCCGCCAGGCTCCTCTGTCCATGGAGATTCTCCAGGCAAGAATACTGGAGTCAGTTGCCCTCCTCCAGGGGATTTTCTCAACCCAGGGATTGAACTCACATCTCTTGCATCTCCTGCATTGCAGGCAGATTCTTTTATCACTGACCCACCAAGGAAGCCCATACTGATTATATTTATATATATAATTTCCCTATGCCTGTTTTATTTCCTATGCATTTTTATTGTGCTTATAAATAAAAGTCTTCTGCAGCCCACAGGTAATAGATGCTACAGGCGTACTAAGAAATAAGCCCAAGAATGTTTAAATCATCTGTAATTCTAAATTACCTGAGTTGCCCAGAATCATACAATTTCTCCTTCTCTCTTATCCCTTCTGCATGTTCAGCAATAACTCTAAAAACTGGTTTGGGGACATGATGAGAATCTTTGGTACCAGAAAGCTGAATATTAAAATGGATGCTGTTTTTTTTTCCAGATGATATATGTAATACTTGCACTATATTATGTGTCTTCCCATGTGGGAATCTTTTCAGAAGCCAGATAGATTTTTCAAAACATAAATCCATCCTCATGTTTAGATACAATGAAAATGTTTCATTGGCATTTCAAATTAGCCTTCCTTTTTTTCATGCCATTCTTCCTAGCATGGTGATTTGTTACCAACATTACATGCTTCTCCCAATCTCTCTACAATATAATGTACATTCCTTTCAAATGATGGTGAAGGGTCACTTCTTTAGCTAAATTGGTCTATTCTGCTTTCATTGTTTCTCAGAAATTACCCCTCCTGAATCACTGTATTAGCTTTCTGTCCTCTTTCCTGTTTTGATTTCAGTTTCATGATTTGTAACATAATAGCTACTAGGATGAAAAAGCAGATGTGCATGAAGAAGAAAATACCCACCGAAACATTAGAATATTTCATCTGTTGTTGAGAAGGGTGTACACAGAAAGCTACTGATCCTAGGCAAGGCCAGGCCAAAGCAAAGTTGTTTTGTATGTCTTTCTAATCTCATTTCCTATTTTTTGACAGTCTTCCTTTAAGAGTTAAGAGTGCTTGATTACTCAACAGTGCAAAGGTCCCCTTCACTACTGAGTATTGGTTATGGTGTTATTTGAGTCTTTGTCAGCTTTTCTTAAGAATTTATATAACCTAAGATGCCAATGCTGCTTTTTCCTTGATGTTTATTAAACAATTGACCTGAATTACATTCAGACTTTCTGGTTTTTATCCATGGCCCTCTTTTTACTTTTCAGCTTGCATTTATGCATTTATGCATTTATGCATTTATGCATTTACTTTTAAGTTTGCATTTATGGTTTGCTCTCAAACCCCATGGCCCCACTCTGGTGCCTCACACTCCAGGCCTCCTCGGCCCAGCCCTTCATTGCATGGCAGTGGGAGCTCAGGCTCCAAGAGGGTGTGTTCCGGAGCAGAAGGCACTCAGCTGCAGAGGCAGATCAGACTTTAACTCTGCCATTCAATCATTCGTTTGTTCATTCCTCCATTATATTCTAAGCATATGGGTACAAAGTCCTAGGACTAGGGACTATGTGGGATATACTGTGACCTCGTCCAGTTTCCTCCTTTGTAAACAGGGGGAAATGACAAAGCTGTTGGGAGGATCAGAGATAAGGCACGTAAAGCACCCAGTAGGATACCTGTTATACAGGAGCAATGCTCTGCAGATAGCAGTGAGAGCTACACCTAACTATGCTTCCCTTACCCCATAACAACCCTGCCAGATCCAACTTCAGCAGATCCTGCTCTGTGTTTCTAGCGTCACTGAGTCCTTTTTGTTCCCCACTTTCCCTTTTGTTTCATATGAGACCAGGAAAAGTCATTTTGTGTATACTGAGTAGCCATGGATGCAGAAAAATGTAGTATCTTATCTTCACATCTGATGTGAAGAGCAGATTCATTGGAAAAGACCCTGATACTGGGAAAGATTAAAGGCAAAAGGAGAAGGGGGCAGCAGAGGATAAGATGTTTAGATAGCAACATCAACTCCGGGGCATGAATTTGAACAAACTCTGGGAGACAGTGGAGGACAGAAGAACCTGGCGTGCTACAGTTCATGGGGTCACAAAGAGTCAGACATGACTAAGCGACCGAAAAACATTTAAAATAATACTTGATGCAAAAGAATCCTCTTTGCTACTTCTGTTCAACCACAGTTGTTCTTCTGGACTCTATGTCCTCATCATCCAATATCTTCTGCCACTTTCAAGATTACAGGGCTTCCAGACATTCTAAACCTGGTACCTAATTCCATATCTTGATAAGAATTGGGAGTCCAGGTTATATCTAGCATTACAAATCACAACTCTTAGGAAAGAAGGAAGGGAAAGTGATTGGGCTTTTAATAAAGGCTCCGGACTTAAAGTTTTCCCATACATTTAATCTTCAGAACAGCCCTAGGAGGTAGGCTCATTGAGAGTCAACAATTTGCTGAGTCTCACAGAGTTCTTAGGGGCAGAGCAGAGATTTAAACCCAGTAGTCTCTGACTCTGAAATCAGTGGGAAATTCATATTGCTTCCATAGAGATACAGACCATATCTGTAACTTATTTGTCTCCAAACGTCTTTATTCACAGACCGTCCTAATTTTTTTTCTTCTTGAGCAGATGGTAGACCTCAGCAACAATGCGCTGACAGCCATCCTGCCAGTGGTGATCATGGCTCTAGAACTTCCCCACCTGGAGGCTGACCTGGCTAATAACCCGTGGCAGTGTGACTACAACCTGGCAGTCTTCCAAAATGTTGTTTCTGAGTCCTGGAGGAAAAGGTGGAATGCTATTTGCAGTGAGTCCATAGGTAAGTCAGTAGTACCTTTCCTCTCAGAAGTGGTTCCATTTAAACAGAAAAAAAAGTACACAAAACATTTAGTGTCATTTGAAACAATTACAGCCGCCTCAGGAGCAAGAGAGCATTAGTCATCCTTGGGCTGTATTATAGAACGATTGTTGGTACCTGTGTCCTCAATTCATGAACAATTTTCTTCTCACGGTCAGGAACCCCTGGATTTGGTCAAAACCAGAAATTTCACAAAGAGAGAATGTTTCTCTACAGCCCCCGAATGTCATATTTTTATCCCAAAGAGTAACATAATAATCAAAGAAAGAACTTCTAAAACTTGAACCATAATTATTTAAGATATTTGCTACCCCTCTGAAAATATAACATACACAAAACACACAAATTTCAAAAGTATATTTTTCTTTTATTTTTTATCTGTCACTCTCCCAAATTGCTAAAATTTGTGACTGGAATTGAATATTCTAGAAAGCTTTTTTTTTTTTCACTATTAATTATCAGGCTTCTCTGGTGGCTCAGCAGTAAAGAATCCGCCTGCCAATGCAGGAGACGTGGGTTTGAGCCCTGGGTTGGGAAGATCCCTTGGAGAAGGAAACAGCAACCCACTTCAGTATTCTTGCCTGGGAAATCCCATGGACAGAGGAGCCTGGCAACTACAGTCCATGAGGTTGTAAAGAGTCAGACACAGCTGAGCACTGAGCACTGTCGTTACTATCCTGTCTAAATCTCAAATCAAACTCCTAACTGGGAAAAAAGAGAGAAATGGATTTTTCTTTCTTTTTTTTTTTTTTAATGAATTCTGGCCTCTGCTCTACTCAGGACTGCTACTGAGAAGAGACATGGCCATGCTTAGCAGGCTTAGGAGAAATCCATAACGATGAGAGAAGTCGGGTGTCAGCCACACTTGTTTCATCACTCTGTAAAAGCCACACCAGCCTTCCGAGTGTGGAGGGCAGAATGTCAGGAACCAGTAGAAAAACCTGAATATTTTTGCTGCTTACCAGCACTGAGGAATGCTAAGGAGATGATATAACAAACACAGGTGGGTCCAAGGCAGATTTTGCAGGGGGCTGATGGAATGTCCTCACAGATGTGCAGTAAGTAGGTAAGATGTGGAGAGAGGAGGGGCAATGTGACTGTACCCACAGCCTGGCTTCCTTCCTCCTGTGGGCAGGAGTCAGTCAAGAAGCCTAAGAAACACACAGCCTCTGGGCCTGGGAGCCTCAGACCCAAGCCTGAGAGCCTTGTGTAAATGTGCACAGAGCCTTACACACGCTGTTGGCATCAGACAGCCAACCAATCAATCAGCCAGTAAAACTGCTTATCATGTAAAACAGACTTTAAATCTAGCTAGATAAGGGCTGAGGCTTCTTCCTTGGTGGCTCAGTGGTAAAGAATCTGCCTGCAAGTCAGGAGATGCGGGGTTGATCCCTGGGTCAGGAAGATCCCCTGGAGGAGGGCATGGCAACCCACTCCAGTATTCTTGCCTGGTGAAGCCCATGGACAGAGGAGCCTAGCGGGCTGCAGTCCATGGGGTTGCAAAGAGTTGGACACGACTGAAGCAACTGAGCACACACGCAGGGAGATAAAGCACTGAGGACTCACAGATGCTTTTAAATCACTGGAATCTCATTCCCATTCTTAGGGAAGGAGGATGCACACTGGTGGACCCCCACAAGCAGAATATCTAGAGAGACTCGCCTTCCTCATGCTGATCTGAATCATACAAAAACCCTCATATGGAGCAAAGCTGAGAGGGCCCAGGAAGTGCGCCTTTCCACACTGGAGAAGGACACTGCAGGCTCTGATGGCGGTGACAGACCGAGACAGCTGCCAAAACGGGTTAGGAGGGCTGAGGATGTGCAGGCTGCTGGCAGAAAGGAAGACTCTTCCCAGGACCTGGTCCTGGCCGTCTGCTTGTCGGTGTTCATCACGTTCTTCGTGGCTTTCTGCCTGGGGGCTTTTGCGAGGCCTTATGTGGACAGACTGTGGCAACAGAGATGCCGGAAAAAAAGTCCAGGTTCAGCGTCAGGGAACGTGTATTCAAACCAGGCCTTCTATGATGAAATCGAAGGTGCGGTAAACCCACAGCAGCCGAGGATGGATCTGCGCCAAACTTTCCACCACCTAAACCACTATGAGAACCAAGCCCCACTCGCCGCCGTGGTTCCTGCAAGAACAGTGGAACGGAGCAGAAGTGAGGCTGGCGGCCAGCAGGACGAGGAACAACGCCGGGTCCCCACAGAGGCAGGAAGTGGGAAGGATAAGGTGCTCCCAAATCACAGTGCAGCCCTGCGCGTTCTCAACGGACCGCCAAACGCCCATGACACCCAACTCACGTCGGCGGGATGGAACCACATCTACAGGAACGATGTTCCTGGAGAAGGCAACTATGACACTGTGGCCAGGCAAGTTTCCCTCAGTGAGCGTTCGGTGGGCATCCCTGCAGTGGCTGCCGGAATACAGACCAGCCCTGGCTCAGCCCGTAAGGATTCCGATGAACTAGGCCCACCCCGCCCCAGAGAAACGACAGCGCCTCTCTGCCAAAGCCCAGCGGGCACACGCGGGCTGAGCCCTGGGGAGGAGAGAGGAGGGATCTCTCCACACTTCCCTTCGGAGTTTTCTAAGGAGAACGGGCAGCGCGCACAGCAGCAGAGGCTCCAGGGCGCCGGCGCTGAGGGGCAGCCTCCCGCCCACTACGAAGCCCCCACGCTCAGTGACCCGGGAGACCCGTCCCCACTCGGCGTCCCTCCAGGATGCGGTGGGGACTTGCCTGTGACTCCAGCTAACCAGGATCCCGCGCAAAAGCACACTTCTGACGCTCAGTACGAGGTGGACTCTGACTCCGGTTCTGAGGAAGGGTCTTTATTTACTCTGAGTTCAACAAGTTCAGAGGACTGGAGAAATGTGGCCGAAGAGGAGGCACGTGGGGAGCAGAGCTGGAGAGCCGGGGAGCCCCCTGGGGACCAGGTCTCCTGTGCGAGAAGGGACAGTGTCAGGCCATTAGAGAGTCCTGAGGACAACATCGCCTTCCGGAAGACTCCGAGGCAATGTGAAAATCAGGAAGATCATTTTGGAAAAACTGTCACTTCTGACCCAGACTCTCATTTGTGCGAGACTCATCTGGAAAGTGCCTCTAACACCAGTAATTATGAGCATCCCTTGCCCAGGTTATCAGGCAGCAGTTCTAGCAGTGAGGAGGTCCCAAGCATGTCCGTTTACAATTACATCTTAGCTCTTCAACCCAGCGCAGTGGAATGGCAGTACTCACTTAGAGACTTGGAATTTGCAAATGTGGGTGCTTTACCACAAACACCACTGTGTTCTGCCAAAGTCCCCTCAGACCCTGACAGGTGTCTGTCTTGAAGGAGATGCAGATGTTTGTAAAGAACTTTATGTTCAAGGAATAGACACAGCTCAAAACAGTATTCCTTCCAAGGTCACTGCAGGGCAGAACTTGAGAACCTCACAAGATTCTGAAGAGGACTACAAGAATGGACACTGATGCAAATGGGGGGGGGGTCCTCTTGGGACAATGACTCCAGAAAGGTTATAGGTGAAACACCATTTGTGAAGGAGTAGGGGGGCAGGCGGGGTATTTGGAAGATGGTTTCAAGAGCCAGGTACCACTATTACAAGTGCTTCCAGATAAAGCCAGCTCACTGAGCACATAGGAGCACTTCAGTGATAAAGACTCGGGTCAGCACCCAAAGCTGAATCAATGAACTGGATTCTCCAAATTCTTCTCTATGTTTAGTTAATTCTAATATAAAACTGCCATTCATAAGACGTGGGTCATTTAGGTAGGGAAGCATTGAGATACCTAAACATCGAAGGTTCCAATTAATAAATTTTACACTAAAATTTAACACTGATGGTATTGCAGTTAGAAAAAAAAGTGATTCCGATTTTTATACTCAAATGCAGACCCAGAGAAACCTGATGGGAGTTGGCTGTCCGTGTGAGGACCATATCTGCTATGACAAATACAAGGATGTTCAACTTGAAAAATCAAAGGGAATTCAAAGAACACCTTTAGTGCATATTGAAGCACTTAGATGGAGCTGCTGAGGAGATTTTAATGAATTTTGCACAAAGAACAGTGCAGCTTTTTGGAGTTTGATTAGAAAACTACAAAACTGAAGGGATTCAGAGCAATTCTAAATATTTGTTTAAAAAATGCTAATGGAGACTCCATTTTGTAGAACAAAATGTAAATTAAAAAATTAATTTTCAGGAAAAGCATTTATGTTTCTTGTAAAAGAAAAAGGTACTCCACCATTCTGTGTTTGCCTGGTAAATATCCATGCTGTTGTTGTTTTTGTCTATGTCTGCCTTGGTCCCAGACCCTCTTGTCTTCTCACTCGGTTTCCTTTCCCTGAATGAGCTGTTACTTGTCATGGCTTTTAATTGTTATTTTCTTCTTCTGTAACTTCAGCTCTGAAATCTTTCTGGAACTTTAAACTCACATCCAGCTGCATGTTGGACATCCCCATAGGCAGTTCGGTCTGAGCATATCCAAAGTGAAATGCAGTAGCAGCCCCTAATCCTCTCCACCACCAACCCCCTTTGGGGGGCTGATCCTCCACTTCACTATCTGCCCCGTTGCTCCATCCAGGAACCTGGGGGTCTTCCTCTCCTTGCTGCCCACATCTAGTTATTTTCACTGAGTATAATCACTTCTAGCCCCTCAATATCTGTCAAGTCTGTCCTATCCTCTCTGTCCACAGAGCCCCAGCTTCAGTTCTCACCTTGACACTCCCACTAGGTCTGTGACAACTGCACACCGACTGGTTTCTTTAGCACTGGTCCTGCGTGCCTGTATCATTCCCACACTATAGCCAGGGAGTGGTTCCTAAAACCCAAGTATGATCACATGGCTCCCCAGAGTAAGTTCTTTGTGATGCAGACTTTTCTGTTTTGTTTTTTTTCTTTTTTAATAGCACCACATAACTCCCTGTCTCCAGACCTTTGTCCACATTGCATCTGCCTGCAATGTTCTTTCCAACCCCACCCAACAACCTCACCACCAAACAAGCCCCCCTTTTAGCTCAATAGACCCTACCTGAGTCTCAGCCTTAACTGTCACTTCCTCGTGGAAGCCTTCCTGAACCCCTAGACTCAGTTGGATTTTCCTGTTGCAAACTCTCTCATTACACAAGCATTATTCTTCACAAAGAGAACTTATCACAAGTAAAGTTGAATAATTATTTATGTGATGATTAATTTACTGTCTGTCTGCCTCTTCTATACTCTTAGCCCCACAAGAACAATAACAATATGTCTTGTTTCCTAAAGGTCTGGCATTTAATACGTTCTCAGTACATGGATTTATTAAATAAGTGAATGAAAATGAACTCTTTAGTATTGATCTGGCCCTGCTTTCCATCCAACTTTTCATGTGGTATTTATCTCACTGTGCAGTACCTCACTCTGAAATCCATAGTTACAGACACACCAGACTATGTCACCCTTGCCCACTCTGCTCCCCACATTTAGGGGCACATCTGGCCTTTCCACTAAGTCCACCTCCTCTGCCTGGAAGATGTCTCTGATGTTTTTGAGACACTGTTTAAGGTCCCTTCCCCCAATAACCTTTCTTGGCTCATTCCACCCAAGTAAACTGGACGACTTCCTTCCTCCCTCTAGCCCCTGCTATACTGCTGTGTGCTATGGTGAAAACAAGGCTTCACATGGCTTGACTGAGATCTACTGGAGACTCTTCTATGGGCTGGATGAAGTTCATTACCAGCGTAGGGTCTATGAAGCTGAAAATCATCTCAGAGTTTGCAATTACTTTAAAAAGTGAAAAATTACTTTCTATTTCAGCAGCATTGAAGGAAAAAAAGTATATATGGCTTTGACTATTTTTGTTTGTTTTTGTTCACACCTCCAACAAAAAAGCTTCTGGTAATGTGGCATAAACATTACAGGCACTGCAGTTAAGTAGGTCTGTATCTCAGCAAGCGCTCATAAAAAAAATTTTTTAAACCCCTCTCAATATGCCTGCTTGGAGAGAGGAGCCTGGAAGGCTACAATCCCATGGAGTCACAAAGAGTCAGACATAAATGAGCCACTAACACACACACACACACACACACACACACACACACACACAAGCTTGGCTAACGCTGCTTGATGTGAGTGAGATTTGAGGCCCACTACTTCCAGATTTCCAAAATGTCTCATCTTTGGGGTCTGCCCCCAAACTGACTCAAAGTTTAAAATTCCTAAATTCCTTAGATACCCTTTCCCTGAGTTTCACTTATTCCAATTATACCTCTAGTTGTACTATGACACAAATGACCTTTCAAACATCTCACTTTTCATTAAGATAACATTTTTTAATTTCTTTAGCAGAGTAACTCAAGTTTTTATCAGCCTAACAATTCCATAATAGAGTATTTTCATCTAAGAAAACATTGGGAAAACCCCTGGCATAATTAACCTTTACATGTTTCTAAGAATATTAAACACATCTTACACACATGGCTGTACTAACAACATATGAGACATTAAAATACTTTTCTTAAAAAAGCAACTAGTGCTGCATTTACTCATCTTCTTGATGTTATTTCAGGTTCAGTAAAGTCATTTTGGTTCAGCTTAACAAAAATTTCCCCTACCCCTCTAGAATGGTTCAAGATGTAAGTCCTCAGGCTTCTCTCCCCTTCTCTCCTCGGGAAAGATTCATCTTGCTCTTTCAGTGGCCATGCAGAGTGAAGGAGAAAACAAAGGAATAACTGCTGGAACCACCAAACAGCAAATAGATACAAGCTAAGAGACATTGCCATGTTTCCAGTTCATTTGAAAGACAAAATCCACTTGACTCAAGGCTACATGTTTTTCAGGCCCAAGGGAGATGGAAGTGAGAGGGGGAGAAGGAGTTCCTTTTGCCTATGAATTTCACTAGAACTAGATTACTATGTCATCAAATAAAAAGTGGCCAGCCACAGACTTACAACAGGAGGTCTTACTAGCAAGTAGGGGGAAAGAGTGCCATCTTTCTGTTGCCTGAAAGTCTTATATTCATGAGAAATTGAGGGCAAAAACTGATTGTCTAAACATTGTTTCTGCACAAACCAGCCAGTTTATATTTTTCAAATATCCATGTTAATATCCTACTTCTAACTGAGAAGTCTAGGTGTCATGAGCAGTGAAAGTGTTATTGAATTTTAAGGCTCTGCAGACTATATAATTTAACATACTCAATATAACAAACATACTTCAGTCACCATAATGAACAAGGACATCCCAAACCTGGACACGAAATCTTTTCAGTCTTTTGTTGATAGGTATTTTGCCTGCCTTTGAGTGTATATGTGTCTGCAGTCCTGAAGCAATGTGTGCGCTTACACATGATAACATCTTGGCTCATTTAAATAGATGCAACCCAAATATAACACTTGCTATTGGAAAAAAGATTCTTGTTTTTCTTTGAATGTCGTTATTGACTGTGGCTTTCCATGACTCAATATATTTTAATTAACCATAATTTGGGGGTTTATTTTTAGTTTTTGATACTTAGATTGTTGCAGTTTGGTCAATCAATCCTGTTTTAGGCTATTTCTCCATCTTTCTCCAGAATTGCTAGAACATCATTACTTTCTGGCAATAACTGTTCCAAATCCATTTAGAATATTACCCCAAGAATGGAATCAGCTTCTCTCCAAAGAGACCTGCTTTCATTGGTGAGAATAAATAGTTCTGGTTTGTCTGCTATAATGTGAAATGTGCATTAATGAAAAACCTCATGTTTTACAAAAACACACATTAAAAGTCATGGGGCTTATGGGATAAATAAAATTGGGGAGACTGCTCAAAAGATAGGCAACCTTGTGACTAAAGTGCTAAGAAAAACAATCATTGGTACCTTGGCAATCACCTTGGACCACACAGGCAGGCAGCTAGACATGGCTAGAGGCTACCAGAGTAGACATTAAAAATTCACATAAGCATTGAATGGCAATACTGGCCACTGTTCAGTTAGAGCAGAGCCAGGAAGTTTATGGGAACAATCCAGACGGAACCAGCTCTGAGCCAGGAACTTCCCAGGCACAGGAGCCAAAAGTGACACAAAGCTGGGGTGCACTTCTCTGGGGTCCCACAGAAAGCCTGGTGCAGATGCTCATTTTCAATGTTCACAAAACACAATGAGAGGAGTCCTGCTCCCAGTACAGCACTGAGTGGAGGGAGTGTTTTCCTTTTTGCTGAAGATATCAACTCTACTCCTGTTCTTCTGGCACTCCTCATCTCGAAAAATCTGATATGACCAGGCTTGACTTTTAGGTTAGACTGACATCATTCTCAATCACACACGAACTAATTCCTATAAAAAAAAAATTCATTTGAAGCAGTTCTACTCAGGTGGACGGAGCTAGAGCCTATTATCCAGAGTGAAGTAAGCCAGAAGGAAAAACAACAATACAGTATACTAACGCATATATATGGAATTTAGAAAGATGGTAAGGAGAACCCAGCATGCGAGACGGCAAAAGGAACACAGACATATAGAACATACTCGTGGACTCTGTGGATGAGGGCAGGGGTGGGATGATTTGGGAGAATGGCATTGAAACATGTTAAGTATCATATGTGAAATCAATCGCCAGCCCAGGATTGTTGCTCAGGGCTGGTGCACCGAGATTTCCCAGGGGGAGGGAGTCGGGAGGGAGGAGGGAGGGGGGTTCTGGAGGGGGAGCATATGTACACCCATGGCGATATCATGTCATTGTATGGCAAAACCAATAAAAAAAAATTCCTATGGCAGAAACACGCTTTGAGAAGCCATCAATTTCTTCTCTCTCTGTACATGCAGTTATTCTCCCACCTCCTTGAATCTGAGCTGACCTGCACCTGCTTTAACACCAGAGTACAGCAGAAGTGACTGTAGGGCTTCCAAGACTGTCATAAGAACTTTTACAGCTTCTGCCTAGGTGCCTTGGAATGCTCACTCTGGATGATGCTAGCCCCCACCTAAGAAGTTCAGTTACCCTAAGCCCACCATACTGTAAGGAAGCCCAAGCTAGCCACGTGGAGAGAGAGATAACCAACTAGCTCCCCATTGTTCCAGACATCCCATCCCAGATGTCAGACCTTGAAAGATGATGACTTCAGGGAGTTCCCTGGTGGTCTAGTGGTTAGGACTCAGCACTTCATTGCCATGGCTGGGTTCAATCCCTGGTTAAGGAACAGAGATCCTACAAGCTGTGAGGCACAGCCAAAATTTAAAAAAAAAAAAAGATATACAATAAAGATGATGACTTCAGCAACAGCCACACCTGACTTTAACCCTAAAAAGACCCAAAGCAAGAACAACTCAGTCAAACCTGTCAACCTCCAGAACTATGAGAAACAATACTGATTGTGTTTTAAGCCACTAAGTTTTAGGGTTATTTTACCACTTTAATGACAGAAAGTGAAGAGAAACTAAAGAGCCTCTTGATGAAGGTGAAAGAGGAGAGTGAAAAAGCTGGCTTATAACTCAACATTCAAAAACTAAGATCATGGCATCTGGTCCTATCACTTCATAGCAAAGAGATGGGGAAAATGTGGAAACAGTGTCAGATTTCATATTCTTGAGCTCCAAAATCAATGTGGATGGTGACTGCAGCCATGAAATTAAAAGACACTTGCTCCTTGCAAGAATAGTTATGTCAAACCTAGACAGTGTTTTAAAAAGCAGAGACATCACTTTGTTGACAAATGTCCATATAGTCAAAGCTATGGCTTTTCCAGTAGTCATGTATGGATGTGAGAGTTGGACCATAAAGAAGGCTGGGAGCCAAAGAATTGTCACTTTTAAACTGTGGTGTTGGAGAAGACTCTTAAGAGTCCCTTGGACTGCAAGGAAATCAAGCCAGTAAATCCTAAAGGAAATCCATCCTGAATATTCATTGGAGGGACTGATGCTGAAGATCCAATACTTCAGCCGCCTGATGCAAAGAGCTGACTCATTGGAAAAGACCCTGATGCTGGGAAAAATTGAGGACAAGAGGAGAAGGGAATGACAGAGGATGAAATGGTTGGGTGGCATCACTGACTCTATGGACATGAGTTTGAGGAAACTCAAGGAGAAAGTGATGGACAGAGAAGCCTTGTGTGCTGAAGTTCATGGGGTCTCAAAGAGTCGGACATGACTTAGTGACTGAACAACAAAGTTTTAATGTGATATATTATGTAGTTGCCCAGAACATAGAGAAACATACTATACTAGTGTATGAAAATTAAGCATAGGAATGGAGGATAGATTATCTGTCTTGAGTGTAGTGTTGGGATAACTGTAGCTGAGCTATTTAGAGGCAGAGCTAGAAAAGATCTCCTTTGTATACATGAGCTCACATGAACACTTTTAAGGTTTAGTTTTACATTTCCTCTATGCTATACCTGCTAAAAAATTTAGCTTCTGTTGGGGCTTCCCTGGTAGCTCAGTTGATAAAGAATCTGCCTGCAATACAGAATGCAGGAGACGCTGGTTTGATTCCTGGGTTGGGAAGATGCCCTGGAAAAGGGACAGGATACCCATTCCAGGATTGTTGGGTTTCCTTGGTGACTCCAATCCACAGGGTCGAAGAATCTTCCAAACTTTGATTTTAAGTTCTCTTTCATAACTTGCTGAGTCATAGATTTATTTATGAAAGTGAAAGAGTGAGTAGCTCATCATGTCTGACTCTTTGCAACCCTATGGACTCTGTAGCCCTCTAGGCTCCTCTGTCCATGAGATTCTCCAGGCAAGAATACTGGAGTCGGTTGCCATTTTCTTTTCCAGGGTATCTTCCCAATCCAAGTAATGAACTTGGGTCTCCTGCATTGCAGGCAGATTCTTTGCCATCTAAGTCACCAGGGAAGCCAGATTTATTTATAACTTAAATGACATAACTACTTATTTTTTTATCCTTCCACACAAATTAAGTCTAAAGTGAAAATGTTAATATTAACACAGATAATAAGACTACTGGATGATTAATAAGATTTAATATTGCAGTGTTTGGCAGCTATATTTGTAAATATCCCATTACTCATTGCTACTCAAATTCTTTTGCTTTGATTTGTTGGGGTTGAAACATAAACAAAGCTTCCTGTTGTGTTTTGGTTTTAAGATTTTTGAAAGTCCTATTTTTACCATGCTACTGTTTCAAATACCAGAAATTATAATGTACTTTCTAAAGCATTAGTAGAACCAGAAACAGCTTTTCATAGAGAAAGGAGAAAACACAACTTGTTTTAAGTTTATTTATATTTGGAGTCATTAACAAGTACCATTTTCATCTATTACTGTTTCTTACCTGGCATTTTGTGACTTTTCATCTGTTTCATGATTACTGACACCCAAACAAATAAAAGAGGTTTACATTTCACATGGTAAAAATACTTTCATCATAAAGTAATTTGATAACAAGAGAGTTCTAATGGCTTTACACTAGATGGCTGAGAAACACAGCCATAAAGAATTATCACCAGAGGTACAGACAGTCTCTCTTACCTGAGACTTTGTCTTAACCCTATTATTTAGCAAATATGCACTGGTAGCAGCAGCACCTTCTCTTTTCAACAAAGAAATATTATTTGCATATAATGCCAATTAAACAAATGTACCTTTAGGTACAAGAGTTTGTTTACAGTTCCTTTTTTTTTTTAGAAAGACTACTGTTTTATTATTATTATTATTATATTTTTGACTGTGCTGGGTCTTCTTTGCCTTGCATGGACTTTCTCTAGTTGCAGCAAGTGGGGGCTACTTTTCATTGTGGTGCATGTACTTCTCACTGAAGTTGTTTCCCTTGTTTTGGATTAGGAGCTCTAGGGTGCGAGAGCTTCAGTAGTTGCTGGTGTGTGGGCATAGTTGCCCAGTGGCATGTGGAATCTTTCCAGACCAGGGATTGAACTGGCGTCGCCTGCATTGGCAGGTGGATTCTTAATCACAGGACCACCAGGAAGTCCTACAGTTCTTTTTAATTAAAATACTTGCCTTTCTTAAAGACACTTAAACTTTTTTTGTTTCCTATCTTTCTCAAAAGATTAAACACTGTCCTCCAAATGGGCTTCCCTGGTGGCTCAGATGGTAAAGCATCTGCCTACAATGCAGGAGACCCGGGTTCAATCCCTGGGTTGGGAAGATCTCCTGGAGAAGGAAATGGTAACCCACTCCAGTATTCTTGCCTGGAAAATCCTCCAAATGTATTGAGACAAACAGCTGGCTGATGAAACTTGATTGCTAAATAGCAGCTTAAATTTAGGCCCCAATATTATGTTTGAAATATGTGTGGGACTTTCTGCCATATATTTTTTACAAGATAGTGGACTATTGTGGTAGTGCAGCCCAGGCTCTGAAAGCTGATCTCTCTTGATACGGTCAGGACCATGTCACTGACCTCAATAAACAGAGGGCCCACTGACTTTCTCTGCAGGGTAGCCCAAAGCAATAGGATGTGCCCTGGGAAATAGAATGTGTACTGGGAAACACTCAGTGAATCCAGGCCATCAGAACAGGTCCTTCTTTCTCTGACAACAAGCTTTGCTCTACTCAGAAGGGCTGGAGATGGCCTTGAAGCTTACTGGGGTTTTACGCATATCTTGTGGGGCTGCATGAAGATCCATTCCTTTAGAAAAAAAAAGACCCTGCTTTCAATCCCATCACCAGAACTAGAACATCAGTCTTCATATAACCCATGTCCTGTAGCATCTGGAACCCCAAGCTTACTGAGACTAAGGTCATACTTTATACATAAACCCCATCCCTACATTCCAGCAATCAAATATTGAACTGAAATGGATTTCAAATAATTCTTACTTGGTTAATTATTTCATCAAAATAATTAAACACAGAGTTGATGCTTCAGTTTTAATGAAAAGTAGTCTGGTGTAACTCATAAACAAGAGCATTAGGAAGGCCTTGATCAGCTTTGGGTGGAGCAGTATAACCCATTCAGTCAGTAGCAGATGTAACCAGAAGGAATGAACCCATGGATCCCTGCAATTTTGCTAGGATGTGATGTAGAAATTAGAAATGCTTTTCACATCAAATGTAAAGTTACAAAATGAACAGAAATAAAAATAAGACTGGATATTTTCCATAAATTCTTTGCATTCATCCTTTCTGTATAGTTAATGCCCTTAATACAGTCTTCCAGGTGGCTCAGTGGTAAAGAAACCGCCTGCCAAGCAGGAGACATGGGTTCGATCCTTGAGTTGGGAAGATCCCCCAGAGAAAGAAATGGCAACCCACGTCAGTATTCTTGCCTGGGAAATCCCATGGACAGAGGAGCCTGGCGGGCTACAGTCCATGGGGTTGCAAGAGTCAGACACAACTTAGCAGCTAAACAACAATACCCTTAATAACTAACATAAATATTGCAATCATTTCTTATACTTCATTGATTTGAAGGCTTGTTTTTCCATTCAAATGCAATGTTTTGACTGGTTAAACAGTAGTTACCTGAATATACCAGTGGAAAACCTAGAGTTGTATTTACTTTCGCTGACTAGTTTTAAGATTCACCAATTATTAATATTTGCCATATTTATTTTTTCTCTCATACACTTGTGTACACACACACTAAAAACATATGTATGTATTTATATATATTATATAGTTATATATTTAATATATATTATTTATTATTATATATATGCATATATATATACACATTCCAGAAATGTGGGTGAATAATGTCACACATATCTTCAATATGAATAAAAAGTAAAACAGTATTATCTATATCTATGATTCCAGACTCTATAGACATCTTGTAGATACCAAAATCATTATAACTACATTTTTGTCTTGCCTCTGCATCAATTTATTAATGTGAGTCACATTCAGAATGGCATCCATCAGCAAGGGGAATGAATTTCTGACGGCAAATGATGAGAAACAATGTTGATTATGCAGGGAATCTATTTGCTTCCCCTCTTTTTTCTTTCTTTCTTTTTTTTTTTTAGCTTTGTCATTTCATTCTTTCTTATAGCTGGTGTAGGTAACTGACCTGACTAGGGAAACTGTTCCAACTTGGAGCAGTTTTTAGGAGAATAACAGATCAGAGATGGCAGAGCCCACCATTGATTCTAACCTTATCCTGCAGAGAAAGAAACTGAGGCAACAGATTAGTAAACTGCTGTGCCCAAGGTCACCCAGCTAGTCCTTGTTTCCAACCAGAATTCATTCTAGATGTCCCCGACCAGTGAGGACGATCCTTATCCTTGCCTCTCTCGCTGGCTGGCTTGACAGGGAGGCCCTGCCACCCAGGAGAGGTAGAAAATATTCTCTTCAGGATGTCACAGCATCTTCCAGGTGTTTCTTCCCAAGAAGACTAGTGCGTGCTGCAGCAGACGCCACACCTGGCATCCTCCCTGCCCCGTGCATGGGGCTACGGGGTGGTACCCAAGGTGTAGCCCCAGGCTGTTGCAGCCCCGTCTTCACCTTCCTGCGTTCTGGGATGGGCTCCACGGAGCTGTCTTCAAGGGTCAAGGCTTCCCTCTTCCTGTTTCCATCGCTCCCTCCGGATCCAGGTGAGCCCTGAGTTTCTCCCTCTGAGGATGAACCCCCACACAGCCCTTCCTACCCTGCTCCTTCCCTCAGGTGAGCTGGCTGTACTTGGCAGCTAGGACCCTAAGGGTGGTAGCACCTAAAACGGCCCTCGGTTGCTCCCCCCACCGCCAACTTTTAAAAAAATCTCAAACAGCTGGAGTATGTTTGTTTGGTCTGGAGTTATTCCTGCTACAGACAGCCACCACCCAGCTGGCAGAGGCGATTTGCTCTGAGAGCAGCCTCCCTGCCTCCTGCCAGCCCCACATTAGCTGCACACACCAATTTTTTTTTATGTTCTATTTTTTTAATGAAATGTAGTTGAGTTACAATGCCGTGCTAATTTCTGCAAAATGACTCACTTAAACACATACACACATTCTTCTTTTTTAATCTCCGTTTCCCTTACGGTTTATCCAGAAGATTGGATATAGTTCCTTGCTGTTTATCCATCCTAAGTGCAATAGTTCGTATCTGCCAACCACAAATTCCCAGTACATCTCTCTCCCTTCCCCACTGCTGCTGGGCAACCTCAAGTCTGTTTTCTATATGTGTGCACGTGTTTCTGTTTTGTAGACAGGTTCATTTGTGCCATATTTTAGATTCCACACATAAAAGATATCATACAGATGAGGTATTTGTCCTTCTCTTTAATTAAGGTTGCCAGGTTTAGCAAATAAAAATACAGGATGCCCAGCTGAGTTTGCCTTTAAGTTAAACAACAAATGTTCTCCAACTACATAGGTATGTCTCATGCAATACTTGACACTTATTTATACTAAGATATGATTCGTTGTTTAGCTGAAATCTAGATCCAACTGGGCGACCTATGTTTTACCTGGCAACCTTATTTTCGTATTGAAATAAAAGGAGCTGAAAAATCTTCTGCAAGGTCCTGAAAGTATCCGCAGCTCCAGCAAGTGTGCGAGGCAGTGCACGTTGGTGAGCTACGTTTGCCGCCATGAGGCAGTGTTTAGATGTCTGGTATGTCCTACATGCGGCGTTACGCACATGCCACCCATGCTTGCAAAACTGCCTCCTCAAAGCTAGACAATGATTTACAAGCAGTAAAAATGGAAATTCACTCACACCCAAATCCAGAGGGCAGAAAATCCAGAACAAGTTCTGCCCGCAGTTGCCAAGGGAAAAAACAAAATAAACCATGACAAAGCCAAATAGTTGCAAAAGCATTCCCTTACACAGAAGCAAAGAGTTACTTTTAGGGAGAGTGGGTTTGTAAACTCTTGCTGTTTCCATAGGAGGCATTCCTAAAATCTTCCCATTCTGTAAATCCTGCCACTAGCAGCCAGCCCAAGTATTCCACCAACTCCCCAACCTGCTGGCTTCAGATCGGATCAGCTTTTACTTTGGCTGACTCAGCAGCCTGGAATGACTCACTTTCAGTTAGATCAGTGATAAATCAGTGACACACTTAAAATCCCCCAAGTATTTATGGTATTTATGGCAGGCCGACTTTGGCTCCCTAAATTGTACATGCACAGATGTGGAAACATGCTTAAAGTTACCTCTCCATTCAAGGGAAAGCCTCTCGTGGGCAGAATTCCATGAGGGCCACTGGGTAAGGATGGGGTGCGGGGCATGAGAGAGGCTGTGGGCTGGGGCTGGACCCACACTGAAGCCATCCTGCCCTCAGAGCACATAGAATTCAGGAGGGAAGGCTCAGGAAGACAAACTTTCTCCACCAGCAGTACAAACACATGCTGTCCAGAGAAATGGGCTGGGGGGCTGGGGCTGGGGTGATGGGATGAGGGGCTGGCAGGTGGCAGTATGCATCTTCTGTCCATATCGTGAAGTGACTTATGGGTGTGTGCTAGATGAGTGTCAATGTATTGCTTAAATCACTTATCTAATTAATAGGTGTTAAATTGAATTCGAAAGTGCTAAATGTGATGGGCTCTGGTCTTACGTGGTCATTAGAGGAAAAATCATTTTACAGATCCACAAGCAAGATTTGATTTACATTTAGTAATGAAGGTCCAACCATGCAGCCCAGCCTAAATCTAGAGATGGCAGCACCTGGGGATTTTGTCTTCGAGCACATGATGTTATGAACTGCAGTGTGTGAGTGAAACTCAACCCAAGGAAGATATGCTGGGGCTCATTTCCCTGTACTTGAAGGTCACCACTAAACCACATGAGGGGGTTCTTTTACAAAAGGGAATCCTGACCCAGCCGTGAAGGTATACAGTTTGCTCTTTTGTTCTTCTCCATTAAAACATAGCTGAGACTTGTAGTTTTCATGGGGTGGCCAGATCGTGTCATTGTCCTGTAGATGTTGTTGTTGTTACTTGCACAGTCATGTCCCACTCTTTGCGACCCCATGGACTATAACCCTCCAGGCTTCTCTGTCCATAGGATTCTCCAGGCAAGAATACTGAAGTGGGTTACCATTTCCTTCTCCAGACTTAGTGGGGTAAGTTCGTGGAAAAGGAACAGTGTCCAGGGTCAGGAGTGAAGCCAGTCTCTGTCTTCTAAGTTTGCTATTAGCAGAGTTTCTCCAAGTGAGATCCCAGAACCACAGTGTCCAGACCCTCTAGGACAGCAATTCTCAAATCCCCACTGTGCAAACAAATCACAGAATCACAAGAGACGTGGTTAAGATGCAGAGGCATCAGGCACCCTAGATTCTGTATTTCTAACTTCTCCCAGGAGGTAGGTAAAGACCACACTTTCAGTAGAAGGACCTCAGCATCGTCCTGTAGAAAACCTTCCAAATGGGTTTCCTACTTGGCCCATGTCCCTGCTTTTGTCATCTATGCTGCCGCCTCCTAGTCACTCCTCACCAGGCTACTCTCCTTTCACCGCTTCAGCCACACTGGCCACTCTCTGCTCCTGGAACACGCAGGGCCTCTTCCCACTGCAGGAATGGGCACTCTGCAGTGCTTTTGTGTGGCGTGTTCCCACCAGGGCTTCTTATTGTCACAAAGATCTTAGCTCAGATCTCACCTCCACAGATAGGTGTTCCCATCTTATCCTATCTAAAGTAGCACACCCCACTGGAAGCATTCTTTATCACATTCATACCTCCTAAAATTATCGACAAAATCATTGCTTATTCAAATATTTCCTTCCGTATTATCTCTCTTCTCAATAAGAACAAAAATCATTTTTGTCTTGGTCACTAGAGCACCCTCCCCCCACCTGGACTGGGGACAGTGCCTGGCACACAGGAAGTGCTCAAGAAACATTTTTGACTGAGCAAATACATTTCAACTGAAGCCCAAAAAAGTGCTTTTCAACATATTTCTGTTAGAAAAGACTCACATGTTAGTGATGGGAAGGTGGTCTCAGACTGTTCACTTTCCAGAAATCACTAAAGAAGAATGCAGGTAATCTCTTTTACTAACTTTATGTGATCTCTTGGGAAACATTGTTGTGATCAAGAAAATTTTAAAGGTAGAAAAATGTTAACTATTCCTGACTTTCAGTCTATCTTTCCCTTCACTTAGAACATTTTCATACAATTTCAGTAGAAAGAATGACCAAGGACTGTCTCTCTGACAGTCTTCACCATTGGAAGAGGGCTGTTTGGATCTGGCTTTTAGATGCTTTGGTAAGTAGAAACCCACTTGTAGATGTATTTTAAAAGGGGTTGGGTAAAGATTCTTGGTATTTCTAGGTCCCTGGCAGTATCTACCCGCATCTCTCTTGAGTCTAACATACCTTCCTCAGCATCATTCACGCTATTACCCAAGCCTTGAACTTGCCCTGGCTTCCCACCAATACTAGGACCCCGCCGGTATTTCTACATGACCCGTGTGCCTAATGCAGTCATGCTTCAGTGGGAGCCTTTTATTATAGTCCGCCATCAGCCCCATCAGGGAGGATGTGTTGAGCTCCTCCTCAAGGGCCGGGACAGATTTCTATACTCCTCCCTGGGTCTCAGCATCTCAGTCTACAAACCTGGCACAGTGAGGACAGCCAGCAACCAAGAGCCTCCCTACATCTAACTGTGAGATCTTTCATCTGTCTGCTTACCTTGAAAAATCTTTTCAAAGAAGTATGTATAACCCTGGCATAAAAAATTATCTTAAAAACTTTAAAAGTAGGGATAGTGAATGATTCATCTTTAGCCCACTGCTCTGCTGGAGCTCATATCAAATCACAAACCAGATTGTCTGCAGCCTGGAAGTCAACAAATAGCTCATTGTTTCCAGAAACCTGTAGCCACCTGAAACCCTGTACACCTGTACAAACGTGTAACCTTTGTACACATTCAGGCTCCGCAGTAGCCACTGATTGATCCATTGATTGAAGAAAACTGATTGAAATATTCTACAACGAGGAAAGCCATAAATGCTCCCAATTGCTCCCTCCTCCAAGTCCTTCACCGGAGCTCACCAGGTGCTCGCAGGAAGGCTGGGGATGGGGTGGTAACAATGGCTGGCGTCACAGCGAAGGAACACTGAGCTTCAAGAGTCACCTCTTTGAGAGCAAGCCTGCTTTTATCTTCGGGGAGAGGCCGCCTCGTCCCTCAGGCTGCTCTCTGCACACACAGCCCTGAGACATGGCCTGGGAAAGGGGCTAAGAGCTGGATCTCTTGGCACTCCCAGTGGGAACGTGCAGGCACCCGCATGGGTGCCTCTCCCAACAAGGCCAGGAAACAGTCCTGAGGGCCCTGCCCAGAGGGTTCTTCCACCGAACCAGGCTAGGCCACGGGCCTGCTGTTGAGCAGGAGGATGTGAAATAGTGGAAGTGAAAGGTCAGAACTGCCCCTCTGGCCCTGAGGGATTGTAGGCGGTGATAAGAGAGGAAACAGGAGGGGAAGCCTGAGATAAAGAGGAAGGGACTTGGGGATGAGATGAGCAGATGCTGAGGGCGTCAGTGAGGACTCTGGGAGGGGGTCTCTCAGATGCTACCCCCTCCCACACACCTGGGGCTGCCAGAGCCCAGGCGCCTCAGCCATGCAGCAAAGCCAGGAGGTAGGGGGTGGAAGCTAGCTTTCCAGAGCTGCTCTGTGTACCCCTGTGGTGTGGTTCAGATCAGGCAATCCTGCAAGGGCCCAGAAGAGGGTGCCCTGGATAAACAAGCCTCCCTGGACTGCTCTGGCCACATGCTCCTGGTCCAGCCATGCTGGACCTTTCCATTCTTTGCCCAAAGCCAGCAGCACGTGCCCACCTGTAAGTCTCTGTGTCTTCACCCGTGGACTAGGGATAAGAGTAGCACCCACCCCACAGGCTTATATAACTTCTTTGTGCCTTGGTTTGATCATTTGCAACGTGAAGATAATACTACTATCTATTTCAAATGGTTCAACATTTGGAAAACACTTAAACCATGTCTGGTACCAGTAAGCACCATAGAAATGTTTATTGTCATTGTTATTCTACTTCCAAGTTAGATGTGCTTCATGAATGTTCCTGTGTGAAACTTAGGAAAATTTCCTTTCTCTTAGGAAATGAAAATATTCCAGGGTCACAGAATCATAGCCTTTCAGAGCTGGAGTGAATTTTTAAAAATTAATCGAGCCCCACCCTTTTGTCTTTTAAATGATAAAAGTCATCTCAGTGTAACACAGCCAAGGTGAGCTGGGCCCATAATGCAAAGTCCAGACCAGAAACCGGTTCAGAGTTCTTTCCAACACACCATTTTCTGTCTGTGCTTATGAAACCAAGCACCACGTGTCAGGGGCCCCAAGCAAGTCAGAGTCTTTATTGCCACAGTCGAGCTTGGGTCCAGAGAGCAACACAGAAGCATAAAAGAAGAATTTGGAAACACTCCCCAACACCACCACCACCTCACTGTCTTTGAGGTACCTCTAGAAACCTGATCCCCTAATCCTATTAATAGAACCTCTAGAGCTATTGCTGAGTCCCATCTGGGGTGCACGTACCACAGCTTTCAGTGGAATTCCAGGGATTCAATAGGAAAGTTCTTCCAGTTCTTCAAAAATGAGCTGTGTTTATGCTACCTCTTAATTCTCCCTAAAATGTCTCTTGCCCTGGGGAGAGTTTATGTAACTTTCTACTAAGGTCAAAGCAGTGTTCTCTTTCAGCAGCTGGATATTAATTGGTCATTGATCTTTGAACTATGCTTTTTCAGACTGCTGCGCTGAGAAAAATGAGTAACATTTGTCTTCTGGAGTGCTTTCTGTAGAAAGCCTTTCGCAGGAATCTTTTCTCTCCTTTGCCACAGCCACCCTCCTCTAGGTGGGCCCTTTTTACACTCCCAGGTGATTTATCACAAGGTGCTCTAGTGCGCTGGTCAGGAGGACAGCTTTAGGGTGAGACCTGGGTTTGAGCCCGGGCTCTGCTGTTAGTGTGCAGGGAATTGCTTTGGGGGTTTGGCTGAAGTCCTCTTAGCAGAGACACAACGGTGCTGGCTCCGGCTCCAATCTGTGCACACACAGAGCAAATTTTTTTGCCTCTCTTCTCAGATGGGGCTCACCACCACCCCCAGTGCAGGAGGATTCTCATGTTTAAACTGTGATGGTCGTCTCTCTGATGGAAGATGCTGCCTACGACCCAGTCTTCATGGATGCTCTCCAGACCTTTCACTGCTTTTTCTATTTCCTGTTTGGCTTTCAGCTTTTCTTGTCTGTCAATATCATCACCTCCCAGTGGAAGAAGGGAAAGTAGGAAAGCTGTGCCCAGGAGATGCCAAAAGGCTATAGAGCATGATTGCATACGAAAGCTAACTTTCCCCAGAACTAACCAGCCATTTATCTGGTTTGCTGGCTTAAAGAAAATCTGCTTTGTGATTTTTCTCTGAGCTCCAACAGAGTGGAGGAAGGAAGATTATGAGTTGTCCTTACTTTTAGACTTTGCAAAGTTATTCACTTATGCCAAGGCTCTGCACACTTCCTTGAAAAGAGAGAAGGGAGAGGTGTTTTTACACCTGTTCTTTCCAACTTACTCTTTCTGCCCACATTCTTACCACAGCTTACCTGGCTCTTCCATGATTTTCCTGCTGGCCAGCTGCTGACCATCCCTCCTTCCTGATCCTCCCTAAACCCATACACCTGATTTGAGCCACTTTGTTTTCCATAGCGAATTTGTTCCAGATACAAACAAATTTCCTCCCTTCTCAGTTCAGTGCAGCAGTTTGGAAATTTTTTGAAAGACCTTTTTTAAGAACCTAATGGGCGCACTAGTATTGAGCTGGTATTCACCACTGTGATCCGACTGATTATAAAGTCACTGAAATATTGCAAATGACATGATATTATATAGAGAGAGCCCTAAAGACTCCACTAAAAACTAGAAGTGATCAACAAATTCAGTAAAGTTGCAAGATGTGGAATCAATGTATAAGAAGCAGTAGCATTTCTATACACTAACAACAAACTATCCAAGAAAAAACTTTTTTAAAAATCTCATTTATAATGGCATCAAAACCAGTAAAATATTTAGGAGTAAATTTAATTTAAAAAGTGAAATATCTGTACACTGAAAACTATAAAACATTGATGAAAGAAATTGAAGAAAACACAAGTAAGTGATAAAAGAGTCCATGCTCTTAAATTACAAAATTAACATTATTAAAATATCTTTATTACCCAAAGAAATATATAGGTTCAATGTAATCTCTATCAAAATTCAAATGATATTTTTCACAGAAATGGAAAAAGGAAATCCTAAAATTTATGTGGAGCCACAAAAGACCCCAAATAGCCAAATCAATCTTAAACAAGAACAAAACTAGAGGCATCACACTTTCTGATTTCAAAATATACTACAAAGCTATAGTAAGTCAAAACAGTATGGTAATGGCATTAAAAACAGACATATAGACCAGTGGAACAGAATAGAGATTCTAGAAATAAATCTATGCATTTTAAGGCAATTGATCATTGGAAAAGTTCCAAGAATACACACAGGAAAAGAATAATCTCTTCAATACGCAATTTGAGAAAACTGGATAGCCACATATGGAAGAATGAAACTAGACCCTTATCTCATAGCATATAAAAAAATCAACTCAAAATGGATTAAAGACTTAAATATACCTGAAAATCCCTTGCATTACTATACACTAACAATGAGAAAACAGAAAGAGAAATTAAGGAAATAATTCCATTCACCATTGCAATGAAAAGAATAAAATACCTAAAGAAACAAAAGACCTATATATAGAAAACTGTAAAACACTGATGAAAGAAATCAAAGAGGACACAAATAGATGGAGAAGTATACCATGTTCGTGGATCAGAAGAATCAATATAGTGAAAATGAGTATACTAACCAAAGCAATCTATAGCTTCAATGCAATCCCTATCAAGCTACCAATGGTCTTTTTCTGAGAACTAGAACAAATAATTTCACAATTTGTATGGAAATACAAAAAACCTCAAATAGCCAAAGCAATCTTGAGAAAGAAGAATGGAACTGGAGGAATCAACCTGCCTGACTTCAGGCTATAGTACAAAGCTACAGTCATCAAGACAGTATGGTACTGGCACAAAGACAGAAATATAGATCAATGGAACAAAATAGAAAGCCCAGAGATAAATCCACACACCTATGGACACCTTATCTTTGACAAAGGAGGCAAGAATATACAATGGAGAAAAGACAATCTCTTTAACAAGTGATGCTGGAAAAACTGGTCAACCACTTGTAAAAGAATGAAACTAGAACACTTTCTAAACTATACACAAAAAGAAACTCAAAATGGATTAAACATCTAAACGTAAGACCAGAAACTATAAAACTCCTAGAGGAAAACATAGGAAAAACACTCTCTGACGTAAATCATAGCAGGATACTCTATGACCCACTTCCCAGAATAATGGAAATAAAAGCAAAAATAAACAAATGGGACCTAATTAAACTTAAAACCTTTTGTGCAATGAAGGAAACTATAAGCAAGGTGAAAAGACAGCCTTCAGAATGGGAGAAAATAATAGCAAATGAAACAACGGACAAAGAATTAATCTCAAAAATATACAAGCAACTCCTGCAGCTCAATTCCAGAAAAATAAAGGACCCAATCAAAAAATGGGCCAAAGAACTAAACAGACATTTCTCCAAGGAAGATATACAGATGGTTAACAAACACATGAAAAGATGCTCAACATCACTCATTATCAGAGAAATGCAAATCAAAATCACACTGATGTACTATCTCACGCCAATCAGAATGGCTGCTATCAAAAAGTCTATAAACAATAAATGTTGGAGAGGGTGCAGAGAAAAAGAAACCCTCTTATGCTGTTGGTGGAAATGCAAACTAGTACAGCCACTATGGAGAGGAGTGTGGAGATTCCTTAAAAAACTGGAAATAGAACTGCCATACGACCCAGCAATCCCACTGCTCATACACACCGAGGAAACCAGAAGTGAAAGAGACACATGTACCCCAATGTTCATCACAGCACTGTTTACAATAGCCAGGACATGGAAGCAACCTAGATGTCCATTGGCAGACGAATGGATAAGAAAGCTGTGGTACAAATACACAATGGAATATTACTAAGCTATTAAAAAGAATGCATTTGAATCAGTTTTGATGAGGTGGATGAAACTGGAGCCTATTATACAGAGTGAAGTAAGTCAGAAAGAAAAACACCAATACAGTATATTAACGCATATGTATGGAATTTAGAAAGATGGTAACGATGACCCTATATACGAGACAGCAAAAGAGACATAGATGTAAAGAATAGATTTTTTGGACTCTGTGGGAGAAGGTGAGAGTGGGCTGATTTGAGAGAATAACACTGAAACATGTATATTATCATATTTGAAATAGACCACCAGTCCAGGTTCAATACATGAGACAGGGTGCTCAGGGCTGGTGCACTGGGATGACCCTGAGAGATGGGATGGGGAGAGAGGTGGGAGGGGGGTTCAGGATGGGGAACACATGTACACCCATGGCTGACTCATGTGAATGTATGGCAAAAACCACCACAATATTGTAAAAGTAGTTAGCCTCCAGTTAAAAATAAATTTTTTAAAAAGTAGGCAAAGAACCTAAAAAGGCATTTCACAAAAGAAGACATACATGAAAAAAATACAACATCACTAATCATTAGAAAAATACAAACCAAAACCACAATAAGGTGTAACTTCCATCTGTTAGCATAGCTATTTTCAAAAGACAAGTTTTGGATGCAGAGAAAGGGGAACACGTATACACTATTGGTAGGAACGTAAACTGGTACAGCCATTATGGAAAACAGTATGAAGGTTCCTTAAAAAATTAAAAAGTGAACCACCTGTTGTCGACAGAAAAAAAATGCACAACATGAGAGTTGTAAGTAAACTTTATTTGGGCACAAAATGAAGGCTATAGCCCAGAAGACAGCATTTCAGATAGCTCTGAGAAACTGCTCCAAAGAGGTAGATGAGAGGTCAGTATTATATACGATTTTAGTGCAGGGGGTTATATGCAGTGAAACACACATTTTGGTAGAGGCTTGCATGAAGAGCAGAGGTCATCATTAAAGATGTTAGTGCTCTTCTAGACATGAGGAGGTGCAAGAATTGGGCTCATAAAATTGTCTCCTGAAAATATCTAGCCATCTGAAGGTTTGTTCTGCTGTTTTTTCCCAGAGAACACATTCTTGATCTCCATCCTAAACTCCTTTCAGGGTGTGTTGAAGATTAGCAGTACAGCAGTTTGTGGCTTAGTCCCTGCAGAGGCAGATTGCTTTGCCACCACATGGACTTTAACCCGCCAGGCTCCTCTGTCCATGGGATTTCCCAGACAAGAATACTGGGATGGGTTGCCATTTCCTTCTCCAGAGGACCTTCCCGATCCAGGGATCAAACCCACATCTCCTGCACTGGTAGAGGCAGATGGCAAGGGCCAGTTTTTAGTTGACACTATGATCCAGAAGTACAACTTCTCAGTATATTTCAAAAGGAAATGCAATCGGGTCTTGAAGAGATATCCGCACTCCCACGTTCCCTGCAGCATTATTCACAATAGCCAAGGTATAGAATCGGCCTAAGTGTCCATCAGTGGATGAACGAATAAAGGAAATGTGGTGTATGAATACACAGAGGAATATTATTAGGCTTTAAAAAAGAAGGAAATCCTATCTTTTGCGACAACAAGGATGAACCTAGAGGACATTATGTTAAGGGAAATATAAAGACAAACGCTGCATGATCTCACCTATATGTGGAATCCAAAAAAGTCAAACTTAGAAGCAGAGAGTAGAACGATAGTTGCCAGGGAGTCGGGGGTAGAGAAAATGAAGTGATGTTTGTAAAAGGGTACAAAGCTTCAATTCTACAGGTTGGATAAATGAATTATGGAGATCTGCTGTGTAGCATGGGCTTCCCTGGTGGCTCAGCTGTAAAGAATCCACCTGCAACACAGGAGGCTGAAGTTCAATCCCTGAGTCAGGAAGACGCCCTGGAGAAGGAAATGGCAACCCATTCCAGTATTCTTGAGGTTGTAAAAGAGTCAGAGACCACTTAACAATTAAACAACAACAAATAAGTAGCATGGTGACCATAAGTAACAACTGTATACTTGAAATCGGGTCAGGCAACATGTTCTCATCATACACACACACACACACACACACACACAAATAGTAACTATGTGAAGCAATGGGTATGTCCAGTTGACCAAGGTTATCATTTCACAATGTATCCATATATCAAAACATCGTTGTACACTGTAAATATGTGTAAGTTTTATTTATCAATTACACCTTGATAAAGCTAGAGGGTGAGGGTAGGGGATTTAAACACTGGTACTCATTCAGCAGCTTCCCCAAGATTCCTGCAAGTGAGTCATTCAATCGTGTCCTACTCCTTGTGACCCTATGGAATTAGGGTTGGTGATGCAGCCCACCAGGCTCCTCTGTCCATGGAATTCTCCAGGCCAGGATACTGGAGTGGGTAGCCATTCCTTTCTCCAGGGGATCTTTCCAATCCAGGGATCAAACCCAGGTCTCCCACATTGCAGGTAGATTTTTTGCCAACTGAGCCACCAGGGAAGTCCCACCAACAAAGGTAGCTGTTGTTCAGTCTCTAAAGTGTGTCCCACTCTTTGGACTGCAGCACATCAGACCCCTCTATCATTCACTGTGATAGAGTGTGATAGAGTTTGTTCAAATTCATACCCATTGATGCTCTCTAACCAACTCATACTCTGCCGCCCCCTTCTCCTTTTGCCTTCAGTCTTTCCCAGTATCAGGATCTTTTTCAAGGAGTTGGTTCCTCGCATCAGGTGGCCAAAGTTTTGGAGCTTCAGATTCAGCAACAGTCCTTCTAATGAATATTCAGTGTTGATTTGATCTCCTTGCTGTACAAGCAAAGGCAGGGCACCCACTAAAGCAGCAGGGGGCGCTCCAGATCTCTGCCCCAACACAGCCAGCATCCATTCCACTGATTAATGCTTGTCCTTAAAATAGTTCCCCTTAGCATGGGGAATAAATAAGATTACACATTTCCAGAGGTAGATTCCTCATCTGAAATTGAGTGGCCAGAGACCGGCAGGCTCCCACTGCCTAGAGGACATAGCCAAGCTCCTCCTGGAACCCTGCCCTGTCCCAGGTAAACTCCCTGCTGGTTGAGGCCAAGGACATTTCACTGTTCCTTCTGTTTCTCGCCTAGAACCTGAGCTCCCTCCTAGAAGCATGAGGCCTCCTGGCCCCGTGATCCCCAAACAGCCACTGAGGATCAGTGTCCAGCTGTGATGAGGTTTTACCAGCCTGCTGAGACATGAGTGAAGCAAGAGACACACCCATACAGAGTGGGGTTTGTTTTGTTTTGAAGAGGAGAACAATGGTTTATTTTATTTTTTCACTATTAACTGTTATGAAATATATAACATATAAAATTTTCCATCTTCAACATTTTTAAGTCTACAGTTCAGAAATGTTAAGTATATTTACATTATGAAGAATTTTTTCAGTGTGCAAAACTGCCCCTCTGTAGCTATCAAACAATAACTCCCATATCCCCCTCTCCTCCATCCCTGGCAACCACCATTCTATTTTCTCTAAGAGTTTGATTACTCTAGATCCCTAATATAAGTGGAATCATACAGTATTTGTCTTTTTGTGACTGGCTTATTTCACTTAGCGTAATGTCCTCAAGTTTCATTTATGCTGTTGCATATGTCAGAATTCCGTTCTTTCTTGATCTGTGCATTATCTGGTATCTATATACCACTTTTTGTTCATCCATTGATCTGTCAGTGAACAATCTGGTTGCCTCCACCTTTTGGCTATTGTGAATAGTGCTGCTATGGATACGGGTGTACAAATACCACTTCAAGACCTTGCTTTCAATTCTTACGGGTATACATATCCAAAAGTAGAAGAAGTTGGAGCATATGAAAATTTTAATTTTTTTAAATTGTTTTCTAGAGCACCACTTTACATTCCCACCAACAGGGACCATGAGTTACAATATCTCCACATTCTTACCTATATTTGTTATTTTCATTTCATTTCAAGAATGGGTGTGATCATATAGGGTGTGAAGAGAAATTTTTATTTCATCATCTTTTATTCTAGGATTGTGTCTTTTTTTTTTTTTTTTTTTTTTTAATATTGAAATAACTTTTTATTAAATAGGAAGAATTAAAAGTTGAAATTAAAAAAAAAAAAAAAAAAAACAGACAAATGTGTTCTCATTTGAAATAGTTATACAATAAATATTCCTGTTTTGGTCCAGAATAGCCAATAAAGTTTAGTATAAAAGGTAAACTATGCTACTCTCTGCCACTATCAGTTCAGTTCAGTTCAGTCGCTCAGTTGTGTCCGACTCTTTGTGACCCCATGAATCCCAGCACTCCAGGCCTCCCTGTCCATCACCAACTCCCGGAGTCCGCCCAAACTCATGTCCATCGAGTCAGTGATGCCATCCAACCATCTCATCTTCTGTCATCCCCTTTTCCTCCTGCCCCCAGTCCTTCCCAGCATCAGGGTCTTCTCCAATGAGTCAGCTCTTCGCATGAGGTTGCCAAATTATTGGAGTTTCAGTTTCAACATCAATCCTTCCAATAAACACCCAGGACTGATCTCTTTTAGGATGGACTAGTCGGATCTTCTTGCAGTTCAAGGGACTCTCAAGAGTCATCTCCAACACCACAGTTCAAAAGCATCAATTCTTCATCGTCCAACTCTCACATCCATACATGACTACTGGAAAAACCATAGCCTTGACTAGACGGACATTTGTTTGCCAAGAAATGTCTCTGCTTTTTAATAAGCTGTCTAGGTTGGTAGTAACTTTCCTTCCAAGGAGTAAGAATCTTTTAATTTCAATGCTATAATCACCATCTGTGGTGATTTTGGAGCCCAACAAAATAAAGTCTGCCACTGTTTCCACTGTTTCCCCATCTATTTCCCATGAAGTGATGGGACCAGATGCCATGATCTTAGTTTTTTGAATGTTGAGCTTTAAGCCAACTTTTTCACTCTCCTCTTTCATTTTCATCAAGTGGCTTTTTAGTTCCTCTTCACTTTCTGCCATAAGGGTGGTGTCATCTGCATATCTGAGCTTATTGATATTTCTCCCGGCAATCTTGATTCTAGCTTGTGCTTCTTCCAGCCCAGCAATTCTCCTGATGTACTCTGCATATAAGTAAATAAACAGGGTGACAATATACAGCTTTGACGTACTCCTTTTCCTATTTGGAACCAGTCTGTTGTTCCATGTCCAGTTCTGTTGCTTCCTGACCTGCTTACAGGTTTCTCAAGAGACAGGTCAGATGGTCTGGTATGCCCATCTCTTTCAGAATTTTGCATGGTTTATAGTGATCCACACAGTCAAAGGCTTTGGCGTAGTCAATAAAGCAGAAATAGATGTTTTTCTGGAACTCTCGCTTTTTTGATGATCCAGCAGATGTTGGCAACTTGATCTCTGGTTCCTCTGCCTTTTCTAAAACCAGCTTGAACATCTGGAAGTTCATGGTTCATGTATTGCTGAAGGCCGGCTTGGAGAATTTTGAGCACTACTTTAATTATAAACAATTCCCAACCTAGGGAATATAAAGAGCACATTCTAATTTGCACAGTGTCCTGTTTTGAAGTATTTTTGTTTCAGTATCAGGTACATCTATACTCCACATATTTGAACACATTTTAGCAGGCTTTTTTTCACATTTAAAAAAATTCTTTTACACTGTGGTTTATTACAGGCCATCGTTCCCTGTGCTACACATTAGTACCCTGTTGTTTATTCATTCTAAAAGAAGGTATTCTTTTTAATATCCTTACATGGAAATTTTTTAAATTGACATTGCTACGTTAATTCCAGCCATTAAAAGAAAAGCTTCAGATCAAAACATCCAAGTCTAGAAACTATTGGGCAGGAAGAATAATAAATGCACTAATACTTGCTTAGGGTAAGAAGACGATGGGTTTAAAATACAAAAAAAGAAAGAAAGAAAGAAAGAAAATAAGTGGATTGTAGAATATATGGGATAGAGACAGGATAATATTGCTTAGCTGGAAGCCAGTCCTATTCCTGCTAATCTAGGAGGGGGAGCAGATGGTTTTGGGGTAGTGCCCCAGCCTCCCCACCCCATTTCGGGAAGACAAGACTGTGAGTTGAGAATGGATGCAACAGGAACAGGATGATCAGTCCAACTGGCCACCACTGATATTCTTCATTTCATATTCCTCTTTAGTTTCTTCCCCCAGTTAAATTACTTGTGGAAAACTGCACTCTCTATGTGGCTGGTAACTCCACTGGAATTTATTTCACATCCCAGGAACTAAAGGAAAACTGCAGGTGTGCTTAGAAAGGCTATGCTACACAGAGCCACCTTCATACACAGCAAAAAGTCTAGAAAAACTAATCTAGTGCACACTGATCAGCTTTATAAGACCTCAGGTATTATCCCATTGTAGACTTAAACTGTCTAAATTTCTGTACCTTGTCATAATTTTTAGCACCAAAGAGAGAGAGAAAGAAAGAGATGATTGATTTTGTATGGCAGAATTTATAAGGGATAATATCACACCATTGTGTAGAATATCAACTCAGCTAATATAAATGAGATGAAGCCTGATATCAGAGGCTGGGTTTTTTTAACCAATAAGAACATGAAGAGATGAATCGGTGTGTCTGTTTAAAGGTCGTTATCTTGAAGGCTATAAATGTATTTTAATGATTTCTGAAATACATTCTTTTGAATGATTCCCCAGGCTATAAATTGCCATGCACTCGGAATGGATGTGATTTCTGGAAATAACTAGAAGTGATTCAGAGCCACATCTGGTGAAGATGATTGGAATCACGCAGGGAAACGCTAGTTTCATCTAAAAAGGAGATATGGTTACAAAATAATATAGCTGGTTTGTAAACCTTTGTGAAGGCAATTCCAAAAGAAGAATTCTGGAAATGTGTCGAGCAATGAAACACATTATCGGTAAAAGTGTAGGTGCCCAGCTTGACTGCTCTGTAGAAAAACCAAGTTTAAACTCTGCCATGAATATCTGGGGAAAGAAAAACAAAAACTTTGCTTTCCAAGGATACCGCCTAACTACTGCTCATGGAATGCCAGACACATGCTGGCGACCCACAGGCCATGTCTTGGCCTCCACTTCTGTTTTCTTTGGCTTGGAGAGTAGTTTTAAACTCTGAATATTTAAATTGGGATATTTAAATTTTTTATTAATTCAAAAATTTTATGCTGTAGTTGATTTACAATGTTGTATGATTTTCAAGTGTACAGCAAAGTGATTCAGTTATATACATGTCTATTCTTTTTCAGATTCTTTTCCCATTTGGGTTATTACAGAATATTTAAATAGAGTTCCCTGTGCTATACAGTAGGACCTTGTTGATTATCTGTTTTATATATAGTAGTGTGTAACATGTTAACCCCAAGCTCTTAATTTATCCCTCTCCCTCTAAACCTTTCTCCTCTGGTAACCATAAGTTTGTTTTCTAAGTATGAGTCTGTTTCTGTTATGTAAATAAGTTCATTTTATCATTTCCTGAAAGTTTTTAAAATCTCAGTTTCTGACTAATCATGGGAAATCAGCAGAATTGTGCTGCCACTACCAGGCATGTTCTGGTACCAGACTGCTTGTGTCTGAGGCTCAGCTCAGCCACTTTTCTACTTGTTTGGCCTTCAAATTACTTGGCCTCTCTGTGCCTCCGGACTCGAAGCAACTCAAGTTATCATCTTCATCTGGAAAACAGGGATAGTAACAGTAGCTCCATGTAGGGTTACTGTGAGCTTAAAATGAGATCATCTATTTGCCTCCACAAATGCCAGCTATTCCCTGGGAACACCACACCCTCTTTTCTGCAGTGGCTGCCTGTTCAAACGGAGCAAAGGTTCTCCAGTCCACACGGTTCCCGTGCGGTCTACTTTACCCACTCCAGTAACTCCCGGGCCCTTGTGGGCTCCTGCAGTTTGCAACTTCTGCCTTAGAAACAGGGATCTGGCCAAGCAGCCGCATTTCAAGATAAAGAAAGAACTACCTCCCAATCACAAAGTTAACTAACGGCTGTGCTGGCCAGCCGTCTGCCAGTCCATGGCCACGTCCGGTGCTCCTCAGCCCTGTAATCTTTGTTCTCACGGAGTCCTCCAGTGAGTTACAGGTGGCCCACAAAACTGCTCAAAAGCCATGCAGACTTACAGAGTAAATGGGATTTTTTTTCTTTCACTTGTAACTGATATTCTTCCTAGGCTAGGAGAAACAACTTAGACTTGCCAATAAAAAATATTTATATCTTTCCCAAATCTAAATTGTCTCCTTTCTGAATAAAATTTTAATCTGTTGAAAAGTAATGGAATTCTGTCTGGACTGGTTTGAGCAGCCCCACTAGAACAACTTCATCTCTGATTTTTATCTCCTTTCTTTACCTCTGGTCAGTGTCTGGGTACATGAGGAACACACTCTATTTTGGGGGCTTTGGGGAGAAAGTGTTCTCAAATTAGGCTTTGCAAGGAACTTCCCTGGTGGTCCAGTGGCTAAGACTCTGCGCTCCCATTGGTGGGGACCCAGGTTCGATTTCTGGTCAGAGAAATAGATCCAACATGCCTCAGCTAAGACCTGGTGCAGTCAAATAATTAAATGCTAAAATAAATCAATTAATAAAAGACGAGGCTTTGCAGAGGGTGTCACTGGACCACCCAGTGGCTGCACATCTTATTGTCATTCTCTGGCTGTCCCTCATCAACCAGACCCTGCCCAGGCTCTCACAAACACTGAAGTTCGCCTGATTTCCCTGCACTTCTAGCCTTAAAGCCCTCCATCAAGGGCCACCCAGCCACATAGTCTGCTTTGGGGCAAGCTCCCCAGAAGAAAACCTTAACCACCTCCACACTTGCTGCCTGGTCCTGGGGTCCCTAGAAAAAAGATCCTGTAGTAAAACTTAAAAGCCAGTGTGTTTCTAGCAAGAACTGTGTATACGTGCTAAGTCACTTCAGTCATGTCCGACTCTTTGTGACCCTATGGACCATAGCCTGCCAGGCTCCTCTGTCCAGGGGATTCTCCAGGCATGAATACTGGAGTGGGTTGCCATGCCCTCCTCCAGGGGATCTTCCCAACCCAGAGATCAAACCCGCGTCTCTTGTCTCCTACATCAACAGGCAGGTTCTTTACCACTAGCCACCTGGGAAGCCTAGGGGGACCTGGGGATGGGGAACAATCCCTGGGAAGCCAGAGTGAGAGGAAAAGGTCACTGAACAAGGACAAGGGGATGCAAACACAAGACAATGCTCAAGGAAATATAGCTGCCTGCCCAGCATTGTGGATGTCTCTAGAACGGCTGCCACTGGGATCTTGGAGTCATTAAATAGTCAAGAAAGGGGGAGGAAGGGGAGAGGAGGAAGGGCAAGGAATACATTTGTGGGCTCCTTCCACTTCCTGTCTCCCTGTTCCAACTTTACCCCACAAACCAAAACTTTCCTGCACGTCTGGGCTGCATTCCCCAGACCCTCTGTGCAGCACTCAGAGAAGCCAAACCCCTGTGAAAGCGTGCTGTGCCTGAACTTGAAAACGGTGGGGCTCTGGCTTCAGCTGCAATGGCTCCCATGGGACCCACATTTCACCGTTAGAGGGTGAGGTCCACAGTAGGCCCAGGGCAGTTGCTCGCTTGGGCCGGGCATTGCTGGCCCAGGCTGGCTACCATGAGAGAAGAGCTGCAGGGTCCAACACGGCTGGCCGCAGCCCCATGATCAGGCCCAGGGGTGCGTGGCCAAGGCAGTCCAGGGAAGCACGTAGGTTAGGTCCAGTGCACCCCCTTCTGGGCCCTTGTGGTACTGCCTGGTCTGAGCCACACCACAGCCTACAGACTTCCAGCCCCTACCTCCTGGGCTTACTGCATGGCTGAGGTGCCTGGGCTCTGGCAGCCCCAGGTGTGTGTAGGGGGCAGAATCTGAGAGTCCCCCTCCCAGAGTCCTCACTAACGCCCTCAGCATTCCCAGGTCTTATCCCTAAGTTCCTCCTTCCTCTTTATCTCAGGCTTCCCCTTCTGTTTCCTCTCTTATCACCGCCTACAATCCCTCAGGGCCAGAGGGGCAGTTCTGACCTTTCACTTCCACTATTTCACATCCTCCTGCTCAACAGCAGGCCTGTGGCCTAGCTTGGTTCGGTGGAAGAACCTTCTGGGCGGCCTCCAGGACTGGCTCCTGGCCTTGTTGGGAGAGGTGATCCACCATGCGGGTGCTGGCAAGTTCCTACTAGGAGTGCCAGGAGCCCCAGCTCTCAGCCCCTTTCCCAGGCCACGTCTCAGGGCTGTGCGTGCAAGGAGCAGCCCGAGGGACAAGGCAGCCTCTCCCTGAAGATAAAGAGCAGGTGATCCCGAAGCTCAGCGTTCCTTGGTCATGACCCCAATCATTGTCATCATCCCATCCCCAGCCTTTCTGTGAGCATCTGGTAAGCTCCAGTGAAGAACTTGTAGGCATGCTAAGTTGCATCAGCCATGTCCGACTCTGCAACTACATGGACTATAGTCTGCCAGGTTCTTCTATCCTTGGGATTCTCCAGGCCAGAATACAAGAGTGGGTTGCCGTGCCCTCCTCCAGAGGATCTTCCCAACCCAAGAATCAAACCCGCATCTCTTATGTTTCCTGAATTGTCAGGTGAGTTCTTTATCACTAGTGCCACCTGGAAAGCCCCAAAGAACCTGCTGTTGCTGCTGCTGCTAAGTCGCTTCAGTCGTGTCCGACTCTGGGCGACCCCATGGACAGCAGCCCAGTAGGTTCCTCTGTCCAAGGGATTCTCCAGGCAAGAATACTGGCGTGGGTTGCCATTTCCTTCTCCAAAAGAACCTGCAAATTGGTGCAAATTCTGTAGCTCCAAGGAGTTTTGTGTTTTTATTCTAGTCACATTCAGCCCTCAGCAACTCATTAAAAACCTTAGTTGAATTCTTACCAATTTGTACTATATCTAGATGCATCTGCCCTGGTCAGGCAAGTGTTCACAGCCCATTCCTTCTTGGAGATGCCTGTTTTCTTTAGATTTTTTTTTTTTCTCTCTCTCTGTTTTTTTAGCCAAAGAGCTTGTGGGATCTTAGTTCCCTGACCAAGGATTGAACCCAGGCCACAGCAGTGAAGCGTGGAGCCCTAATCACTGGACCATCAGGGAATTCCTTAAACTTCAAGTTAGTTGGTTGACACAACCTCAATTCTCTGACAGATTCAAGAGAAATGAATTTTAGATTTTCTGCCCAATCATCATATATTTGATTAAGGTCTAAAATACTAGAGAAAAAGATATGATAAACCAACTGAATAACATGACTCAGTAGTAAATGGAGAAATTGAAGGACAAACCATCAAACAGCAAGAGAAAACCCTTGTTTTTGTTTTCTTAAAACCCATATTAACTCTTGTATATTAAGCTGTTAAGAAAATTCTGGCATCTGCAAAGTTTCACAGTTCAGCTTGAATTGAGCTGGGAATGAGTGAGTTTTGATGTGGGTGATATTTTCATTAGAATCCTCTCTGAATTATATAATTTATAACCACGCTCATTTATCATTTAAAAACATTTTAAAATTAGAGAAGAAACACATTTTATCACTAAGTCATGAGCAATAAGCAAAGCATCCCAGTCACATGTTGTTGATTGCTGCCACGATCTGGGGACACCACATGAAAACAACGGAACCGAAATCTGTCTCATTGAGAGCGCTGGAATCATTTCTTCTCCAAGAAACAGAAATTAGAAGTCTGGGAAGGGCTGGCTCCTTGTAAATTTGGCATTGCTATGCCTCTTCTTAACCTATTTGATGACTAAAAATATTTCAATTGTTTGTGGCACCAAGAAGGCATTTAAAGGAATCCATAAAATTAGTATTCATATAATTAAGCTGTATGAGATGAGACAGGCTAGCAGGTCTCACACATTGAGATGGCTGCCCGGACAAGCAGAAACACCACAGTGGTTACCATTCACAGTGGCTTCAGTCAGACTTCATCCCAGCAAACACTTTGCCATCTGCTGACAACCAACAGTTACCTGGGCTGGAATCAGAGTTCCCAGACAGCCTGGCACCCTTAAACAATCCGGCCGTGTCAGGGTTGACTTCTCTTCTCTGAAATCACTTTCTTTAATCAACCATTTCCAGAAAAACATTTCCAGAATGAAATGAGTCATAATACATACGGGTAATATCTTAGCTGGTAGTATATTCCTTGGACATGTAGTTGCTTAGAATTTAATCTGAAGAAGGAACTAGCTTTCAGTCACTACAAAATTAAGTCAGATTAAGCCAAAATGTAAAACTTTGGAAATGCAGAATGTTCTTAACAGCTTAAAGGAGGTGGTAGAGTGTCAAACTCCGGATTTCTGGTTCCCACAATGGCCCAGTTGCTCATCAGTTCAGTTCAGTTCAGTCGCTCAGTCATGTCCGACTCTTTGCAACCCCAAGAACCGCAGCACGCCAGGCCTCCCTGTCCATCACCAACTCCCGGAGTCCACCCAAACCCATGTCCATTGAGTCAGTGATGCCATCCAGCCATCTCATCCTCTGTCGTCCCCTTCTCCTCCTGCTCCCAATCCTTCCCAGCATCAGGGTCTTTTCCAATGAGTCAACCATTCGCATGAGGTGGACAAAGTATTGCACTTTCAGCTTCAGCATCAGTCCTTCCAATGAACACCCAGGACTAGTTTCCTTTAGGATGGACTGGTTGGATCTCCTTGCAGTCCAAGGGACTTTCAAGAGTCTTCTCCAACACCACATTTGCTCATCAGAGAGACAAAAACCAAATTCATAGAATTTCAGGTATCTTCAAATAAAGAGATAGATAAAAACCAAGGAGCCCTGACCAAAAAAACAAACAAAAAAACTGAATGGTGTCCCACTGAGGAAAGTCTGATGTTACAAAATGATGTGTGCTGTGCTTAGTCGTTCACTCATGTCTGACTCATTGCGACCCCATGGACTAGAGCCTGCCAGGCTTTTCTGTTTATGGAGATTCTCCAGGTTAAGAATGTTGGAGTGAGTTGCCATGCTCTCCTCCAGGAGAATCTTCCCAACACAGAGATCAAACCCAGTTCTCCCTCATTGCAGGCGGATTCTTCAGTCTCTCATCTCCCCTTTTCCTGAATAATTAGGACTGGAAACGGATGGGGTCCTGAGCAGAACAGGCTTTGTAAAGAGAGAGCGTCTATTGAAACAGGTAGTTACCTGCTAGTTACCTGCTGTCACAACCAAGGTCTCCTAAGGTCAGAACTTTGTAGCAGCCTCCCCTAATTCTAAGCCTCCCCTTAGACTAGGCAGGAGGAAGAGTTTTCTATTGTAAAGCTGCCAAAGGAAGGGCTTTTCACGCAGATGAGTTTCTAACCACAGCCAATGGAGAAAACAAAAATATTTTTCTTTGGGCAGGAAAAACATTCTACCAGAGCATTAAAAAAAAAATTGTATTCCTTCTGTCACATTACTGAGATGTGTGCAAGACTAGCTTGTAAAGTTGCTAATTAGCCTGGGGCAGCTGTGTGGACAGATGTGAGGAGTTCGGACCCTGTGGCCAGATTGCCTGGGTTCACATCTTGCCTCTTCACTCCCACACTGTGGGAAATCGCTACACCAGCCTGTGCCTCTGATATTTTCATCTGTGTAATGAGAAAAAGGTTATCGTGAGGACAAAATAAGTTATTGCTTGCAAAGTGGGCCGGGGTCATAAAAAGAGCTCAGCAGGTATTATGTACAATTATTTTTTTTTAAAAAAAAGATTTATTTATTTAGTTATTCTATTTTTTTTTGGCTGCTCTGGGTCTTTGTTGCTGCACATGGGCTTTCACTAGTCATGGCGAGCAGGGGCTACTCTTCATTGGGGTTCGTGGGCTTCTCATTGTGATGACTTCTCTTGTTGCAGAACATGGGCTCTCGGGCTCTCGGGCTTCAGGAGTTGCAGCTCGCAGGCTCCGGAGCACTGGCTCATTTGTTGTGGCGCACAGGCTTAGTTGCTCCGTGGCATGTGGGGTCCTCCAGACCAGGGATCAAACCTGTGTCCCTTGCATTGCAAGGTGGATTCTTAACCACTGGACCACCAGGGAAGCCCCACGTACAGTTACTTTGGTGGCAAACTTTACATGCCTCAATTGCTTGTGCTCCATGACTACCAGTTAGCAGAGGAGGAGAGTTCCCATTGGATATTTGTTAACCTGAGGCTTCTTCAAAGCCCTTGCCCCATTAAGGGTTTTCTTTAATTGTCTTCTCCTCCTTGAAATTCCTGGAAGCCCTATGGCTCAGCTGGGACAGCCTTATGGATGCTTCCATACCACATACATTGCGCCCACTTGCCTCATTCTTGAGTTGTGTTGGGGTTTATACATTCATAGGATGAATTGCTGCTGCCTTTCAGAAAAAGAAACCAGGGTGGTATTTGTATAGCAAGGCAAAAATTTTACAACTTTAGTAAAGTGAACAATTTCCTATGCTATCATGTTAATATGAATTCTTTTACTGAAGTAGAATGTATATAATTAATAAGAATACAAAAATTGGAGAGCTCCAGGAGCAATTCAAAAGTGAAAAAACCTGTACAACCATCATCCTAAGACAAACAAGTTACTACCAGAACCTTAGATCTTCATCCCCATCCCCCACCTACTCCGGCTCCAAATGATGACTCTTCCTTAGAGAAAACTCCTCACTTCTAACCCTGCAGATTAGTTTTCCTGATTTTGAACCTTACGTAAAGGGAATTACAGAGCATGAACTGCATCTTGTTTCCTTCATTTGGTAGTAGAATTGTAATAACCACATAGTACGTTGGGGTGGTTTGCTTCCATTTCAATATCATTTGGCACACAGACTCGAGCATTTCTGATGAGTTATACCTAGAGGGAAAATGATGAATCACAGGGATTATGTATGTTCAAATTTAGTTTGTGTGTTCAAATGACAAACGATTTTCCATAGTATGGGTATCAAAGTGTACTCACATCAGTCATGGATAAGAATTTCAGTCGTTCAATCTCCTCACTAAACTGAGGGTAGTCAGGCATTTTATTTTTCATTGTAGCCCCTCTTTGTTCCGTTCAGTACAGTCTTTCAGCCATGTCCAACTCTTTGGGACACGATGAATTGCAGCACACCAGGCCTCCCTGTCCATCACCAACTCTCGGAGTCCACCCAAATCCATGTCCATTGAGTAGGTGATGCCATCCAGCCACCTCATCCTCTGTTGTCCCCTTCTCCTCCTGTCCCCAATCCTTCCCAGCATTAGGGTCTTTTCCAATGAGTCAACTCTTTGCATGAGGTTGCCAAATTATTGGAGTTTCAGCTTCAGCATCAGTCCTTCCAATGAACACCCAGGACTGATCTCCTTTAGGATGGACTGGTCGGATCTTCTTGCAATTCAAGGGACTCTCAAGTCATCTCCAACACCACAGTTCAAAAGCATCAATTCTTCGGCGGTAAGCTTTCTTCACCGACCAACTCTCACATCCATACATGACTACTGGAAAAACCATAGCCTTGACTAGACGGACATTTGTTGGCAAAGTAATGTCTCTGCTTTTAAATATGCTGTCTAGGTTGGTCATAACTTTCCTTCCAAGGAGTAAGAATCTTTTAATTTCAAGGCTGCAATCACCATCTGCAGTGATTTTGGAGCCCAACAAAATAAAGCCTAACACTGTTTCCACTGTTTCCCCATCTATTTCCCATGAAGTGATGGGACCAGATGCCATGATCTTAGTTTTTTGAATGTTGAGCTTTAAGCCAACTTTTTCACTCTCCTCTTTCACTTTCATCAAGTGGCTTTTTAGTTCCTCTTCACTTTCTGCCATAAGGGTGGTGTCGTCTGCATACCTGAGGTTATTGATATTTCTCCTGGCAATCTTGATTCCAGCATGTGCTTCTTCCAGCCCAGTGTTTCTCATGATGTACTCTGTATATAAGTTAAATAAACAGGGTGACAATATACAGCCTCAACATACTCCTTTTCCTATTTGGAACCAGTTTGTTGTTCCATGTCCAGTTCTAATTGTTGCTTCCTGACCTGCATACAGGTTTCTCAAGAGGAAGGTCAGATGGTCTGGTATTCCCATCTCCTTTAGAATTTTCCACAGTTTATTGTGATCCACGCAGTCAAAGGTTTTGGCATAGTCAATTAAGCAAAAATCGATGTTTTTCTGGAACTCTCGCTTTTTCGATGATCCAGCGGATGTTGGCAACTTGATCTCTGGTTCCTCTGCCTTTTCTAAAACCAGCTTGAACATCTGGACGTTCACAGTTCATGTATTGCTGAAGCCCGGCTGGGAGAATTTTGAGCATTACTTTACTAGCCCCTCTAGGGGTTCTAATTTATATTTCCCAGATGATTAACTGTATGGATCATCAGATACTTAATTAATGAATATCAGATGCTTTTGTGATATCTTTTTTCAACTATTGAGATTATGCAGTTTTCCCCTTCATGTTGTAAATACAGTATATTGCATTGACTGATTTTCGAAAGTTTAACTTTTCACTCTTGGAATAAATCCAGTTTGATCATCTTGATCAACTTCAATTTAATATTTTGTTTAAGATTTTGCATATATGACAGAAAAGCAACTGATCTTAAAGGATCCTTTCTTGTAAAGTCCTTAGGTCGCACTGACATTATAAAGCAAGATTCAAAACGTTAATGTTATCTCTTCCTCCAATGTTGGGGTGAATTCATTGACAGGGTTCTCCAGGCTTGAAGTTTTGCCTCATTTTGTTTTGCAGGATGGTTTTTCTGTTGAGAAACAGATGAATTAGCATCCCAAATGCCCATTTCTTTTCCTCTTCCTGCTATCCCCTTCTCAAGAGTAATGCCCACCCTGACTTCTAAGACCATTATTTAGTTTTGCTGTTGGTACCTTATGGAATCTGTTAAGCAAATAAATCTGAGACTTGTTTTTTGAACCAGTATATGGTTACTTTTGGTATTGTTTTACATACACCCAAAAAAATGCCTATTCTGAAGCTGTTGAAAGCTGTGTGCTATGTAAGTCAGTGAAGTTTGACCATTTTGCTCTTCAAATGTTGAATATCCTTAATGTCTATTAATCTGCTTATTCTATCAGTGAGAGATATGATAAAATCTCCAACTATGTGGATATAATTTTCCTTTTGCTTCTGTCCCTTTTTCTTATATTTTCTTGATATAATAACCTGAACATATCAATAGACTGATACAACAAATTGAATAGATTGAATATATTAATAGATATAACAAATTGATAGACTGAATATTTTACTGTTTTGAAATATCTCCCCTTACTTCAGTAACATCAATGTAGATTTCAAGGCAACAGACATTACTAAAGATAAGGAGGGATATTTCATAATAGTAAAATATGCAGTCCATCAGTCTAGCATGAACTGCTAAATGTACTGCAAAGCTGCTGGGAACATATTCTTTTGCTTTTCAATTATCTGAAATTGTCTTTATTTTGCCTTTATTCTTAAAGGATATTTTCAATGGAGTAAATATTCTGGGTTAACAAATTTATTTTTCACTTTAGCACACTGAAAGTATGGTCTGTCTTGCCAGCTTCGTTATGTTTGGTGAGAAGTGGTGGTTCTTGAAATGGCTGTAGCCATTGTTTTTGCCATTGAAGCTGTTGCCAAATGTATTCCTTTTTACCCTTACTGCCTTTGCAAATTTTTCCTTACCTTTTTTTAAATAGCAGATAGTTGATTTACAATGTGTGTTAGTTTCTGGTGTATAGCAAAATATTCAGTCATATGTATACATAAATGTTTGTTTTTAATTTGTTGATAATATTTCACTGTTGTTACCTATAGGCCTGGCCATTTTTAAAGACTTTCTGTCTTCTTCTTTTTTTTTTCTAGAAGTTCTACTTGTATGTACTTAAGTCTTGTTCCTTTATATTCGCCCTGCTTGGGTGTTTGTAGGACTCTAATTGGGGCTTGTCTTCTTTCATTACTTTTCGGAAATTATTGACCATTACAGTCCATGGGGGTCACAAAAGAGTCAGACATGATTTAATGACTAAACAAAAACATTTCTTTAAATATGGCTTCTACTTTCTCTCTCCTCTTTTCCCAGGACTCAAATTAAGTGTATTTTACAGCTTTTTACTGTGCCATACGTCTCTTGACTTGTCTTCATATTTTCTACATTTTAAAAGTTTCTCTGTGCTTTCATCTGGATTTTCTCTGACATATCTTCTCAACACTAATTCTGTCTACATAGTGTTTAATCTTCTGTTAAATCCAATCCATTGAGTTAATTTCATCTAATTGGGTTTTCCAGTTCCAGAATTTCCATTTTGATTCTTTCTTATAGTTTCCAGTTCTCTGCTGAATTTCCTGTCTTACAAATATTCATTTAATTTAAATTCCGTGTCAGATAATCCTAATATCTGAATCTCTTATGGGTCTTTTTTCCACTGATGCTTCCCTTTAAAAACATCTTGTTCTTTTTATAGGCCTGTTTTTTTTTTTTAAATGATTGCTAACACTGCAAACAAGAAAGTATAGACATCATATGAGGTTCTGCATGATATTTTTTAATAAAGGGAAGCTTATGTCAAGGTTTCAAAAGTCTTATAGATATCCAAAACTAGACATCAAAAAGCTGAGCAAAGACCTGGGAAAATGGTTTATGGACCTGAAACTGGGGACCAAGCTGTCCCAGCCATCTCTCAGGGAACTGCATGTCCCCTATCTGCTTCTTGCTCCTGCTCTGTGCTAATCAGTTTGTATTTCTGACTTACTAGCATATTGTTGCTGTTGCTGTTCAGTTGCTCAGTCATGTCTGACTCTTTGTGACCCCATGGACTGCAGCATGCCATTCTTCCCTGTCCTTCACCATCTCCTGGAGTTTGCTCAAACTCATGTCCATGGAGTCAATGATGCCATCCAATATAAACAACATAAAATGTCAACCTACCCCAAATCTTCACATTATAGATCTCATACTCACTTACATCTTCCTGACTGACTCAGCATATCTTAGTTCAAATTTCTGAGGAAGAGGATATAAAAAACTTAGCCAAGTCTGTGGCTGATTGGCACCTGTTGGAACAGGTGTGTACCTCAGGTCCAGTCACTACAGGTGGAGAGGTATGAATGCACATGTTCCAGAAAGCCAGCAAGATCAAGCTTAGAAGTAAGTCTCAGCAGGGCCTTGCTTAGGTGGTCCAGTGGTTAAGAATGTGCCTTCCAATGCAGGGGACATGGGTTCAATCCCCGGCCAGGGAACTAAGATGTCACATGCCATGGGGCAACTAATCCCATGTGTCCCCATGCCACAATGATCCCACATGCCACAAACAAGACCTCAGGCAGCCAAATTAATAAATAAATTTTAAAAAGAAGTCTCAGTAGAAACCGAAGATACTCCTGTCTAGTATGAAAACATTAATGTCAGTATCACTAGATTTTGTGTTGTCTTCTTCATTTGGGCTTCCCAGGTGGCTCTAGAGGTAAAGAACCCACCTGCCAATGCAGGAGATATAAGAGATGTAGGTTCAGTCTCTGGGTCAGGAAGGTCCCCTGGAGGAGGGCGTGGCAAACCCACTCCAGAATTCTTGCCTGGAGAATCCTACGGACAAAGCAGCTTGGCAGGCTGCGGTCCACAGGGTGGCCAACAGTTGGACACAACCGAAGCAACGTAGCACGCATGCACACACGTCATCTGTTCGCTTTTCTGAAGATAAATTACATCTCTGCTTTTCATTTGACTTCTCTTTTCATGAGTGAATAGAATTTGACTTCATATATGTATCCCTCGTGGATGACATATTTTTCCGGAATTTACTTCTGGTTCTGTCAGGCTGTTAGAGGCTATTACCTTAATTCCATGTGGGACTGAATTGATTTGGAACTGAGTTTTAGTGTGTGAGTACTGGTCTATTTCTAGCTCATCCTTATTCATAGACAGCCTTGACTATCACAGCCCCTCAGGGTCCTAACCTTAGATCTAGTGACCAGACCCCATTCTCCTTGGCACACTCCGAACTCTGGGAATTTTGTCATCCCCCTCCCCATGAGACCGTCAAAAGGTCTGAGGCCCTCAGCCTCTGCTTTCACTTTCATACTTGAAAACTGCCTAGAGGGAAAAAGATGAGCCTTGAATACCAGGCTCATTTCTCTTGGCTTCTTTCTTCTTCTAGATCTTTGCCTAACAAATGTTCACTTCCTTAGTACCTTTTCAATTCCTTCAAATAGATTTTTAATATTTTGCCTAACATGTCTAGTTATTCTTAGGTTGCAGGAGGTTGTCCAAGTCAACTTAGCCACTGCAGAAAGCCAAACTTCATATGTCATCCATGTACTTCCCAAGAATGTTATCATTTTAGAATAAGAATTGGTCTTATTCCCAGGATCTTTGGTCACTCCATATTATGGAAGATCTTATAGCTAACTTTTATATTAATTATCTCACCTGATGCTTTTTCTCAACAGCTTTCTGAAAATATAAGCCCATATGGCACATTTTCTGCTCTTGCTCCTTGTCTGAGAGAGATCCCAAGCTCAGGGTGAGCAACCTGTGAATATGGAACAGTGTTATCTAAGCTTCATCCAGCTTGGGTGTTGCAAGTGGGATAATGATGACAATGCTTCTTTCTCTGCTTCTTAAATTTGTTATCATGTCTATGACAACGTCAGGCTACGAGATCCATTCTTCCATTTCCTTCCACTCACCATCAGTTCTATTTCTAGATTTCTCCCCACTGGAGTGATTGTCTCCTACCAAGTGTCTTGGTCTTCTACACTTCCTTCCTCCAGGACATCTTTCAACATCTTCTGTATGCCAGGCAGGAATCTAGCCCTGGAACTGGACCACTGGAGCACCCCTGGGTGAGTCCTCTTTACCTAAGTGGTCATTAATTGTCCTTCTACCTTAGTATATGTCATTCTCTGCCTTGGAAAACTTTACCTCCTCTGATGCTTGTTCCAAACTAGTAAGGAGTCATCTAGTATTCCTGGTATTGTGATTCTGAGGCACAGCCTGCCCCCTTGTCCCACTTTTCCTTTTTATTCCACCAGCTGATCCCCTCCAGTGCCCCCAAATAATCTCACAGATGCCATCTTCCATTGTGCCTGCAGCTCAAAAGCCATAGAAAGCCCTGGCTGATTACACCACTCCAGGAACCTAGAAGTTTCTCATGCCTGCTTCAGTCTTCCCCTGCTACCTTATCAGTGAGTTCAGTCACTCAGTCACATCTGACTCTTTGCCACCCCATGGACTGCAGCACACCAGGCCTCCCTGTCCATCACTAACGCCCAGAGCTTACTCAAACTCATGTCCATTGAGCTGGTGATGCCATCCAACCATCTCCTCCTCTGTAATCCCCTTCTCTTCCTGCCTTCAACCTTTCCCAGCATCAGGGTCTTTTCAAATGAGTCAGTTTTCACATCAGGTGGCCAAAGTATTCAAGCTTCAGCTTCAGCTTCAGCATCAGTCCTTCCAATGAATATTTAGGACTGATTTCCTTTAGGATTGGCTGCTTGGATCTCCTTGCAGTTCAAGAGACTCTCGAGAGTCTTTTCCAACACCACAGTTAAAAAGCATTAGTTCTTCGGTGCTCAGCTTTCTTTATGGTCCAGCTCTCACATCCACGCATGACTACTGGCAAAACCATAGCTTTGACTAGACGGACCTTTGCTGGCAAAGGAATGTCTTTGCTTTTTAATACGCTGTCTAGGTTTGTCATAGTTTTTCTTCCAAAAGAAGAAAAAGGAGCAAGTGTCTTTTAGTTTCATGGCTGCAGTCTCCATCTGCAGTGATTTTGGAGCCCAAAAATATAAAGTCCATCACTGTTTCCATCGTTTCTCCATCTATTTGCCATGAAGTGATAGGATTGAATGTCATGATCTTAGTTTTTTTAATGTTTGAGTTTTAAACCAGCTTTTTCATTCTCCTCTTTCACTTTCATCAAGAGGCTTTTTAATTCCTCTTCGTTTTTTTGCCCTAAGGGTGGTGCCATCCACATATCTGAGGTTATTGGTATTTCTCCCAGCAATCTTGATTGCAGCTTATGCTTCATCCAGCCTGGCATTTCACATGATGTACTCTGCATATAAGTTAAATAAGCTGGGTGACAATATACAGCCTTGACGTTCTCCTTTCCCAATTTGGAGCCAGTCTTATACCTCAAGTATAATCTTCCTATACTGGAGGTCATTTCGCCCCAGTCTGGTGACTGTTACATAGGGACAGGGCTGACTGCAGGACTAGTCTGGATTTGAAGGCTGGTAGGAATGGCAACTCAGCTCAGCTACAGAAACTTCCCACTTTGTTTTTTATCATCTCTTCACCTGGAAAACAATGCAAAGTATGTGCAAGCCTTTGGGGATGTACGATAATTCAAGCTAGGGCAATTGGGTTTGCTGGGTCTCCCTTATCTTTCAAAAGGCATGTCCAGAGATGGGTGGTCTCAGCCATCTGCCGAGAGAGTGGAATTTCCCAGGTCAGAGGAGGCTGACTTCCAAATCTTACTGCTTTTCATATCAGCCAGGGGCTGGAGCCTGCCAGCCACGTTACCTAAACTGAATATCCTAGATCCATCACTTCTTGCGGAGCCAGTTACACAGCCTAGTCTCATTTTTACTTTTCATTTCCCTCAGGGCAATGAGACCTATTCCTTAATCATCTGTTCTCATTCTGTCCAGGGGCTCTTCCAAACTTTCATCTCTCTACCTTTTCTCTCCCTCTCATTAGAAATCTTTGAATCAGTCCCCAATAAAATGAAAACCACAAGGCGAGAACCCTTCATGACCTCTTACATCTTCTGTCTTCTGCTCGTCTTGGGAAAATTGGTCCAACTGGTCCCTCTACTAAATCTCCACCATGCTTTGGAATCCTTTCTCCTTATTCCTTCAGCCCTTCACTCCACCATCATCTCTTGTCTCTCCTTTATCTTGTCAACTTAAAAAACAGTCACAACCTAGAAATTGAGAGTCATGTTTTATTTGGTGGGAATTTTTAGGATTTCAAGCCCGGAAGACAGCATCTCAAGTAAGTCTGAAAGAACTGTTCCGAGCTGGCAGGAGAAGGATTCAGGTTATATAGAAGTGTACCACAAACCTCAAAGATTATTGTGAATTAAGGAAAAGCAGATATCTCAAATTAAGGAATTTAGTGCTCCTCTATGTACGGGAAGATGCAAATGTCTGGGCACACTGAAAACATTCCTTTCATATGCATCTCAGCTATCTGGGGCCAGCATCCTGCTTTTGGTTTTTCACATCCTTAGCTCCTCATTCACCACTGCAGAGTGGCAACAGTCAACAGCTGCTGGATCGCAAGCATTGTTCTCCCTTTTTGAGCACAGCTGGGGCTCAGAAATTCACATTTGGAGGCCCCAAATCGCCAATGGCTGCGACATCCTTGTTTACTGATATGGCAGGAAATGCTCCATTTCACATCTCGAGAGTATTCCAAATTCAAAAAAGGAGGGAAAAGTGGATTGTTCATTGCTCATAGGAATATGTAACTGCTAGAACTCATTTTTAAACTTGCCTCTATTGATCAATGAGTTTTGTGTCAGGATCCACATGTGGTATTTCGACTTGTAAGAAATGTATGTTTGGTCTTTGTCCCAGTTTCTGACATAAAGCTCCTAAAATCCTTGGTAGAAAATATGGTGTCTTTTGTTATGTCAATGAGATGCCTTTTAGAAAGCCCCTAGTAACCTAAGGATGGGGCTGCTTGCCAGGGGAACCAGCCCTGTGATTAGAGGGTTGCAATTTCCAGTCGAAACCCCTCATCTCCAGAGAAGAGCTGGAGGATGTGTTCAATCACCAATACCCAATGATTTAACCAATCAGGGCTGTTATGAAGCCTCTTTAAAAACTCAAAAGGACAGACTTCAGAGAGCTTTCATTAACACGTGAAGATTTGGGGAGTGGTGCACTTAGGAAGCATGGGAGCTCCAAGACCCACATACCTTGCCCTTTGCGTCTCTTCCATTTGGCTGTTTCTGAGTTTAATAAATTGGTAATGGAAGGGGCCTCCCAGGTGATGCAGTGGTAAAGAATCCACCTGCCAATGCAGGAGACGCAGGTTCTATTCCTGGGTCAGGAGATCCCTTAGAGAAGAAAATGGCAACCCACTCCAATGGACAGAGGGGCCTGCAGGGGCTACAGTCCATGGGGTTCCAAGAGTCCGACACGACTTAAGTGACTAAACAATGACTTTGGAAGTGACTATTGCTCTAAGTTCTATGAATCACTATAGCAAATTAATTGAACCTAGTGAAGAGTTGTGGGAGATTTAGCAAATTATAGCTGGTTGGTTAGAAGCACAGGTGATGACCTGGACTTGGAATTGGCATCTGAAGAGGGGTGGGGTGCAGTCTGGCAGGTCTGAGCCCTTAACCTGTGGGATCTAACACTCTCTCTGGGTAGATCATGTCAGCACTGAATTGCTTGGTACTGCTGGAAAACACCCACACACCAGACCATGCCTTTGGAAGCCAGCCCCAAACTTCTGAAATTGGCTGATTAGCAATAAATAGCCTTATTTCAGTGACCTCAATTTCTTGACTGACGCTCAACAAATCCCTAAAATGCACACTTCTGAAAAATTGGCCAATCCTGAACTCGTTTCCCCGAAACTCTTAATAAAACTAGCAGGAGAGGGCACTTAAGTCCAGCAGAGAACTCAGCAGCACACGCAGGGCTTACACGCCTCCATCCTCCTCCAGGCCAAATCTCTCCACACCATGTGGGCACCTCAGCAAATTCTGGGTAGACATCCACCTGAGTTTACAGCTCGGCTCCCCCACCTTCCAGCTATGTGACTTAGGACGAGTCCCTCAAACGCTCTGAACTTGTTTCCTCTACATATTTCCAGGAGATCAGGATACAGCTCGTGGTCTGACCGGCCACCTTCTTTTCCAAAAGGAGCTACATGATGTCATTAAGTCAACAACTGGCCGCCTCGACTGCATCCCTCGAATCCATTACAGCCTGCTGGTAACCAGATCTCAAAACAAAAATCCATGCATAAACTTGACAATGGTGCGCTCAAGTAACAACAATCATCGCAATGGTCTGCCACCTCCACTGATATATTTGTGTACACTGCTGCACCTCCTTAGGAACAGTCCTTGGATGAGTCTCCATAATGCCCAACTCTCCAAAAGGAACTCTCAGCTACAACTGAGTCAGTGTCTTTCTGGCCTACCATGTGTAATTGGTAAGGTGCCACTTAGACCCAATCAGCATAAGACCTTCCATCCAGAGGTCCTCCTTAATTCTTCAGTCTGCTGATTTTCTATTTATCCCAGTACTCTCTCCACACACTTATAAAATTTAATTCTTATGTTTTCAATTTCACATAGGAATTCTGCTTCAACATACAATTCAATAAAGACAGTAAATAAACTGAGAATCTGAAAATCAACCTTGATGGGGGAAGTAATAAGGTTTAGACGGATTTATGAGCACTTTAAGACATGCAGAATAGGTTATTCAAAGGCATCTATTATTTTATGGAGTGATTCTGGGAACTTAGGTGATGAAGTATTAGTTGCTCAGTCATGCCCAACTCTTTGCAACCCCACGAACCGTAGCCCACCAGGCTCCTCTATCAATGGAATCCTCCAGGCAACAATACTGGAGTGGATTGCCATTCCCTTTTCCAGAGGGTCTTCCCGACCCAGGGATCAAACCCCGGTCTCCTGCACTGCAGGCAGATTCTTTACCATTTGGAGCTACAGGGAAGTCATAAGTGATAGGATAACCCTTGTCCAAGGCTCTTGAGGAGCCAACAAGTAATGAAGCCAAAATAAATAGGCCATCAAGAGGGAAAAAAACACAGAGGCTTTCAATATACTATTAGAAGTTAGACCAAAACTCTTTGGTGAGTTAGTTCACTGGTAACAAGTACAGCTGCAGCTCTCTTTAATCATCATACATTTATCCTAAGACTTCTACAGAACACTTGTTTGAATTTCAGATATTCAAATTAGGCAATTCTGAGATGTCTCTGCTGGAAAGTGTCAGAGGAAAAACCAAACCTCTTCAGCATACTTTCTCAAGGCCAGAGTTCTTCATAACCCACTCTCCAGGGAGTGATTGCAAAAGAATTTCCTTCACTGGGAGAAGAGATTTACATTTTAAATGATGTTTTAAGAAAATTTCCATTTAATTACTACAGTCAATTTTTGTTTTTCAGTTTCCAATTATTATTCTCAGCACAGGCTACTTACCATAATTTCTCAGCAAGCACACTTCTATACATGGGATGATTTTATTTTTTGTTAAGGCAATTGAAGATAAATGTTAGGAACCAATTCGGGCGGGGAGTGGGGGGAACCCAAAGTATTTTCTGTTGAATGTGCCAGAAGTGGTGAACATGCCTTATTTTGGAATACCTTCTGCACCACAAGCTTAGCTTAGGTACACAGGGCCAGAAAGCTTGATGTATTGTTTGCTCACACGATAAGTTTCTTTTTTCTTTCCTTTCTAGCTGTAACAAAGTTCCCAGGGCAATTCTTTAACAAAGAAATCACAAAAGCTTTTCTGTAAGCTTTTGCCTAAAAGTTATTCTTCCCACCAGGATTTGGGGAGAGCATTCAAATGAGTTATTTCAGTATGATGGAACCACATCACAGCATCATGGGAACTAGGTCCTCCTTCCTATAGGTTCAAACAAATGAAGAAAGTTCAGAAGGAGCTGTTTCCCACCTCACTTTTGTAACCTCGGGGCTGGCTCAATGATACATGAAATACTTTAAAACTACCTTGTGTGCCGTGCTTAGTCACGTCTGACTCTTTGTGACCCCATGCACTGTAGCCTGCCAGGCTCCTCTGTCCATGGGGATTCTCCAGGCAAGAATACTGAAGTGGGTTGCCGTGCCCTTCTCCAGAGGATCTTCCCAAACCAGGGAGAGAACCCAGGTCTCCTGCACTACCGGCAGATTCTTAACCATCTGAGCCACCCAGGGAAGCCTAAACTACCTTAAGGGGTTTTTTAAGAGAAAGACAGAAAAGAGAAAAATAAACAAATCAGTTCTGAAACCAAACACAAATAACTTTTTTATTTATGGGGTATCGTTTTACATCAATTCCATTAAAATCTAAAACCAGTTTGCTGTACTCAAGTTAGGTGGCATAACAATATTTCAGTTAAGCTGGGAGTCACAGGACTTGCACACGTTTATGAAGGTGATGCAAATACTGACGACACGAAGCGTTCACAGTTACAGGTTAGCTGCAGTTCACTGACAGTAACCCCCGAGAGAAATGACTTCATGAGAAGAAGCAACCCACATTTTGGTCTCATTTACAGACACCCAACAATTTAGTTGGTCAATGGATTCTATACATTTATTATACAACATATGAAAGAATAAAAGATAAGGCTTACAGAGGTATTTTAGCAGTTGTAAGAATAAAAACCAAGGGCACAAACTAACTTTTAAAGCTTTCTGTATAAACTTCAAAAGCACTGTTAAGATGGAGACTGAGAGGCAACAGAAGTCTGTTGTTAATCCAAATCCTAGAAGTCTGTCTAATCAGCTTTATAAAAACTTAGTTCAGAGGTCATGCTTCAAATAAGCTGCATGTAATGTTATAGAGGGTGATTATGGCAAATCAAATAATGCAATTTCTGACCTGGCGCAACAGTAAACATCTAAAAGTTGGATTCCATTATCACAGAGTATTGCAACATGGAGGCCAAAACACGACAGAAAGAAAGGGTGGAGATGTAGGTGATAAAGGAAAACAAGAAAAAGGCACCCTCATTCACTTAGCATTTGCCCATAAATATGTGCTTGGTGACTGCTCAACTTATGTAACTTAGGGAGATTTTTATGAAAAAATATCTTATTACTTCTGGCTCTTCTTCCCCTTAAAAATAACTGCATAAAATCACAGAAACCAAGGGCAAGCACGCTGCAGTCACAAAGATTTATTTTTCAAGGGAATTCAGAGATTATTTGGCCTTTTCTAAATAGGCAAGATCACCCTTTTGGAATACGTACTTCCATGTTACACATCATGAAATAATTTTTGCTTGGCTTTTCCAAAACCCCTGTCATCAAAATGTTCACTGTGTGTTAAAATGTAACATTTTCCCTGTAGCCATCCTCTTATTTGGGGATTAACTGTGCTTACTGTTAAAAAATTCTCCAGTTTCTTACAGTACCTTTGAAAATAATTTCGTTGATGATTTCCATTTGCTTTAAACAAAACTAGAGCTGATCAAATTTAAGAACTGCTGCCTTTCAAGTGTGATTTGTTAACTTCATGGGATCCTTTTGAACATGAATCAAGTTCTCCACAGACTGGAACCTGCCTACAGCCCATTGCCAATGGAGTTAACAGGCACCCGTCGGAACAGAAGCCCTTTCAACACGCTGGTCTCAGGAGCTGTGCTTGCCGTCAACATCTTCTGTTCTTTTCAGGGATGAATTTGTGCAAACTGGTGTGAATGTGTAAGGTAGAAGGGGAGCCTACAGCTTCTAAACAAGGAATGATTAAGTATGCTTAATCACTACAGAGTTTTTCAAACTTCTGGTTTATTTCACAGCAAACCAAACCTTTCTATTTGGTAGAAAAAGAAAGTGACTTTCATTCTACCAGATCATGATTTTGTATATGCACACACACTGTATATACATACAAAATTCCTGTCTTTGGTGGTTCAGTTAGGGAAAGGAAAAAAAAAAATGAAAATCTGAACACTGTTTGCAAAGAAATTGTGAAATTGTGGTCAAACAGTAGCATTGTCTGTGTGCTTTACTCATATAATGCCATTTAAAGGTTTACATTTGACCCAAAAGGTTTTGGGGCCAGGTTTTGAAATAATCTGAACCTCTTCCAACTGTCACATGTTCAGTCATGGATTCTGCTCACATTATGCATTCACTTGCCCAAATGCGCCAGTAGCTTTCACTTGGTTTAAGTCATTAGACTACTGTGTTCTCACAAAATTTTAGGGACTAAATTAAGTCATTCAATAGCACCAGAGAGTTGAGGGAGAAGCATGTTTTTTATACATTTCCTTGAGAAGGGTTAAGACAAGAAAGAAAAATAAAAACAAAAACACAAAATACAAACCTAAAAATCCCGTCTCGTTTGCTCCTGTTTCCTCACCCACATAAATAATGGCTATCACCTCTCTGTACATATTACTCAGGTAATGAGGAGCGGCCCCTCCAGGAAAGGTCCTACCGTGTAATAGAGTTTTTAGCTCAATGCTGGTGGTGTCGTGTCCACTGCCTGCAATGGACATTCTGCCAGGAAAAGCCTAGCATGAAAGAAACAAAAAAAAGGAAAACAAAACAAAACACCTCTCACTTACAGTATAGTTCTCCCCCCCCTGCCCCCGCAAAACTAGAAAATCAGACACCATGAAAGCTTAACTAAAAATTCAAGCCACAACTAAAAGTGCTCTGCAGTTATAAATTGCCAGCAAACCATTAGGTTTTCATGGAGGCGGCAAAATAAATTTTACTTAGAATGGCATAGAAAGCATCAGCAGACCACTGACTAGAAGAATGCAAAAGGGAAAAAAAAAAAAGCACTAAAAAAGTATACAAGGGTTTAAAACCAACGGGAAAAAAAGGTGCAATTGTAATTTGCTCATCTGTACCTATATTCAAACTATGACAGCTTTAACATTAGAAAACCAAAACCTATATCCTGCATGGTGGAAATGATTTGTGGCATGGTATGGGTCAATATGTTCAATTATTCTAACTTTCATCATTTCAAAATGCTAATATTTAAGTAAACCAAATTAGATTTGGCATAACGCCTCTGAAAAGTTATGACTCCCACCTCCTTCCAAAGTTGGCCTCTTAAATAATAAGGTTAATTCTGGCAACATTTGCATATGGTAACAGCTGCTCTGTCTTGTGTTCTGAAATGCTACATTTTGAGACCAAAGAAAAGTGTAATTGGGTCATTTGAAAAAAGGGACTAGAAATATGCCACAAAAATTATTTTACAATACATTTTTGCAGAAATAATCTCTAGGTGAAGCTTTGTCTTTTTATACACATATACAAAATTTAAACAGCAATATACACAGTCACAGTGAGGACGTTGGCAAATTCACCAATCTGTAGTGTAAATACAAACTGCAAAGCAGCCTTCCAAGAGAACAATGCTACACAGCAAGCAGAGCTGGCCCATTCAATAGCAAACACCAACACGTCCCTGCCAAAGGGAGACAGTGCAAGAAAAGCAGCATGCGCTTGGGTACAAACAGCAATTTATGGCTAATGGTTGACATAACTGTGGTAACAGTGACTCTCTCGCTGCTATGCATAAAGTCCTAGGACATCTGTTTGTCTTTATACCACTCCACAAACTCGTCCAACAAAACTGGCCCTGAAGAAAGAGAAAAGAGGGAGGGAACAACACAGCTATGAGACTTCTCACGACGAGGCTGAGGAGTAATGTGCGGGGAACGGGGAAAACAACACCTGCCCAGTACTTACATGCGCCATCTTCATCGTAGTTGCTGAGGTCAAGGTTAATTGTCCTGCTAAACTCTAGCACATTGCACCACTGGTCTTTATTAATAACTTTATATTTTGATTGCTGGTGGAGGGAAAACAATATGAATTACTGACACAACAAATCAGACAGTTTCAACTGCTGTGACAGTCAACTTGATAAAAGCTCACGAAGGTTAACACTTTCCACTTGCGGTGTGTTAGGAACCGTTCTAGGAGAAGGGTGAGAGATAGTGAGAGGGGAACTTTGGATGACAATTTTCATCACAAAAATATCATGGGGGCTCATCATACAACAACAAATGCATCAAAGAAACACAACTTTACATCCCTAGAAGTGAAATTTTGAGATGGCCAAAGCCCTTTTATGTAAAAGAGGGATAATATCCATTTCACAGAGATGTGGTAAGGATTAAGACAGATAATTTCTGTAATTTACCAAAAGCACTTTGAGTGTGTGGCACACAGTAAGTGCTAAATAAAGAGGTGCTCCCATTAACAGGCCCCGACGTGAACATCGTGCTTCCTGTCAGGCTGTCAGCTAACAGCACATGCCGCTGTAGGTTTACTCAACAAGGCCTTGCCAAGTGCTGCAAGCAGTCTCAGGGCCAGGTGAGCCAGCCACTGAAGAGTTACTGTTCTAATAAGTAAAAACTTGAGTCCGATCATAAAAGGACTAAGAACAGCCATGAAATAGCTTTTCTCTTCCTCCCAGACAAGAAAAAGGCCACATGCAGATTTCAAAATACAATATTCCTGTATAAAAACCTAAAAATAAAACCCAGTCCAATAATTCTTAAATCTTTGCCACTAAAATTGGGAACATTGGAAAACAAAACAAGTACATAAAAAGCAAAGAGAGTTGAGCCAATGGTTTGGAGGATGCAAACACGAGAAAAGCTCAAATGAAAGGATTACTGGGTCCTTATAAAAGAAAAATGCAAACTGGTGTGAGAGAGAGAACAAAGCACAGACTACAAGTGTAACTTTCTAAGCAACTAAAAGCAAAATCCAGTCACTGAAACAGTTGTTGGTGCTCCTGGAACTGTGTGAAGTCAACTCCGCTGGCAGCAAGGTCTTTCAGCTACCGAAGGACCTTCACACCTGGCCTTAAATTCTGCCCACTAGTTTTCATACCTTTCTTCAGGAATCCCAGTTAGTAATGTTAAAAGCAAATTTTAATAACAGTTCTCAAAGAATCCTGTCAGTTGGAAGTTTTTCTGAACCATTACACCAACAAGTTGTAAGGAAGATTATTTCAAGAGTGAAGCTGGAGTCGGGGTAAAGTCCAGGATTTTCTCCAAGATCCAATACCCTCATGCTTTCAAGCAAAAAGCAATTTTTAAAGGGGTGTGGGGACTGGAGGGCAAGAAGGAGGCTGTATATGACCCCCTGAGACTCAGACTTCCATCTCAGGTTCTTCCAGGCCTTAACAGCATTACTACATTGGCATCAGAGCCAGTTCCTAATAACCAGCAGCTCAGAATTTCTCTCATTAATACTTAGAGCAAACAAATGATAACAATGGAGGGAAGGCTGGGTTATTTCGAACACAACCAGGAAGAAAATTTAAACTGCAAGAGATACCAACTGAAGGAATTGGCCACTGAGATTGATCTAGGTCCCCAAGTTGCTTGGAGGTAAGAGTAGGTAAGGCTGTGTTACAGACTGAATTTAGTGAGAGTGGATGGCTGCTCTTTAAGCTTCACTTCATAAAAGTGGAACTTCACCTAAAGCCACAAAATAAGGTAAATCTTGTTTTACTCTTGTTATAAAAAGCAGGAAATCTAAACAGAAACAAAACTTTTAAAAGGGGGACGAGAGAGCAAAGGCCAGAGCTGCGCTGTCTGAAGCGTCTGTAGGGGCCGGGGGCATGCGCGGTGCGCACATGGGGCCGCTCGGGACTCGGGGATGAGCCAGCGGCAGTGAGCATCACCACAGTTGGTACAGGCGGAGAAGCATGACAAACAGAAGTACAGACAAGGATCAAGTAAAGGATACTCGATAGTGGTTCTAAGCGAGCAAACACACATTCCATAAAACAACAATTTAGTACCTCTAAGAATTGGTGAAAAACTGGAAAAAGGGGCCAGATTTTTCCTAGTAACAGTCCCAGCATGCACTTGGCAGTGTTCATGTCTAGGCTTCGCTGGTCCTTTTCCTGTTTAACAAACAAAAACAAGGATGAGCCAGGTGCCCCCAAATAATCCGTTTCAACAATCCAAATTCCTATCTCACGTCAGTGAGGAATCAGTAAACAGCTCCTGTATCATACACCATAAAAACCCTGAATCGAGATTAAGGTAGTGGGAGGGGGGGTGGTCAGACATAATGGGAGGATTAAACAGTTTTGGACTAGAGAATTTTATTGTGAGAAAGACTCACATCAATTGAATGATCACCCTTATCTGTGATTATTTCATGGGGTATGACTGTCATCTATGATTACCTCTTGGGATAAATAAAAATCCATAACTCAATCACTAGCTGTTTGACATTTATGATTATCATATACATTGTAATTACTGATCCCCAAAACCTATAACTTAACTAAATAGAGTTTAAAGGTTCCAAATTTCATGCTTAGGAATCAGGTTTCCTTGAAAAAAAATCTTTCTTCCACCAATTTTATTTCACTGGTAAATGTGTTTTTTGTACCTAAAAATGATGGAATTCAATGGCGCAGATAATGAACATTGGGGCTCTGGAGAATCTCCCATCCCCCACCCTAGGGGAAAGCAGTATATCCACCTGTCTACCTGCTACAGTGCTTCTTACCTTAGATTTGCGGCATGCGACATCTCCTAGCAGAACATCCCTAACTAACAGCCAAGTGAAACATGACACCGCATGGGGAATCCAGAAAAGACATTTACATAAACCTGAATGTGGGCAGATTAAGCTCCTTCTACTTATATTTACAATTAAGAATGTTAATTTCTCACTGATCTTTCTTACAAGACTCCATTTGGGAACTAAAAAGTGGGCAGTTTCTATGTAAAAGGACAGAGGACCCGGGACCTTGAGTGGTAACCTTAGACATCAAATGCTAGCTAGCCTCCTCATGGTATCTTATAGTTTCAAAGCAAGTTTGCAAAACTATCCTTCTACAAAGGGAGAAAGTGCCTGGCTGTTTCATGCGGAGTGCAATCTAAATGTCCACCAGATTAAGGGAGGGTGCATGACCCCGTGCCGGCCACATACGCAGCCACACATACCTCCTGATAAAACTGTTACCTCAAGGATTCTACCAGTGAGGTGCTCTTGAGTACAAGGAGAATTTCTGGCCCTGACACTGATTTTAAAGGAACGGACTTAAACAATTCAGCAAACGTAAGCGCCTCACTCAGTAGCCAACAATGGAGATGTACGACGGGGCTGCCTTTCGGCCCCAGGTGCGCGGCACACGACGACCACGCAACCACAGGCTGGGTCAGACGGCTCTCGGTTACCCGGCCCTGTCCTGGCCACACAGCGAACGTCCGAGGAGGGCTCCACAGGTCAGGGCAAAGAGAGGCCTGCCCTCCACCGCCGGTCCTGCCTTCCCCCGGCCACGTACATCGCCCTGCGCACTCCGAGGAGAGGACGACAGTGGGAAGGGCGCCCTCGTGGGGGCCCCCTTCTGTCCCTGAGCCTCATGGTGTGTTGCATCGCCGGGCTCATGCTTCTGCAATGCACTGTGCAAGGAAACAGAACACTTCCTCTTGCCCTGTCACGTGGTGCAGCAGCAGCAGCATACCCCGCTATGGAGCACCCTCCATAGTCCCATGGAGGAACACCAGGGACCGGTTGAAAACGCACGTGGCACCACGGGACCGGGCCCCAGTTGAACAACAGCTCAGGCAACGCTGGGCTGAGGGCATGGACGCTCTGGAAATGCTCTGCCTCTGAGGCCCCTGCAGTCGTTCACTAGACCTAAAGCCACCAGTCTTGCCCTGATACACACTGCCTTATTCCAACACCATCCACGTCCCCATCACAATGGACATACACTAAGGCGACAGAAAAGAAGATACAGAGGACCTGGACAGACTCTTGGAAACAGTGCAACCATCTGACAAACTGGTGATCATGAAGGATTTCAACGCATGTGTTTGGCCGCGATGCCAAAACATGGAGGGAAGGCATCAGACTCACAGGGCCGGAAAGCTGAACAGCACTCACTCACTCCTGCTCTGCCAGGGTGCCAGCCAGCAGCTCGCAATCACTAACACCATCTTCTGCCTAGCAAACAAGAGAGAGATATTATGGAGGCACTCGTGCTCTGAACAGTGGCATCTCGCTGATCACCAGTGTTGCCTCTGGGGGGATGTGAGGCAAATGACCCAGACTGCAAACACCGCGGATTCCTGGGCACAGCACAACTGCGAGATCCCAGAGCAAACGTCTACCAAACAGCAAAGTGGAGACACGCCCAGGGGGTTCTCTGACAGTGATCCTGATGGCATTCGCAAGTGTCCCCAGCTAAGTGAACTGAATCTCCCAGGATGCTATGAAGCAGCCATCAACACTGAGTGGTGGTGGTGTTGTTTTTTTTTAATCACCTTAACAAATCCAACGAATACAGCTAAAAACATCTAGAAGCCCTCTGACGGAAATTCAAATAGTATGCTGTCAACACTGACCCTGTGACTCTGCTCGTGGAGCATCAGGGTGCAAGAGGCAGACTTAGGCATCTCAAGGTCAGGATTTAAGCAGCAAGTACCTTGAGACAGACTGTCCAGAGTCAACCAGCACCCCCAAAGGCCCGTCAAGGCTCAGGGAAAAGCAGCAGACCTGCTCTCCCTTGTCCACCTCTTGACCCAAAATGTGCAGGTATGTATTGCACTAACTTTCATTTTTCTAAGACAACAAAACAAACAACTTTCATTGTATCTATCAAATACTAATAGGAACCAAGCAGGTTCTACACACACACACACCAAAGATCTATTAACCCTCTACCATACACAGCTAGATTCTGCTTTGTGGTCTTCCTTAAACACATATTTTTAAAAGCAGTTACAGATGTTATTTGCAGCTGTAAAACCAAAGGATCCTACTCTGAATATTCTAAAAAGCTATGTTTCATATATGGAATGAATGCACTCCTCAAGCTAAAGACTACTAACTGCTAATGTAGTGAATAATGAAGTTTTATCAAATTCTGATTTGATGTTCAAGTATGAAAACAAATAGTGCTTTTGTTTATGTAAGACTGTTCCAGTACAGGTCTTCCTGTAAGATGTGAAAATTAAGCTTTTTTTTTTTCTTAAGTGGCACAAGTGACACAAACTAAAACAAAATAATTAATTGTAAATATGTAAATATAAATATAATATTACAAAAATAAGTCTCCAAATACCTAGGTATTCAGATATGCTATATCACAGACCTCTGTCAGATGACCAATTTCCAATTTTCACAAAGTTTTAATAGCTTAAAGACTTGCACTTGAAAAAGGGGAACAGTGAATTACTAAAATTATTAAGGAAAAAAAAATCAACATTAAAAAGGACATCTGTAAGATTTTTGAGATAGACTAGAATATACAAGAACAATATATAAGTGCCCATGATCACAAACATATGTTAAATGGTGACAACCAAGAAACCGGTGACAATCTAAGTGAAATCAAAAGACCATCACTGAAGACCTGTAATACGGGTCACAGAATTTGTATTTGAAACCATGGGGATTACAAAATATAAAGAGACTATGCAGTCAAACTTAAGGCAAAAACAGAGTGCTAAAGAACTTGAATCAATGTGGTTGTTTACAAAGCTGAAAACACAGCAAATCGGTTTTCTGAATGAAGTTTTTTTTTTTTTTTTAATTACACATTAGAAACAAGCAAAAAGGTCTTAAAACTCATGAGTGCCCTCTCACTGGGGAAAGTGAAACTAAAACAAGATGCTTAGAGAATTTACCCAACAGAGTTCTCAAATAACAATGTTTGCAAGGCAATTACTTAATTAAGCTCAACTACTGACACTTCCTTTAAAACATAAAGAAAAACAAAAAAAATCTGTCAACTAGCACAGCTTTTCCAGTCATTTTATTTGGTATAGATTCTATTACTGTACTCTTGGAAGATAAGATATTATTTGAAACCTGAGGTTTGTGTGTGTTAGTTGCTTAGTCATGTCCAACTCTTTGTGACCCCATGGATTGTAGTCTGCCAGAGTCTTCTGTCCATGGAATTCTCCAGGCAAGAATACTGGAGTGGGTTGCCATTTCCTTCTCTAGGGGATCTTCCCAACCCAGGGATTGAACACGTGTCTCCTGTATTGCAAAAGATTCTTTACTGCCTGAGCTACCAGGCGGTTACAGGCACCTAAGAAATGTCAATGAAGAAAAATTCAATGACTATTCCTAATTTTATGGCTAACTTTTACTGAGAACTGAGCCAGCAACTGTCTTAAGTGCCTTATACGCAATACTCATGTAATACGAGAGGCTATTATTATATGCCTATTACGAGAGGCATTATTATAATCCCCAATTTATATATAAGGAAACTGAGGCACCGTCGATAAGAGCTGGGTCTGAACCAGGAGTCTAATTCCAAACCTGAACATTTCATTGTATACCCATTTACCTCCTTCTCAGCTGTTCAGAGTTCAAGTCACTTTACAAACAACTGCTGAGCAAATTCAGGCAATAACTAAAGGGTAATCTTAAAGGTAAAGCCAGCAAGATGATCACAGTAACAAACCTGGGATTCTACTTTTGTCCTCACCCATGCCCACCTTCTGTTTTCCTCATAATTTACAATAAAAGCATAAGGAAGAAGTAACAAGGAGTGTGTGCCTGTGTATGTCTGGTGTGTTGCGGGTTGTGTGGAGAGGGAAATCAGACCAACACTTTGGTTAAGAAATAAGAACTGACTCAAGTTAGAAGAGGAAATGAATCAAATGGTCACAGCAGACCTCAGGCTAAAGTTGGACAGAGTTCTCTGGTCACAGGGTGTTGAACCTAAGACCCAACAAAACTTCCCTCAGCAATTCCTATGGGTAACATCCACAACCATTCAACTAAATGGATGCGACTTAGACATTAGCTCTAACATGTGACCTCTTCCTGAAATGCCTCAAGAATGAAACAAAACCACTGGCAGCTGGAAAAGCTGGGTGCATCACGGGACAGGCTGTGAGGACTAACTTCAAACAACAGATTAACCATCGCAGATCACCTCTCAAGAAGGGGGGATTCCTACTAGTACCTTCTGCCTCCACAAAACCCTGCAATACAACTTCTTAAAGATTCACAGCAAGGGCTGAAAAGCCAGGACTTGCCCAAAAGAAATCTCCCGTCCTTCTCTTGCTCACTGCCCTTCTTCTCTCTCACCTCCCAAAACTCCCCTTCTAACTCATCCAGAAGCCTCTCTGCCTCAGTCACTCAGAAGGGCTCCACTCAGCTCCCATCTCCCCGCAAAGCTAGAAACTCCCCTCAGTCCGCCCCGTCATTCTTGCATTCCTGCACCTAGGCTGTGGAATGCACTGCTGGAGACCACCTACAGTGGGTCATCAATTCATGGTGTCAACTCTCAGCCAGGCTAAGATGCTGTTATTCTCAGTGCCTCACTGAGCCCAACATTCACCCTTCTCAGAACCCCAAGAGGCAAGTCCCTCTGTGGCTTTCAGCACAGTACCTTGTCTTTGCCCCAGAGAATACAGAAAAAGCAAATTTAACTGATATTTAATAACCAGCATCAGAGTAACCAAAAATATCATTCTATTTAGTTTTTTATCTCATTGTCTTTGTCTCATCTTATTCTCACTAGGTCCTTTTAAAGGAATCAAGCCAAAAATGACTGTTTTACTTAAGGCAATTACTTAATAGCATTTGTTTATATAATAAAATTTATATTAGGGGAAAAACACTAAGCATAAAAATATTCAAGACAAAATTCCACTTGCAGAAGGAACTGGCCATTTCAGCCCAAGTGTCTATCCCACCACCTTCCTGGAACAGGACACCAGAGGACAGTGACAGTTTGAGTCAGGAAGGTGGTGTGGCTCAAGGACAGAGCTCAGGCCCTCAGGTTGTCCCCTCCCCTCTGGCCCTCAGTCTCATTATTTGCACAGTGACAAGACTGAATCCAGTGTCCTCCACAGTTTCTTTCAACTCAAAAGTGTCACGATTCTCTGACATCTGTAAGACTATATGTAAGTTCAAATCAAAGTAAACTTGGGAGAAAAATAATGTAACTTTACAATCAAGTGCTATTTTTAATTGGCTACAAGGTTCTAAGCTGAGGGGGAAAACAAGCATACCCTTAAAACTTTAATTTTGGTGGAGAGATGTTAAAAATGGGCATTTTATCTTTTCCTGGTATTGTCCTATAGTTTCTTCCCAGGTATATTAAAGGGTGAAGTCAAAGTGTAAGTTGCTCAGTTGTGTCTGACTCTTTGTGACCCCATGGATTGTACCCCACCAGGCTCCTTTGTCCATGGGGATTCTCCAGGCAAGATTACTGGAGTGGGTGGCCATAGCCTCCCCTCCAGGGGATCTTCCCAACCCAAGGATTGTACCAGGGTCTCCTGGCACTGCAGACAGATTCTTTACCATCTGAGCCACCAGGGAAGCCCCAAGAATACTGGAGTGGATTAAAAGGGTAATTCAGAAAATTTAACAAATGCTATTGTGTGGTCTTTGAGAAAAAAAAATGAGCCCGCCCAGTGACACTAGCATACTGTGTGGAGGTGGTTTCCAGGCTACAGCACAAGAAGGGAGAACCCAAACCCAGCCCAGTGGAATTCCAACTCACTAAACTGGAAAAGACAGTTTGCGGATTTCAAGGAGGTATATAATTTGTGGGGCAAAATACCAGCAAAGTAAAACTGCACAGAGAGACCCGGGGACCCACACTGTCTCCCCAGTGCACAGAGGACTTGTCTGTGCACATGTGAGAGGAAACCGCCTGAGTCTAGGGAAAGAAACATTGCAGAAGAACATACAGAAATTCCCAGAGCTCACACAGGGCTGGGAACAGTCTGGATTCCCACCAGCCACAGTCAAAAATTCTCAAAATACACAGGGCCTTGGGTGGAATCCTCAGGAGGGTCTTGTCTTCCTGGTGGGGCTATGTCATCCATAGACTGAGGCTGCTCTGGACCAGTCCTTTCAAAGGAACAACATGATTCCAAGTAACTTAAATACACACCAGGAAAAACATTAAAATCCAACATTAGTTAAAGGAATACAACAAACACAAGAAACCAACAACCTAAAACACAAAACTCAGCATCCAATTAAAAAACAGAAAAAAAAAAAAAAACTATCAGGAATGCAAAGAAGCGGTAAAATATGACTCTTAACTAAAATAAAAATTTTAACCAGAGAAAGAGATAAAGACGTGACAGATATGACAGAACCACAACACAATGCTGTTAAAACACCTGTCATAAATATATCCGAGAAGTTTAAGATGGTAGAAGAAAATATCATCATGATGAGAAATGGATATAAAAAGTCACAAACAGAATTTTTAGAGATGAAAAATACAGCATCTGAAATGAAAATATACCAGCTGGGGTGAGCAGAAGAAAAGATTAGTGTTAGAAGATACAGTAATAAATATTACCCAAAGGGAAACAAAAAGAGAAAACAAAACAAAACAAAACACTGAACATAGCATCAGTGGTTTGTGTGACAGTATCAAGCTTCTAACACAAGTATAACTGTAGTCCCACAAGGAAGAAAGAGGGAGAACAGGAGAACTATTTGAAGAATAACAGCTGAGAACTTTCCCAATTTCATACAAATTGTTTAAGTCCAAAGACCTAAAAACTCAACAAACCCTAATCAGAATAAACAAGGAAATTATGTTGAGGCACACCATAGTCAATTTGCTGAAAATCAGTGAAAAGAGAATAAAAGCAACCAGAGAACAAAACAAGACACCAAAGGAATTACGGATGACATCAGACTTATCATCAGAAACTGCTCAAACAGAAGACAATGAGAGCTAACGTTAAAACACTAAAAGAAAAAACGGTCAATCTAGAAATCCCTTATCTAGACAAGTGCCTTTTAAATTGAAGGCAAAATAAAAGCTTAGAAACTCATCACCAGAAAATCTGTACTATGAGCAACACCGAAGGAAATTCTTTAGGCAGAAGATAAATGATACCAGATAGAAATCTGTATCTACACAAAGGGGAGGAAGCACAGACAAGTGGTATATATCTAGGTAAATATAAAAGACATATTTCGGACTTCCCTGGTGGTCCAGTGGCTAAGACTCTGTGCTCCCCAATGCAAGGGCCCGGGTCCAACCCCTGGTCAGGAAACTGTATTCCATATGCTACAGCTAAAAGCCCATATGCTGCAACTAAAGATCCTGTATGCTGCAACTAACACCCGTGAAGTCAAATAAATAATTTTTTTTAAGTTGCTTTTTAAAAAAAGACATTTTTGCTTATTTAAAACAAAAATGATATCAATATATGCTATACTGATATGAATGTTTGCGTTCCCCCCTTCCAAGTGATGGTAATAAGAGGTGGGGCCCTCGTGACTGTGGAGGAACGCCCCTAAAACAGAGACTGCAGGGAGCTCCCTCCTCCCTTCCACCATGTGAGGTTACAGGGTAGCAGTGCTACCTTGCTAGCACTATGAGCTTGGACTTTCCAGCCTCCTAAACTGTGAGAAATGAATTTCTGTTATTTACAAGCTTCTGAGTCTCTGGGACTTTGTTAAGCAGACTGAAAAGACTAAAACAATATATTGTGAGATGTGTAACACATGTATAAGTAAAATGTGTGACACAGCAGTCGACAGTATAAGACAATAATGGAATGGAATGATAAAAATGGAGTCTAAAAAAATCCAAAAGAAGTCATGAAAAGAGGAGAAAAGAAATAAACATAGATGGGACAAAAAGGGAAACGAATAGCAATATAGGAGATGTAAACTTAACTATATCAATAAACACACTGAATATAAATGGTTTAAGCATCTCAAGACATACACTGGCAGCCCCAACTATGCATATGCTATCTAAAAGAAACCCACTTTAAATATAAAGACACAAATAGGTTTAAAGAGGATGAAAAAAGACATATCACATAGACTTTACTTAAAACAAAAGCATAAATGGCTATATTTCTATCAGACAAAGTAGACTTCAGAACAAACAGTATTATCAGAGATAAAGAGAGACATTTCATAATGCTAAAAGGTCAGTTCTTCAAGAGGACATAACAATACTACATGTCTAAATCTAGTCTGAAGTCTCAAAATAGGGTGAAACGAGAAATGACACAAACAACAGAAGTAATTACAGTCCACTATTTGTCTCTCAGCAAATAATAGAATGGTAGGCAGAAATCAATTAGGATACAGAAGACCTGACCAATACTACCAACCAACTTGACCTAATTGACATTTGTACAACATTCCACTGAACAGCAACAGAACAGTCATTCTTTGCAGGTACACATAAAACATTCATCACAGCAGATGGCATTTCAGACCATAAATCAAGCCTCCATACCTGTCAGTGAACTGAGACTATTCTCTGACTATGGCAGAATTAAAGACAGATTATTTGGAAAAACCCTAGTAGTTGGCAAACAACACAATACACTTCTATATAATCAATGGGTCCAAAACAATCAGGAAACAGCAAAATATTCTGAACTAAATGCAAATGAATATTTAACACCTCAAAACTTGTGAGATACAGCTAAATAAAACAAATTCAATAACAAATTCATCTTAGGGCATATTTTAGCAGGACTGAATCTATTTGGTAATGATTAAATATGAGTGGCTGTTATTCAGCATTACATAATGGGGCTTAATTCACTGATATTTATTGATACTCTCTTTAAAAGGCAAAGATTTCTGCAGGCTGCTACCAGAGATACGAAGAAAGAAAACACACAGTTACTTAAACTGTCAGAAAAAATGCAGGCCTGGACCCAAACTCCCAGGCCAAGCTAGAGGGGACATGAGGGCCATGTAAGTGATGATCCTGTGTGATGATGGAGCCAGGCGGCTTGGCCCAGAAGCTGGTGCTGGAGCGAGCAGCAGGGATACAGACAAGGCTCAGACAGTGCTTGGCATGGCAAAAGGCAGGGGCAGGCGGCAGGTTTAGCAAATAGCTAGTTCACTGTCAGCAGAGCACAGGCATCTTGTGGAAGGGGATGCCTGGATGGGACTGGGCTGCAATGGCCTGGAGGAACCTGGAGATGGGACCTGGAGCCAAAACCTGAGTGTGGTCCTGGACCTACTGCTGAGCAACCAGGGGGCCCCGGTTCACCCCACTCCTTGGTGAAGGAGAGCAAATCCACATGGAAGTGCTATATTCACACGGAGGCGATGGTGCTCATGGCTGAAAGTGGACAAGTGGCCCAAGGCTGCGGGAAGATGGACCAAGCCCTGCTTGTGTGAGTGCCTAGTGAGAAGGGAGAGGGTGGGGACAAGAGGCCACAGGAGCCATGCAGGCAACGAGCACAGCCTCAATCCCAAGGAGGTATTGGAAGCACAAAAGAGAGGCAACGGAAGGAGCCTCTGTGACCGACTGAAAAGGGAACAGCCAGCCAGGTTGAAGGAAAACTGAACCCAGGTCTAAAGCAGTGGATGTGTGGGGAAATTTCACTCCCAAACAAGGAAGTTAGAAAATACAGTTGTTCTGGTGAAAAGGCATCATGCTTGTAAACAAAACTTCACTCATATGATAGGATATTGCTGACTTGGGGAGGAAAAAAATCTTGAGAAGGAAAACATTTAATCCTGGAAACTATGCATCTACTCTAGAAGCACCTGCCCAACAACTTTTAGATACAATTATACAAATGCCATTGAGTGAAACACTGCATCTGAGTTCGACCATATCACTTTTAAGATCGATAAGATTTTCATGCATGTCCTAATTTTATTTGAGGCTGAAAAAATTCACATGTGAGGACACCACAGTGAACTTGGTGCTATGCTGTAGGTGCACCAGATCTCAACAGTAAATAAATTTCTGGCTAAATTAACATAGTCAAAGTGAAGAAAAAGTGAAAAGATCCACATGGTGGTGAGAAAAAAGAGAACTGTTTCTGAGTTCTCTGCTTAAAAAAAAAGAAATCATAAAAAAAATCATCAGTCAAGAAAGCCTAATCACCCGAGCCCACCAAACACACAAACAGAACAGAAAACTTCCATTCTGCAATAGAGCGTAATCGTTCTGTACGGGCCGTGGACAGTGAATGAAGACATTGCCAACTGGTGCCTCAGGATTCACTCACTACCTGTGACCATCAGACTGAAAAATACAGCTTTATTTCACTATGGTAGAACCACCGTCACAATCCCGGCCTGGCTCACTGTGTGACGAACAAGATGATCATTTTTCAAAATGATGACTAGAAACTACATTTGAATCCTGTCCATTGAAATCAGCTTACATTTGCAATTCAAACGATTTCCAGGTGCGATCCAGCACCCAAAGTGAAACTGGCTTTGACCTGACTATCTTACTCCTGGAAACTCAATGGGTGAAGGTTTGCTATTTTCGTGAGAAGGAAAAGCTTTTCCAAGCTTACCTAAGAGCTGTTTAGAACAATGTCTATGATGTAACCATTTACAATTACTTCTAAGCCAATGACACGAGCTATTAAAGGCCTGTCACTAGAGCTTTTTGTTGACATACTACATTTTTGCCCAGACTCAGCTCGTGTAGAAAGTGTATGTGTAGAGAGAAATTCTAACTAGCATCCTGGGAGTAGCTTACTCAACTTCCTTGCTGTAGCATGTAAAACAAACCTCAAAAGGCAGTGAGAAGGGGAAGGGGGGAGAGAGAGAGAAACATCTGGATAGGATCCAGAGGACTCACCCGTGCAAAGTCAAACGCATATCTGTAAATAAGTTTAAAGTTTGTAGAATCATTTAATAATGATCTTAAGTAATCCAAAGTATTTCTGAGTTTTTCTGTTGTATCACATCTAGAAAAACAGAATAAAGGCAAATTATAACCTGAGTTTCTTCTGACGTGGGGCAGTCATATAAAACACAATCCCAAAAGACAACAAAAACCCTGGAGTTGGAACACGTCCACGATGAGCTTTGTTTCCTATGCTTTTTAAGAAATTTCAAATGTACAGAAAAGCTGAAGGTCCTGTACATAAGCACCCACGTGCCCATTCCCCAGGTCCACCATGAACTCTGTCACATCCGTGCTCTCACATACAAGCACTTTTTTCTGTGCCTTTCCAAAGTAAGTTGCCAGCATAATGCCACTTTAGTCCTAAACGCCTCAATGCCATCGTCACTCTTAATATCCTAGAGGTGTTAGCTTTCTCAGCTGATACATGACTCACGTGCAGACGTCCCAATTTTCACCCAGCCCCTATTCTCCATCAGAGATCCAATCAAGGTTTACGTACTGCTCTCAGGCATCTATCTCCTCAGTCTCTAGAAGGTATCCTGCCTTTTTTATGTCTTTCTTGACAATCTCATTTTTGAAGGGACCAGACTAGTTGTTTTGCAGAATCTCAGTCTGTCAGATAATTTCCCTATGATTACACTTAGAATAAGCACTCATGATAAGAACACTCCATGCTATGTGCTTCTCCTCCCATGAGGACAGTCCGTTCCATTACTGGTGATACTAAGACGGCTCATTTGGTGAAGATAATACCCACCCATCTCCACTTCATGGTACTCTCAGCCCCTCTAAATGGTGTGTAACCTCGAGGATGATACCTTGAGACTGACAATCCTGTTTCTCAACAACCTGTCACCACGTGGTTCAGCATCTGTTATGATCCCTGCCTAGATCAGTTTTACATTTGAGTATGCAAAATGGCGATTTTTCTAATTCTATCACGCTTTTACATTTATTGGCTGGAACTTTCCTATAAAGAGAGTTCCACTCACCACCTTCCTTAGTTTTGGACTTAGAGACTTTTGCCTTTTACTCAGGGTTATAATCTGTTACTGTCCTCATTCTTTATGGTGCATGATTGTCCATCCAGTGTCCTTCTGATACATCCCCACCAGCAGTGTCTGAGCGCATCCTCACTTTCTGACACAAGATATTCTAGTTCACCTTGCACTACTCTCTCTACCCTAGACTTGAAATCAGTTATTTTTAGGAAGCCCTGGTGATGACAACCTGTTTTCACAGGTAAGTGACACACTGTTTATTTTTCTGGTTCACTCTGTCGTGTCTGACTCTTTGCAACCCCATGGACTACAACACTTCCCTATCCTTCACCATCTCCCGGAGCTTGCTCAAACTCGTGTCCACTGAGTCAGTGATGCCATCCAACCACCTCGGCCTCTATCATCCCCTTCTCCTCCTGCCTTCAATCTTTCCTAGCATCAAGGTCTTTTTCTTAAGTAGACTATTTGGCCATTTTTTACAAGCTAACTTTCTGTTCCTAATAGCTAGCCCTTAAAATTGAGAACCAAGAGTCATCATTTTCACTGGCAATATTAAAGATTTTCAATGCTGGATGTGTTTCTTTGTGTTTCCCTATAGAGCTTTTACCTCCTACCAAGTATAGATAATACATATTACAAGTATTAACAATGTAAATATTTTACATAGTTTATTAAACCAAAATATAGTTCATTATAGAACACAGTGATTTATTTCCAGCACTAAAACTGTGAAATTTCTGCAATTTTTTGTAGCTATCTATAAAAAGCTTCCCATGATCTACTGAGATGATAAAATATCTAAAAGTCAAAAGTTACAGTAAATGTTTCACTTCTGTGAGTTTACAAGAACTTAGAATATCCTTCTTGATTTCTTTGGAAACTAAAAAAGATTAAAATTAGGCTAACGTTAGAAATCAGAAAAGGCTTCTTTAAAGGATTAACTTGTAAGTTGAGACCTGAAAGATAAGTAGAAACTAGATGTTTTTGGAGAGGAGGGCTTTCTAGATTAAAGGAATAGTATGCATAAAGGTCTAGCAGCATGCCAAGCCTAAAGACTAAAAGAAAATCACGTGACTAGACTGGGCAGAGTAAAAGGGAACGTGGTCCAAAAAGAAGCTGAAAGAGAAGTAGGGCCAGACCATAAAGTTTCTGTGGTCCACAGTGGGGTTTTTTGTTTGTTTGGGGTTTTTTTTTTTGAATACCTAGAAACAATGGAAGCCACCTCCTATCATGAGAGTTACCATGATCAGGCTTCCATCTTGAAAAGCCCACTCCAGATCTCTGTGGGAAAAGGTTAGGAATGGGGGAAAAAGAGAGACACTGACTGATAGCCTAGTTAGACAGTGCCAGACCCAGAGGTTCCATGGAGGCTAGAGAGATGCATGAGAAAGCAGTCGGTAGGGACCTGCGAGGCAGGAGGAGGAGCAGAGCTTACTGTGGATTGAGCTCTCGACTCTACGGTTTGATTTTCTTACCACAGATATATGAGCAATAAAGAGAAGGGAAACAGCTAACCCCAAAACACCTAAGGCTGGAATTCCCCTCTTCCTTTGGAAAAAAGGTTAAGGACTAAAACCACAGGAAGTGGGCAGATTTGGGCCAGTTGGTGTAGTTTAGTTCTGCCCAAAGAAAGGAAGAAGAGAAGTGGCTTGTTTCAACAGATTCTAGAACAGGAACCACTGCACAGCTGAAATAACACGGCTGCAAGGTGAACGTGAAGTTCTACAGCGAGCTGGGGAGTAAGTCAACCAACACTGGCAAGGCACAGAGCTGGTCTGGAGTCACACGTACAATGCCCAAAGTGCACTTTCCCTTCACATGTCTATTAAAGAGAGGTTAGAGATGATGCTGTCAATCAAGAATTTAGCGTTAGTCATTCAGTCGTGTCCAACTCGTTACGACCCCAAGGACAGTAGCTCACCAGGCTCCTCTGTCCATAGGATTCTCCAGGCAAGAATACTGGAGTGGGTTGCCATTTCTTCCTCCAAATAAAGAGTTTAATCTGCTTTAAAAGGGGCCTGGTCCCATAGAGCCCGTGGACTAATCCACCAGGGATCCAGGCCACTGAGTCACCCCGTCCGAGCCATACGTTGCCATCTAGTGGCCACTCAACAAGGTCATCTGCAGATGGCTCTGTTTCAACAGAGATGTGAAGAGACAGGCTTGGCCTGAGACTTTGGAAAGCAGCCACATCATTCTGCCCATTTCCCCCAGCTTTCCTGAGTACCACGTACAAGAATGAGATAGTCACAGAGCGACAGTGCCTTGCTGCTAAGGGGCATCAAGTGCCACAGGAAAACATGCACATATTGTGGAATCACTGCTTATTTGAGCTGTGCTGCTGAAACATAGTCAGAAGTAACAAGAATGAGGATAATCTTCAAAGGTTTCTCAAAGGTAGTTCTCTTCCATTACCCAGGGACAGCCTTCACCCCTTCACTCAGTCAGCCCAAAGGTATTTTTCCAGCCCATCATCAGTTCTATGCAATGTTAGCTACAGGGCTAACATACTTTTTTGGTTTTGTTTTGTTTAGCTTAAACGCTCCATAAGCTTAATTTATCAGAGGTAACCTTAAACCCACATGCTGGAACAAGACAAAAAATAAAACAGTCAATTAAAACAAGAGCTGGGATTTCCTGGCAGTCCAGTGGTTAGTACTCTGTACTAAAACTGCCCAGAGTATGGGTTCAGTCCCTGGTGAGGGGACTAAGACCCCACAAGTCACATGGCAGGGCCAAAATAAAATAAGAGCTGTGCCTTCTCTAAGAACCACTGCAGGAGCCTGGAGATCAATGTTCCCTTCCCTATCAGCTGCTGTTGCTTCTTCCAAGAATCACGAAACACAGCCCTGGAGAAGCCAAGCACGCAGCTCCTCCAGACAGCGTCCAGAAAACTGATTTCTGGGTGCCCCACATTCCATCACTTCAACCTTCTTAGTTTTAGGGACACTACCAGAGACATCCAGGAAGTGGCAGATTCAAAACTCCCTGGTCCTAAAACCCCTGGGCTTCCTAGTTCTAGCATGCACCCACAGTACAGTAACTTTAAAAAAAAAAAAGCCTTTTTTAACACTTTAATTTCCGCTTGAGTCCAAAAAAGATCACTTGACAGGTTTAATAAACCCAAAAATGAGAAAAAAGGAAAAAATTCCAAATAGAAGATGAAACAGATCATTCAAAAGATGGACTATTTTCTGTCTTTAGAAGACATAAAAGATTGGCCTCTGAGTTTTCTTATTTATTGGGTGCAAATACCTTATAAATACAAGTAGCATAAACAGAAGTGACCTTATTACTTTTGGATGTTTTGGCTGAACATTTCTTCCAAGCTCCTGCCTCAATTTGGACTTTGTCTTGTTCCTGGCTTTTGTTTCCCCAGGACCTAGAATTCCGTGCTGGGCACATCACTGCCACTCAAATATTTGCTGAACAAATGACGGATATAGGGAGGCAGGAGGGAGAGGCGGGTGGAAATTCATAAAACTTCAAATTGCACTATTTTTAAACTACAAAGAACCTTAGAGGTTATTGTGAGTAATCATCTTCACCTCACTGATGAGGAAACTTACTCTCAGAGTTTCACATCACAAAAAGAAGATTCCTCATTTTTTCTTTTTTTTCTGGCAGTGGATCAGGTTTGTCACTACACAACAGTAAAAAACACGAGGACTGAGTGGCAGCATTCTCTGGGAAGCTACCTACCACCACTTGTGTCACACGAAGTGTCAAGCAGAGTTCCCAACAAAGAGCTGTGGAGCAACCCCTACCCCGAGAGCATATATGCAAGGCCTCTTTCAGGAAACTGCACAGTTCAGTTACCAGACGATGTGATCCTCAAAACATGAGCAAGGCCTTGTACTGGGTAATATTCTTCTGTAAAGGCACATGTAAAAACGAACCTAGAACTATACAAAAATGGGATATTATACCCTCTTAAGACAAATGAAAATGTGCCTGAAAAAATGCTCATGGTACCTCCTCTAAAGCCTTGAATAAAATCTTGATTTAACCTTGCATTCATCATTACAAGGGTACCTAAAAAGGAGTGGCCATCCTGTGTTCTATCCAGAAAGCAACAGAGAGAGGCAGCAAGGAAAACGATGCAAGAGTTAGGAGGCTTAACATCACGAGGAGATGTTTCCCAACAGGACGAACACAGTCCTATGAGATCCCAGAGACTTAACCCCAAAATTGCAGCGCGTGCTGAGCAAAGTGTATTTGCAAAAGGGTGATTTGGCTTTCACCTAAAATGATGTGTCATCAGGTAACAGCTGTTACAGGAAGACTGGGACTGAAGAATCAGAAGTCTTAGGTTTTCTTCCTACCCCTAATCCCATCACAAATCACATACCCCTTTGAAGCCTCTGTCTCCTCACTTGTAAAATGAGCAGGATGAAGTCTGATCTGTCAAGGTAGGTGTGAGGATCAAATAAGAGAACCGTGAAAAGGCCTCATAAGAGAGTACTAAAGCACAGTGAAAATAAAGTACCGTTACCAACGACAAAGGGACGATGGTATTAAAAGTTGACAAATTTCTAAATTATTTAAATAAAACCATTAAGCCATTTCAACTCCAATTTTAATACAAGTCTACCTACTGAAAGTAAAAAGAAAAAGCCATTCCAAGTACTTTAGATCAGTCATCCAATACTATCCTAAGAATTAGCACTTCCTCTTTTAATATCATTTGAAATGATTCATCATTCACCTCATGTGTATCTTTCAATGGATAAAAGAATGACAATTTATGTTTTCCTGAGTGAAACTCTTAGCAAATACACACATGTAAACACACACACAGACACACATGCATGTAAGCACAAAGTAAATACATAAAACCACTGATTTTTTTCCTCAACTCTGCACCAAGTAACATAAACAGAATCTTTATTATTATTAATTTTTAATCACTAGAGTAATAGAATTTTAAATTTTCACAAAGCTAATGTGAGAATATATCGAATAAAAGATAAATATCTTCACTTGTAAGTTATACTTTACTCAACTGTTCTAACTATAAACCAGATGCTAACACTATGATTTTAAACGTATGCTGTCAAACATGGTAGCCACTAAACATACACAGCAACTGGGCACCTGAAATGCAGCTAATGAAGACTGAAATGTATCATAAATGTAAAATATACACCAGATTTCAAAGATTCAATATGAAACAAAAGTAAAACAGCTCACTGATTTTTAAAATATTGATTAATGTTAGGATGATAGTATTTTGGATATTCTGGGTTAAATAAAATACATTAAAACAAATTTTACCTGTTTCTTTTTCCTTTTTTTAATGTGGCTATTAGAAAATTTTTAATTATATATGTAGCTCACATAAATGAGAAAAGGATGACCCATTTCTATTGAGCTGCTCTAGAAGAATACTAAAATAAACAATGTACATTACATAAAAACTTCAATTGCTAAAATTTATCCATAATAGACCTCCTCCTCATACGAAAAAGGGGCTTGGTCTTCACACCTGTGACCACAGGTGAAGCCTGCCCAGACCCAGGCCTTTCCTCCAGTCACCCAACCCAGATGAGGTCCCAGAGAGAGGCAGTCAGCCAGGGGAGAGCAAGGACCCCCCCACTCCCACCCTGATCCCAGGGCAGCCTCCGGACTTACTGTAGAGAAGTCATTCCTTTTAACCATTCCTGTAGAGTAAAATAACCCATATTTTGTGCATCCAACTTCCAAGCTAGGACAAGCATAACTACCTGTTTAAAACAAAACAAAGAGGAAAGATCAATCAAATCGGGAGAACAGATCTCAGCAATTAAATAACATTAACATCACACCAAATGTTCACAGTAGTTCAGTCACTGAACTATGAACAGGGTTAACTCGAAAATGAGCTTAAGTTTGGCAAACGTCTAGAAGTTTGATAATTCAGTCCGCTAACAAGGGTTTGGACAAACGTGACTTCTGTTGATGCCCAATGGTGAAAGCATAAAGGGATTAACCTCTCCAGAGGGTGGCTCTGTAGTATCAAAACTGGAACCAGCAGTTCAACCTATGGAAGTTATCTCATAGATACACCTATACATGTCCACAAAGCTCAATAGGCATCAAGACTTATTACAGGACCATTTGTAGTAGTAAAAGATTGCGAACAACCAGATACCTATTAATAAGGGACTACTTAATACACCTTTGCTAAACCCATTCTACATAAAGGGAAACGACATCACTATTGAGACAAACAAAGTGCAACCATCAACACAAATATGGAACAGTTACCCAGATTTAAGTGAAAATGAAGAGAGAGGTGCAGAACAGAGTGTTAAAACCCAAAAGGTAGGTGGTGGGACAGACAGTGGACATCATATTTGTAAATTCAACTCTAAAAGGGGGGAGATGATTTAACGTACCCCAACATTCCACATCTATGGCGCTGTGCCTGCAACTAGCACAGGCTGAACAGACTGCCATGCCACTCAGTGGGCACCGTCCTTGCCTTTAGTGGCTCTCCTGAATCTCTGCTGATGTGAGCATCTGTGACAACTGGTTTGTGGCACTGCTCATCACTGTTTCACTTAGAATGTTTTAGAGAAAAGGGTGGCACCAAGATAGTTATAGTGAGTTTCATAAACCCCTGAAGGTATAAAAGACAATTACATTTCGAAGCTGTCTCGAGCTGTAAGCTCTCCAGGGTTCTTACACAAGGACAGGGTTGAAGCCGTCTAGATTAGAGAGAGGAGGAAGCCCTCCCACCTCATCTACCTCAAGACCCAAGACAAGATGAGGAGTAACTTAAAAACAAAGCATGCCATTCCTGGAGAGGGGAAGAAGTGGGCTGAGGCCTTCCTAGGACCATCCTGCCACTCTGCAAGGCTGGCAATCTCTGGACAGTCACTCATGCAGAAGGGAACTCGAGCTCTCAACTGGAGATCACACATACCCTGAACAGCAGTATGTCTACTTGTTGTAATAAAAAAAGGGCAATGGGAAGAAAATACACGTTTCTATAATACAGCTGGCTGGGGACAAGCAAATGTGGCATTTGGCAGGTAATCTCATTTCCTTACACCAGAAGAACTGCCCCACACCATTAAACTACATTCTGGGTCAGATGGTGCCCAACTGAGTCAGATGATGGTGACAGTGAGAGGAAATCAGGGTGATAGAACACAAAAACATGAGGCAAGCCAGGACATGGAAGCAACGTAAATGTCCACAAACAAGGGAATGGACAAAGAAGATCTGGTACATATACACTTTCTAATTCAAACTTGATACATTCTCAAACAGCATCTGTACTCAATCCTCTATTAGAAAGATTAAATATTCCACATAAACACTTATGTTAAGTTAAAAAAAAAAAAAACACAGTTATGGCAAAGGAACACACACACCCCGTATGCATGTAATGTGGCGAAACACCCAAAGCAGGTATCACAATGGAAATTTCTTTACATAAAACAGACCTTTCCCTAGGACAGCCAATTAGAAGCTAACTAAAGAACTTCATTGTTACCTTAGTAAATGAAAGCTGACCTGACTTTTACAAGCCTGCTTAAATTTCATAAGCTATAAATATCAGGCAAGGCGAGGGTTTTAAATACTTTAAAGTGCTCATTTGTCAATACAGATAAGCCTTTAAAAAACTATTTCAGTGTTTGTTTTTCAAACAATTTCTAAAATTGGGATGCATCCATAACTGATGGCTTATCAGATTTACTTAACATTTTTCCCTTTAAGTGATGAATAAAATGATAAAATTTCTATTAGTGGTGTCTTAAATTGAAATACAACAATAAATATTCTGGAATAACAGTCTGAATTGGGTCTTTTAGTCTTCTATGTGATTCAGCATTTCAAGATTATTTCTATTCCTACAGAAATGGAGAACCAAAGATTCAAAATTACCAAAAAAGACAATAACAGCAACTATTTTTTATTGAGTACTGGTATTTGGGGGCTTCCCAGGTGGCACTAATGGTAAAAGAATCCACCTGCTAATGCAGGAGATCAGGGTTCAATACCTGGGTTGGGAAGATCCTCTAGAGTAGGAAATGGCAACCCACTCCAGTATTCTTGCCTGGAAAATTCCATGGACATAGGAGCCTGGCGGGCTACAGTCCAAGGGGGCCACAAAGAGTCGGACATGACTGAGCGACTGACACACACACACTGGTATTTGGGGGTAAGGAACTTTAAAGAGCTCGGCCTTGCTAGTTTTTTTGCTTACAAACAGCTGCAGCACTCCTCCCACCCAACAGGCCTTTCTCCCCTGGCAGTAGATGCCCACTTAATCCCTCTGATACCTGCAGCCTGACACCTCCCAATCTCCCCACCATCAGGCCCTGCTGCCCACCCCCGATTACATGCTGACTGCTGTTCCCTGGGTAGAAACTTGGGACTCCTCTCAGAGCCAGCTCACTCTCGCCCCTCTTATACTACCTTCCAGAAAACACTTGTCAACCTTAGCCCCATTCCCTGTCAGGAAACCTCCTTCTTAAAGTCAGTGAAATGTTCTTTTCTGGCTATGGACCAGATTAAGCAAAACACTACTGACCCAGCTGTCCCCAAACCTTTGCACCAATCTGAATAATGTATCAAGACATCTGAACTAGAAAGATGGCTTAAAACTCAACATTCAAAAAATTAAAATCATGGTATCCATCCCATCACTCCATGGCAAACAGATAAGGGAAAGGTGAAAGCAATGACAGATTTGATTTCCTTAGGCTCCAAAACCACCGTGGACAGTGACTGTAGCCACGAAATTAAGACGCTTGCTCACAGGATGGAAAGCTGTGACAAACCTAGACAGCATATTAAAAAGCAAAGACATCACTTTGCTAACAAAATTCTGAACAGACAAAGCTATGGTTTTTCCAGTAGTCATGTATGTATATGAGTTAGACCATAAAGAAGGCTGAGCACCAAAGAACTGATGCCTTCAAATTGTGTGCTGGAGAAGACTCCTGAGAGTTCCTTGGACTATATGATCAAACCCGTCAATCCTAAAGGAAATCAACCCTGAATATTCACTGGAAGGACTGAAGCTCCAAAACTTTGGCCACCTGATGCAAAGAGCCGACTCACTGGAAGAGACCCTGATGCTAGCAAAGACTGACAGCAAAAGGAGAAGAGGGCAGAAGAGAATGTGATGGTGAGATAGCATCACTGACCCGACAGACACAAATCTGAGCACACTCCAGGCGACAGTGAAGGACGGGAAAGCCTGGTGGGCTGCAGTCCATGGTTTCGCAAAGAGTGGGACATGACTTAGCGACTGAACAACAACAACCTGACCTAGGTCACATTAGAATTAGAGACACAAGGCAAAAATCAGCCCAAAGGCTCTTTAGAAAATTTCAGGTGTTACTGGGAGGAAGTGGGGAAGATGTAGGCATAGAAATGGTAACAAAAATTTTTTAATAAAATTTCTTTGTGAAATCTTGACGACCAGGACGTATCAGCATGGGCACCAGGTTATCTCACCAATACTCTGATGAAAGGGATGATCCCTTGAGAGCTCTACCAGAGTATAAATTGATTGAGGATGTAAGAAGTATTTGTTCAACTGGCGGCTGTAATATTAAACTGTATAGCTAACAAGCCAGGGTATCTGTATAATTTTTCATTTTACAGTAAGACAGATGTGGGAATAGGAAAAATATTCAACAATAACATGATGATAAGAATTAGGCAAAAATAATTAAGCATGTGAAAAACTTCTAACTGAATTTTTTAAGGGAAATACTTAGGGCTTTTACACTAAAAATCAATCACTTTCCAAGCTAAATTCAACTGGAAGTGAAGGAGCTGTGAAAAATCCTTGATACTTATAACCTATTCAAAACTCTTATAATTAATTATTCAAAGTCCTGGACAAACTCTACATTAGGCTGGAACAACTACAGAGGAGGACCAAGATGCACAATGCCATCAGTCCCCTAGTTATCCGTCATCGGAGGTACACACGCACACCACTTTTTAAACATCTAGTTTAGTTACTTGATTAGTGAAATTAAGAAATTAAATGAGAAAAAAAAATGACTAACTGTAGTTATACCACATCAACTGCAAAAAAAGTTCTGCTTTACAAACCAATTCAGAATGGAACTTATTTCTTAGACTGCCTCATAAAAACTAACATATCCTTACTTCTTTACTGTTGTATTATTTGTTGAGAGACACAATCAGATCAACTGATTTGCCCAAATTAGTAAGTCAGACTTACATTTTCTGGCTCGACACCAATGTCTTCACAGAATTTCTCCATGCCTTCAGGACCTACAACATCGTCAGTACCTGTGATGAGATGCGATTCATATAAAGTAAGTCCAACCGTGCACAGATACTATTACTGCTACTGCAGCATTGTACTGTTAAAATACTCATTATTAAGATCGAATAACACCTGGAGACCATAAGCCCTTCTGAAGGAAGAAATTACCAAGTATAAGCTGAAAAATATTCTGGAATTGAAGTTCTATCTTTAAAGAATTCTGCTTTGCACAATCATTTATATCAAGTTATGGCCAAGTCCTTCAACCTACAAATAAATGTACATATAATTGATATCTAAAGATTAAGGTTACAGGTATTCAATTTCTATTCTTTAAAATAGCTTAAAAATCTCTATTCTTATTTTGATAATAATTTCAACACATAAAATACATTTTGGAAACACAGTTAAAAAAAACCACTTAATATTCTTTATAAAATTAACTGGGAAGTAATATAATTGCTTCTTTTACACAGAAAAAAAAAAATCAAGCAGTCTTTTTGTTCTACACAAGGCAATAGCCCTTTCTTCACACTCCATCTTAGTGCTCTCTCTTCCTGAAAGAAATGCACACACATCCCAGCTCTATTGCATCCCCACTCATTCTTCAACCACGGCAACTGTTTTCTGTTCCTCTCCCTCCATGGAAACTCCCTTGCCAAGGCCACCAATCAGGTCTAATCATCACATCCAATAGACACAGTCCGTCTCTGTTTTATGTGGCTTCCCTGGAGTAGCTGAGGTTATCCTTCCGTAGTGTCTCAACCCGGGTCACCACCTGAAACAGAAGGCCTCATCTCACAGTTCCCCCTTCTCCTACATTCTCAAAAGCCAATCAGTGATCCAGTGTGCTGCTAATTTTACTTTCCAAATATTTCTTAACTGCTGACTTAGTATTCAAACGTCATTCTCTCACTTAGATGACCAGAGCAGTACCCTCAGGGTCTCCCTATTTCCAGAGCCTCACCCTGCTTTGACTCACCCTGCACACAGCCACCTGGAGGGTCCACCTCAAACATAAACTTCATCCTGGCTTAAAATCCTTTGATTTTAAGCTCTCTACTATCTATGGATGAAGTCCAAAGTCTCTGGCATATCAAATAAGGTTCTTTATGATCTACTGCCACCCTTCCTCTTCAGCCTCATAACTTTCCACCTTCAAATCAAATTGCTTGGAAATAAAAGAATCAAATAAATATTGCTGAATGAATAAAAATTAGGATCCAGAGATACCTGCCATGGTTTGCTCCGCACACGCACCCTGATGTATGGTACTACTACATGGTACTACATGTGGTACTACTCTTGCGGCCTTGGTCCACCCCCTTTCGGATCTTCTCATGTGAGCTCCTTCCATCTTGAAGACGGAAACCATACAGACAGCGCTCCCAATTTCCCCACCCCCACCAATGGAGGCGGGTCGGGCAGTCCCCAAACCATGCTAGGAATACTTTCCCCACATCTGCATCAAGTCCCAGCTCATCTACCTTCCCTTCTAAATTCCAACAGAGTAAGAGCTATTTATTCTTCTTATAACCTCAACCTACTACCTTGGCATGAAGTGGTTGCTCAATAAATTTTATGGACCGAATGGATAGATATTAGAATACAAAAATCACTCTATAATCTTTCACAGCCTTCAGATAGACCAAGCTGCCAAGATCAGCAGAATACATCTAAATGCCTGTTTTATTCAAATATTATCAACTGGGCACACCCTGGAGCTATTCACTGTAGGAGTAGCTGACGAGGAATAATACATGGTCCCTGCCCACCAAGACTGGAAATAAAGCACAAGAGTAATTTCAATACAAAGTAATAACTTGATCACAAAGCATAAGGTGGTTGTTCTCAACAAAGGGTGACAATTTAAACTACCCTGCACGCTTATTGGTCAGTCCTGTGTCACTTCTCTCTTCTAGTCCTTGGCTTCTCTTAAAATCCAGACTCAGGCTCTTCCACATAATCTAGCCAGAGCAAATACTTTTTCTGCCTGCTTGATTTGCCTTTTAATCACAAATGTGCTATTTTATCACAAATAATTTCGTTTCACATAATTCAAATCTCTTACCTTTTTGGGGACTTTCTTTTTTTTCTCGTTTAATTTTACATGTTTTTCAATGTATCCTTAATTTTGTCTTATTACAGGAAAATCAAATAAAACTTTACTTAATTTGTAATTTAGTTTTTGGGCAACATTAATACATACAATGATATAAAATTTCAATTATAAGTAAAACTGAAAATAAAAGTACTAAAAAAGCAAAAGTTTTCCTTCTAACCTTTCCCTACACCCCAGAAGAATTTCTTTAAAAATCCTTCCTCAAATAAGCTATTTTATAGAATTTTAGCTACAGTAAATATATACATATTTATTTCTATAAGTTTTTCAGGCAATTCTCTTTGGCCTCCAGGTACACAACAATCATTTCATCTTCAATGAATTTTTTCCTCCTCCTTTCCTGTATTTATGCCCCTTCTTTCTTTCTCTTATCTAACAGGATTAGCTAATAACCTCCCAAAACAATGGCAAATGAGAGTGAGTGGGAATGGGCACCCTTATCTCATTCTTGACTCAAATGGGAATACAGTCAGCATTTTATCATTTGGGTCTGTGTGTGCATATGGGCTTCCCAGGTGTCTAAGTGGTAAAGAATCTGCCTGCCAAGGCAGAAGACCAGGGTTCAATCCCTGGGTCGCTGAGATCCCCTGGAGGAGGAAATGGCAATCCACTCCAGTATCTTTGCTTGGAAAATCCCATGGACAGAGGAGCCTGGTGGGCAACAGTCCATGGGGTCACAAAGAATCAAACACAACTGAGTGACTAAGCACACACGTGTGTATATACCTACATGGGCACACTCGTGTATATTACACAAATGAGACATGAATACACTCATATGGTGAAACGATCAAATAGAGAAGTCCAAGTGAAGTAGAGTAAAGAGAAAGCTTGCCTGCCTCTTTTCCTTACCAGGCAGGCATGTGTTCTATTGGACCATTTTGCTATGTGTTTATGAATGTGCAAATATATAGTGAGATGCAGTTCTGAACTTGTTTACCTACACACATGGTTCAGACCATATCCTGCTTTATCTTACCATCTGGTAGTCTTCCTGTGAAAACACCCAGCTGATATTCTGCACACTACTCCACCGTAGGTCACTGGGGGTGTGAATTCCATGTTCTGTAGTCCTTATCCTCATTCCACTACCGTAAAGTATTTGGACTATGAGATTAAAGAGCCATGATATCCGATCGATGGAAGTATCCATTTATTTCTAGCCTGCTAAGGGGTTCCGTTTGTAGGAACAGATGAGTTTTTAGTATCTACTGAAAGGACTCACTGGGAGGTGGTTACACAAAGCTGAGGGGAAAAAAAGGCACTTTACAATCTTAAAAATTTTTTGTCTTTGGTTTCTATACTTTGTGATCTAAAAAAAGCCCTCTTTCTCTGCTACCTATTCCTGAGCCTGGCAAGCCACCTGCTCTTCCCCTGCCTGGGCACAGGGCCTGGGGATCTCCCAGCTGGCCGTCCCACTCACACCCCCTCCAATCCCACCTCCCCTCCCTGTTAATACTCATCACAGTGATGGCGCTTCTCCATTTGTCTGTTTACCACACAACAAAATGAGCTCCAAGCACAGCACTTCGGCCATCCACATGCACCCCACAGCCTGGCATGCATCAAGCCTGCAAAGATTTGCTGAGGTACACTGAGCAGTGGTAACACTAAGTTTCCATGCTTTTTTCTTTTTTTCCCACATTTTATGCAGTGCCATTGTCATATTACTTATATACACTTGCATCTGTGTATTTTATAAAAAGTAAGGTTTTAACAGCATGGTTTGCAATGGCATGACTCATATTACTTTAATATTTTATCCTAAAAAAATTAAAATAGAGCTTATCAGTCAACATTACTTAAAGGCTACCCATAATCCTGTTATCTACAATAACTTTTCCTTTTTTCTCATTATCATTCCCATGCACACATTTACATCTATTTGTAATCACATCGTTCATTGGGCTTACGGGTGTACTGACACTAGACTTCTCATTTATCTGCAGAATTGAGCAATCTTAATCTAACAAAAGGGCTTCCCAGGTGGCTCAGCGGTAAAGAATCCTCCTTCAATGCAGCAGACACAGGTTCAGTCCCTGGGTTGGGAAGATCCCTTGGAGAAGGAAATGGCAACACATTACAGTATTCTTGCCTGGGAAATCCCATGGACAGAGGAGCCTGGAGGGGTACAGTTCGTGGGATCACAAAAGAATCAGACACGACTTAGCGACTGAACAACAATCTAACAAATAGGCCACTGGCTAACACAAAGTGGACTAAAAGTAGGTTTGAAGGAGATGGTTTAAAAGCTATGGAATGCCCTAGTGACAGGATACTAGAGGTACATTTAGAAGGTAGATATACTGACAGTAATCTAGAAAATAGCGGTCCTCCCACTTCCACTGCTATTTTAAGCAGGGCCTCCTAACTAAATGCATTTAACTTTTTAATGAGGGCCCAAGACCATCATGGTACAGTTTCCATTATCACACCACGCTGCATCACTGGGGTAAAAGGGGCCACACTGTCTCCTTCACCGACAGCCCACTGCTCCTGATCCCTAACCTCACTTTGGTAAACCAAAACACAGCTCTGCTATAGGACCTAATTCAAAGCAGGGATGAAGAGCCTACAATCGGGACTTGCAGAACTTTCTCAACTCACATGTGTGCGCTTCGGTGTGACTTACATGTTGGCACTTGGGTACTTGCTCTCACCTCTTATTCTTAGATATATTTCAGAAGGTGAAAGCTATTAAATTATTTATGTATAGCTGATTATTTTAATGAAAAAGAAATGAGATTCCAGCTTCAGACAGGTCTAAACAAAACACTCCCCCAATCTTGCCCTCAGCAACCCTTTCTAAAGTCAGAGGACTAGAGTACCACAGCACCAAAGTGAGTAAACCTACGACCACAGAGGACAGGACAAGAGCCCAATCGAGGGAGTGTCATTTATCAAATCTCTGAGAATCAGAAACTGAGTTGACAGGGATTTTAAAAGGCAAGAGGCTGTATCCTAAGAGGTGCAAAGGAGGGCTAGGCTCAGGCTAAGGGAGGGTAGAGGGCAGAGGGCAGGGCAAGAGGTGGAACTGAGAGCTCTGGGGAGAACAAAGGTCCATCTGTGTCATGGGACTTCACTGCCAAGGCCCCCTACCGCCCTCCATCCCACTCTGTTCAGCATAGGGAACAAGGCAGGTTCAACCCAAGGCAGGTGGCTATCTCCCAGGAATACAATCATCCCACAGGGGAGGGCCCTCATCCGGGCACCAGGGCCTACAGCCTCACTCTTTGCTCCCAGACTAGCCCGGAGCACAGCCTGTCAACTTTCCCAGGGCCCCTCACCATGCGTTTTTCCTGAATAATACTGATCTACAGTTTTTATTCATGTGGTTGGGATATTAAAAAATGAAAGAAAGTACCAGGTGGGGCTTTTAGTTATTCCCAATTTCAAGCCGTTTTTCCTGATGAGATACAAAAAAAAGGGGGGGTATAAAAATAGGGAGAGCCACACCACAAGAAACTTCCTGCAGTAATGAACCCCACAACGAACCACCTGGCAGGGGTCTCAGAGAACCTAAAGAATGCAGCTTAATCTTTATCCCAAATGTCACCTTTCTGAACCAGAGAAGAGCAATCAAGTAGGAAAAACTGTACTGTGTGTCCTTTTAAAGGAAAACAGAAGTGTGGCTTTTACTATGGAAAAATTTACACCTGCTTATAAAGGAAGACACAACAGTATCAAAATGGCTGTGTGATGGTGGTGGGATTAAGTGTATGTTTTCTGTTTAAACTTTCCTTCTTTAATACATGTCATAACAATAAACGTGAACCAATGTAAGTAAGCAAGAGATTTTCCTAATCAAAATGACAGGAACACGAGAAAATGCTCCATCACTCAGACCCAAGTACTGAACACCTGGAAACGTGCCGACTACTTTCACTAGGAACAAAGTGTCTTCAAGAGAGTCATGTTTTCAAGATGTAAACATGAAAAACAGATAAATTCTGATACTATGTAAGTGTTTACACTATGTCCGTCCCTGCAAATGAAACCCAGCTCAAATTAGTTCCAAGTGATGAAAGAGAATTCACTAGAAAGATACTGGTGTAGCTCACAAAAATCCAAAAGACTACAGGAAATCAGGATCACATCCTTTCAAGTCTACTACCAGAAAAGAAAGAGGCTCTTCTTCCAGTTTCAAACTGAAAACCCCAGGACATTTTATCTGATGGTCTTGACCTGGTTACCTGCCAGCCCCAGGAGCAATCTCTGTGTCCAAAGGGGGCAAGACTTTTATCAGAAAAGGGTGGGGTAGGAGGAAGAATTCTCATTCTGATACCCAGGAAAAGGGCATCGAAACCAGTTATGAGCAATGTCCTTCCTGTAAAGAGTACAAAGAAGGTTATTAAGCTAATTAAGCTAGGAGATGCACCATTTGCTTCTCAAATGGAAAAGAGGAGAAAAACACTCCAGGCAAAGGGACCACTATGAGTTAGCAGTCTTTTCTCCCGCTGGGGTTTTTAAGTGGGGGTAGGGTGTAGTGGATTGTTAGGGAATGACATGTGTGATCTGCTCTTTTTTTTTCTTTCAAATTAGATAACAGGGAACACACAGACCCTGATTGGGAGTAGAGACTGATACTGAGAAAATCAGTTTGAAGGTCACTGGAACTGTCAAGGAGATACGTTATGATAGAAATTTGGTGGGGAAGAGGAAAGGTAAAATAGCCTTCAGTTCAAACTTATCTGAAAGTTTTTCTTTTCCCCTCTTTTTTACACTATACACAGCCACAAAAACAAACAAACCTGTTATTTCAATATTATTCAGCAGTTATAATAAACTGCAAAAATGGGATTGGTTCTAAGATATTTTAAATGACAAAACCAACACTGTCTGTCAAATGATCTTTCAAAATAGAGAAACAATATAAGAAATTCCACTGCACTACATAAAGGTTCAAAGCAACGAAGCTTATTTTAACTTGGACGCATGAACCAAGCAGCCACCCATTACCAGCATTCTCAACAGGTTTCCTAGCAATCCAGAGTATTTCTCCCAAGTACACTTCATCTTTTCAGTTCCCTTCTAGTGTTCTGAATTCTTTGGCTTAGCTGCTGGCTATAAATAGAACCTTTGGTGATTTGTTTCAACTGTGCTCCCTCTCGAAAACAGGAAGACACACATACACACAGAAACACACACACCAAATTTGAAAAGCACTCATTTTTTAATTGTTTAGTTTCCTCTAAAGTACTCTGTATTTTTATGAGGCTCAGCCTTAGGTGATATGATTACCTACCTGCATATTCATAGAACCATTCTAAGCACCTCTTACTTGAAAAGGCTTCTTCTTCAGTCTTTATTCTAGTTGAATCATATTTTCTATACATGCTAGAAATTGAGAAAGGAGTTTTAGAAGTTATTTACAGATACTGAGTTTTTTTAAGTAACAAATAAGTTTTTATTCTTTTACCCAATCAGATACCTAGTCAGTAGGTATTTCACATACATTTAGAATATTCCAATTCTTGCATCTGGAAGCGTCACCTTTAATAACTACAGTCTTAAACACAGTCATACCTAGTACAGAATTAAATGATAAGCTCTTAATACAGGTTTATCTCTGATGCACAAATAGCTAGTAAAAACTGAACAGAACAAGTATCTGATATACACCTTTCTACCTCTCCAGCCAGAACCAACTACAGAACAATAGTGAGATGCAGCGAGAAATGTCGCTGGTGTTTTCTTCAACTGAAGACGCTAGAATTCAATCGTGTTCCTGAATTAAGTTCTCCTGATGCCCATGTCATCTGAGTCAGGCTGGGCACAGAGCACAATCTAAGGAAGAAGCTGGCAATAGTAGAGACCTCCAAGGAACTCGTTAAGCAAATGAAAAGAAACATCAAATTAGGAACAAGCCTCCAGGGGAAAAAAATCTCAGGAAAAAGAAATACAGAGAAATCCTGGCTCCTGCCCTTCTCCTGGCTTGTCCCAGCCTGTGCGACCAGTGCGTAAGCTGGAGAACTGAGTCAGCAAGCACAGGGCCTCCTCCTGCACTACTGTGACCCTCGTCAGGAATTCCTTATCTCATGATGACATGGGGCTGAGAAGCAAGACACTTCCTACTTGGGGAGGGGAAAAGAAGCAGTATCATCACAAACAGTGACTTCAATAGAAAAGTTATAAGTTTAATCCCTTAGTTATATATGAACATTTATGAATACAGCTTTTATTTTACCTAAGATATAATATCATACATAATTCTTTTGAAGTGAGCATTTATTCATGATCGAGACTTTCACCAGGATATCTGTATATACTGCTAATTAGAGATTCTGGGTTTTCGTACCCAAAAAAACCCCAAATATGTTAAAGGGTATTAAGATACTGAAACCACAAACCACTAGTTTTGTATTTCCTCTATAAAAAGCAGCCATACCACCTGGAAACAAAGGTGGATACCGGCCAGCGGTTCAAACAGATTCGCTCTAGTCCTAGGTTTGGACATTTCTGTCTCAGCTCAAAGTCTGTAACTGGTCAATTAACTCGAGATCTATATAAGACACTATAATGTCTGAATTACTTGACAATATTCTACCTAAAAAAGGACACTGGAATAACACTCAGAAAAAAAATAATACATGCTACTACATGGAAGAATCTCAAAAAAAACTATGCTAAGTTAAAAAAAAAAAAAAGGCATTTCACATAAAGGTTCATTTATGTGAAATGTTCAGAAAAGGCAAATATGAAGACACAGACAGTGAATTTGTGGTTCCCTGAGGCTGGAAAAAAGGACAGAATGACTGTAAGTGGGCATCTAGAATCTAACTGGGGTGAGAGAAATCTTCTAAAACTGGTTTGTAGTGATGGTTGAAAAACTCTTAACTTATGTACACATTGTGGTATGTAAATAAAGTCTTTCCAAAAAAGACCAAGAATGAAACTCAACTAAATCATCCAGCTATAGAATTAGCTCACCATGTCCTGGGTGACCAATGAAATGCTATCAATAGGAGTACCTCACACCTTTCTGCAACTCAACTACCAGTTTTTTTGTGTGTCTTAAAATACTGTATTTTAAAAAAATAATTTTAGTTTTAAAAATAATAAGAGAGAAGAGGGGCATTATTTTACATTTTTGCAAATGCTTTAAAAATATGGCTTTATATTAGACTGTTCAGTTCTCATTATCTGTTTCTGCATTCAGACTGTTGAGATATACTGTTCTAGTTGAATTAGTGAAGAAGATTCAGCCTTGTACAGACTTTAAACTGGCTTTATCACACTAAAAGAATTTAGATTCCAGTGAAAAAATAGTATAAGTGCTACATACAGTCATGCTATGTGATAACTAGAATTTAACAATTCCTTGATAATCATATCTGTACCACCAAAATGGTCAAGGGGCTTGGCTTTATAAAGCTTAATCCCTGGCCTAAACGGTATTGGTGATTATCTTCTAAATCACAGCTACAGTTTTTCCAGATAATACTTTCCACTCATCTGACACAGGAACAGTGACAAGATTTTCATGTTCTCAGAGTCCATCTATCTAACCCTCTAAGAGTTGTAGTATATGAAACATCACAATGAGAAAACAGCAGAAAGATCTCATCTGATCCCTCTGATCATCAATATGGCAATTCAGGCCACATCAGTGGGGTAAAATGATCTACAGAGCCAGAATGGAGGAAGATAGAAAAAGGCAGAAAAGATTAAAACTATGATGCTTGCTCATTGTTTAAAAAAAGAGAAGAGAACAAAAGTGGCCATTAAAATCTGGCTGAAACAATAAAAAATATCTAAAGTAATAAGCAAACCTAACGGACCTTGGGAGTTACCAAAATTAGCAGGTCAATTGTCTGAAAGAGAAGTGGTTTCAACAGTCTTGTTTTTCATGGTTCCTAACAAATCCTCACTCTTCAGAGGAGGAACGTCAGCTCAGCTAACATTCCAGGCAGGCTCAGAGCACTGGGGACAGGCAACTCCCTTCAGCCATGTGGCCCAGGTCCTTGCAAAAGCAGCTATGGGAATCCTGCTCCTGTTGCAAGGAGTAAAACCCTCTTAAAGAACAGATACATACCAATCCTGAGGTCCTCAATGGGCACAGACAGCAAGCCCTTAAAAGGAAAGAAAGAAACTCTACACCAGTTTTGGTGGATCAATGGACTAAGATAAAACTTGAAATTTCTAAGAACCCAGATTACCTAATCCGTTTTTATTTCATGAACCCACACATTAAGTATCACGAAATAATTACACTTTGAAAGTTTGCCTAGCAGAACCAAAACAACATTCCAGTTGGTATTTGTGTACTTGGAAGGCCCACACTGGGCTCATGGATCAATGTGCCTCTTTGGCACGTATGCCATCAACATGGGATCCACTGTCTCTGCAACGTACCTATCATGTCTACTTTTCTTGGCAGATAGATCATCTCCAGAAGCAGGTCTTCTCTTTTTCCTCGGCGGCATCACTTTACTAAAGCAGTCTGAAGAACTGCAAGACCGCAGACTTCCTACAAGACACAGTGAAGAGCACAAAAGTGAAGGACTGCCACGTCGAAACCCTTCTGAAGAACACCACCACTAAATGAAGAGCTTTCAATGTTTATGCTACAAAGGGTTTATAGGTTACCTGTAAATGCTGTAAGGTGAAAGAAAATATGGTTTTTAGTTCCTCTTTGAGACAGTGTTACACACACAATTTGGATTTGGGGCAAAAGCCTTACATGATCTTCAGCAAAACTTCCACAGAACTTTTTAGTTTGTTTCGCCACTTCAAGAAGATTCTGGTCCTATGGTCAGGGTTTTCTGAGACATAACTTCAATTTGGTAAAAGATATTAAAAACGTAATGCCATCACAGAACACCTGTTGAGACCTTACCATGCGCCAGGCCCTGCACTTAACGCTTACATGTATGAACTCACTTAACCTCATGACAAGTTTATGAAAACAGAATAATAATGCCTATGCAGATAAGAAAATGGAGGCAGAAAGAGGTCAGGTAAGTGGCAAAACTGGAATTCAAACACACACAGTCTCACTCCAGACTCTTTTAAACCACTGTAAATTAAAAGACAATTACAACCCCATCTTGGCACAAGTACTAGCAGAGATATTATGTCACTGGTTCCCACAATAACCCTGAACGACACACAGGGCAGAGATAATGATCTCTACTGACAGAACTCTGGACGGCATGCTGCTCATCCGCTAGGGCCGTGGTGAGAGGCCTGGCCCTCAGAGAGCCGGGCACTAGGGCCTAGTGCTGTGCACTCTGGGCATGAGCTCCGGCTCCTCACCTGGTCATGTGGCTGGGTCAGCCAATGACCAATCCTGGGTCTCTGGTTCACCATCTGAAAATGAGACCTTCTCACGAGTGTTCTGAGCTAACTCCTTTTCAGGAGTTTTCTGAGGGAAAAACATCCACTCAGCAAGTGCTCAGGTGCCAAGACAGATGTTGGGAACTGAATTTCACAAGAGAGGTATGTGCTCAGGCCAGAGCTCCATGTTTACCTGATCCTTACAACCATCCTATAATGGAGGGCATCCTTAGCATCCCCACTCCTACAAATAAGGAAACTCAGACAGAGAGATGAAGCAGTAGCTGGAAAGCAGCAGGGGGAATCAAGGATGGAACCCAGGCAGCCCAGGAGCGAGGCCCTGGCTCCCTGCCCTGACTCACTCCCACACGGCCACAGCGGCAGCGGCTGAGAAGCAGAGGACTGAGGCCAGAACCTGGGAAAAGTGAAAGTAGCTCAGATGTGTCCAACTCTTTGCAACTCCATGGACTGTAGCCCGCCAGGCTCCTCTGTCCATGGAATTCTCCAGGCCAGAACACTGGAGTGGGTACCTGTTCCCTTTCCAAGGGATCTTCCCAACCCAGGGATCAAACCCAGGTCTCCTGCATTACAGGCAGACTCTTTACCATCTGAGACACCAAGAAAACCCAAGGATACTGGAGTGGGTAGTCTAATCCCTTCTCCAAGAGATCTTCCCAACCCAGAAATCGAACTGGGGTTGCCTGCATTGCAGGCAGAGTCTTCACCAGCTGAGCTACCAAGGAAGCCCTTAGAGCCTGGGGGAGTATGGTTGCTGGGGACTGGGAAAAGATGAGGACCTGGGTGGGGAGAAAACCTGGGTGAGTGTACTATCCTCCCAGAGGCTTAAGGAGGAGGAGTGCGCTAGGCAGTGGGTGGGGGCGGGGGAGGCAGCAGTAAAGTGCAGCAGCAAGGGGTGGAGGCAGAGGGGCTAAGGCTGGGGGAGGAACCCAGCAACCTACAAAGCATGGACAGCTCTTTGCAGAAGGCAGGGAGAGAGATGTGGTCGCTAACGGTTCCAACCTGAAAAGAACAAGGGCAGGAACTGGAACCTAAATCTTAGATACACTCAGGCTTCTACCTCTAGGTGACGTACTTTAGGAAGAGGTCAACCAAAAGCATCTCTCCTGAAACACGCCAGGACAATGACACCAGTGAGGCGGGGGTCCAGCACTGGCTATTGGACCAGGCTGGAAAGATGACTCTCATCCACCCTTCCTAGAGCTCAACCAAGGTGGGGGTAGAAGGTTCTTCAGAGACACCAGACACCCTCACATCTCTCTCACAACCGCAGCAAGAATAGGAAGCAGAAGAGCCAAAGCAAGTGCTGCCACCATACATACCCGTCCGTCCTCCCTGCGAAACCCAGTCCTGTTTACACTGATGCACAGAGAAGAGGTGTGAGAGGGGCAGAGATCCGAGCTTTTGCAGACCGCCAACAGGCAAGATTTATTCTTGTCCAGTAATGCCTCGGGGTGGGGCTCACTGAATAAAAACGTGTGACCCAACTTGCCAGAAAGCCTGCCACGCTTCTCAGAAAGGAGCAACCTTGAGGCTTGCTTCTCCCTTTTGGATGTGCACGTGTGAAGGAGAGACACTGTCTCCCGGCACTGGTCACAGTCGAGTTCTGAGCAGCTAGACCCACAGTGACCTCTCCCTCCCACCAGTGTTTGCAGAACACAGAGGAAATGCACACCTCTCGCCAGCATGGGAAGATGAACATCATTTAAAACAATGTTTCCACCAACATTCACCAATAAGATCTGATCCACCACCAGCTCCTCTACTGTTGCCTCTTCACGGAAACACTGCCATCGTAAGTTAACTAACCTTTTCAACTTTTTTTTTACTAATGAATGCTTTCTGTTAAAGTTTCACAAATCACTTTTCTTGGCATAAAACATATGCATATTTTAGCCCCAAAGCATCTCAAATTTGGCATTTTGTTCTTTTACTTATTCACGTGGCCCCTGTTCAGATGTCTCTGCTCTAATCATTGGCATAAGTAAGTGACTGTCAAGGCCGTCCTTCACAATGAAACAGTGTCTGTTCATTCCCGACGCCTGCTACTCAGTTCAGGCACCCACTGGCTCCTCAACCCTCTCACCCCCACCTCACAGGAAGACTGTGTCCAACTCACATCCCAGAGAAATCACAAAGGACGACTCAGCAAAGCTCCACAGGCAGAATCCTGGAACTCACGATGACTCTTAAGTTTCAGGCTAACTCAAAAGCAAGCGATTAATGCTGAGGAAAACAAGTTGACCTAAAATAATTTGGCGACATGAACCAAGTCAACAAAAACTTATAGAGAGCATACAACGCAAGGTGTGGTAGCCCCAAATCCCCATCATGGCTTCAGTGATCCTACCTGAGCAAAAGCAACAACTCAAGATTTTTAAGTCCATACACAAAAGTACACCTTGGTTTGCAGGGTTCTGTCTGGTTCACCTGTGCAGACACAGCAGCTAATACAGTATCATTATACAGTAATAAGGTATATTTATATATACGCCCTATAGTAGACTCTCAAGAAACATTTGTTGAATAAATGTGTTCCTAAAACATTTGTAAATCAAATTCTGCTAAGCAGTCAATACATTTTCAGAGATGTGAAACACCTATGAATAGGTAATATACCACCATTTCAGATTTTTTTCCCCCATTTATCAGTTAAGACAAGCACTTGACTCAAGTATCCTGGCAGGCAGGATTTTTTTTTTAACACAAATATTTGATAACGTTTGCTTCTTAATATAACTCTGTGGTACCTTTTTATAATCAAGACACTTAAATCCAAATGAATGTTTCACAAATTTGTATTTATCTGTTATCATTAAATTTAGACTTTACTGCCTCAGAATTTGAATCACTTAATCTACCTGAATTATACTTATTTTTATACAGAAAATTTAATAAGCAAAGAATGTAAACAAGAATTATGGAATGTTTCTTTTAAAGAAGCTTTAGGTATTTTAACCTGCTTTAGGTATCCACTTAGTTACAAATAATCTGCCATTATAGGTAAAGAGGCAAAATATTAAGGCTGATGTTTTCAATTAATAACTACAAAACACTTTCAAAGGTATCATCACAAATCTGAGAGGTATTATTACTACCCAATTCAACATATAAGAAAACTGGCTGGTAAGTTGAGCTCCTAAAAGTTCCTATTCGATAAATAATTAACAAATAAAAGCTAACTAACCCACAAATTCATTTGAAATGATCAGAGTTAATACTCTGGTTTCTCTTCCAATCATATTATAACCTTTTCTGGGGGAAATGATCAGAGTTACAAGTTTCCAGTATTTGCCAATCACGCATCATTGACTCAATGGACATGAATTTGAGCAAACTCCAGATCATGAAGGACAGGGAAGCCTGGCGTGCTGCAGTCCATGGAGTCATAGAGTCGGACACCACTGAGCAACTGAACAACAACAACAAAGAAAAAAGAAGAAACAAAAAGATTTTAGGAATCCATCTTAAAACTCATTAGAAACGTTTGGCAGCTACTACTTATGAAAAAGGAAAGGCCTTTTTATTACAATAATAAAGAAGTAGGAAGACGAAGGGATGAATAACCTCAACTATAATCCCAAACTATGATTCAGGCTCCTTCACATTACAGAGACAGACACTCTGGTGTTCGGTCTGCAACCTCTCCCCATTAGGTAGACAGTGACTCTGAATCCCTCCCCTCATTAGAAACACTTTTGATGCTCAAGTGTTTGTATGATCCTTGGGAAGACAACAGAAACTGTTTCTATTTTTTAACCAAAGGTTATAATTGAGTTCAGGTCCATTTCTTTTTGGCTCAGTGTTTAAGGAGAACAAATAAATCAGTCTATTAACTGACCATATTTTCAAATAAATCTGACCATATTTTCAAATAAATCAGTCAGTGAATGCAGCTCTTCTTCTTACATTAAACAGTTAGAAATACTGCAACATTTTAAACATATCTAATAGTTGGTCCCAAAAGAATCAATTTTAAACAGCAAATTGAGTTCACCTGGATCAAACCACAGAGCCTTTTAATGCTTATGCAGCTGGCTGTTTTCATAATAATTTAACTAAGTATGTTATTCCTAATAAATGGTATCTAAGTAGCTGCTCTGCTACTCTTTTTAATTAAATCATTTTGCTTGTGGGCTTCAAGTAAAAAAAGGTCCTGTTCAGGAATTAATTCTCCTATGAAATATAGGAGAGTGGTGTGCCCAGTTTCACCCTCAAATAAGAGCTCTATACAATTAGACATCTTTCTCTGACTTTTCCAAACTTAGTATAAATGCATGTTCCAATACAAAAATCTCACTATCGAATTTTCATTATGAGTTTGTTGTATCATATAGCCTTGACTCATTTAATAACATTTTATATGTTCATTCTGCCACTTCAATAATTTTTATATAGCTTTTTCACAGAACAATTTCACAAGTTCAGTTCAGTCGCTCAGTCATGTCCGACTCTTTGCGACCCCATGAACCACAGCACGCCAGGCCTCCCTGTCCATCACCAACTGCTGGAGTCCACCCAAATCCATGTCCATTGAGTCGGTGATGCCATCCAACCATCTCATCCTCTGCCATCTTCTTCTCCTCTTGCCCTCAATCTTTTCCAGCATCAGGGTCTTTTCAAATGAGTCAGCTCTTTGCATCAGGTGGCCAAAGTATTACTGGAGTTTCAGCCTCAACATCAGTCCTAGCAATGAACAACCAGGACTAATCTCCTTTAGGATGGACTGGTTGGATCTCCTTGCAGTCCAAGAGACTCTGGAGTCTTCTCCAACACCACAGTTCAAAAGCATCAATTCTTCAGCGCTCAGCTTTCTTTATAGTCCAACTCTCACATCCATACATGATACTGGAAAAACCATAGCCTTGACTACAAGGACCTTTGTTGACAAAGTAATGTCTCTGCTTTTCAATATGCTGTCTAGGTTGGTCATAACTTTCCTTCCAAGGAGTAAGCGCCTTTTAATTTCATGGCTGCAATCACCATCTGCAGTGATTTTGGAGCCCAGAAAAATAAAGTCAGCCACTGTTGCCCCATCTATTAGCCATGAAGTGATGGTACCGGATGCCATGATCTTAGTTTTCTGAATGTTGAACTTTAAGCCAACTTTTTCACTCTCCTCTTTCACTTTCATCAAGAGGCTCTTTAGTTCTTTACTTTCTGCCATAAGGGTGGTGTCATCTGCATATCTGAGGTTATTGATATTTCTCCTGGCAATCTTGATTCCAGCTTGTGCCTCCTCCAGCCCTGCATTTCTCATGATGTACTCTGCATATAAGTTAAATAAGCAGGGTGATAATATACAGCTTTGACGTACTCCTTTTCCTATGTGGAACCAGTCTGTTGTTCCATGTCCAGTTCTAACAATTGCTTCCTGACCTACATACAGGTTTCTCAAGAGGCAGGTCAGGTGGTCTGGTATGCCCATCTCTTTCAGAATTTTCCACAGTTTGTTGTGATCCACACAGTCAAAGGCTTTGGCATAGTCAATAAAGCAGAAATCAATGTTTTTCTGGAACTCTCTTGCTTTTTTGATGATCCAGCAGATGTTGGCAATTTGATCTCTGGTTCCTCTGCCTTTTCTAAAACCAGCTTGAACATCTGAAATTCATGGTTCATGTATTGCTGAAGCCTGGGTTGGAGAATTTTAAGCATTACTTACTAGCATGTGAGATGAGAGCAATTGTGCAATAGTTTGAGCATTCTTTGGCATTGCCTTTCTTTGGGATTGGAATGAAAACTGACCTTTTCCAGCCCTGCGGCCACTGCTGAGTTTTCCAAATTTGCTGGCATATTGAGTGCAGCACTTTCACAGCATCATCTTTCAGGATTTGAAATAGCTCAACTGGAATTCCATCACCTCCACTAGCTTTGTTCATAGTGATGCTTCCTAAAGCCCACTTCACATTCTAGGATGTCTGGCTCTCAGTGAGTGATCACACCACCATCGTGATTATATGGGTTGTGAAAATCTTTTTTGTACAGTTCTTCTGTGTATTCTTGCCACCTCTTCTTAATATATTCTGCTTCTGTTAAGTCCATACCATTTCTGTCCTTTATTGAGCCCATCTTGGCATGAAATGTTCCCTTGGTATCTCTAATTGCCTTGAAGAGATCTCTAGTCTTTTCCATTCTACTGTTTTCCTCTATTTCTTTGCACTGATCGCTGAGGAAGGCTACCTTATATCTCCTTGCTATTCTTTGGAACTCTGCATTCAAATGGGTGTATCTTTCCTTTTCTCCTTTGCTTTTCGCTTCTTTTCACAGTTATCTGTAAGGCCTCCTCAAACAGCCATTTTGCTTTTTTGCATTTCTTTCTGTTGGGGATGGTTTTGATCCCTGTCTCCTGTACAATGGTACAAACCTCCGTCCATAGTTCATCAGGCACTCTATCAGATCTAGTCCCTTAAATCTATTTCTCACTTCCACTGTAGAGTCATAAGGGATTTGATTTAGGTCATACCTGAATGGTCTAGTGGTTTTCCCCACTTTCTTCAATTTCAGTCTGAATTTGGCAATAAGGAGCTCATGATCTGAGCCACGGTCAGCTCCCGGTCTTGTTTTTGCTGACTGTGTAGAGCTCCTCCATCTTTGGCTTTTTCCCAAAACAATTTCAGAAAGGTACAGTCATTTAAGTTGACAAAAGCAAGTGTGCTCAGTCGTGTCCAGCTCTTTGCAACCCCATCGAGTGGAGCCCACCAGGCTCCTCTGTCCATGGAATTCTTCAGGCAATACTGGAGTGGGTTGTCATTTCCTCCTCCAAAGTTGATAAACAGGTTGTATTTTAAGACATCTTATCAGTATCAAAATATTTTATTTTCTTGAACACATCATTGAACTACTTACTTGCTTGAGTAAAACTATTAGTGTCCAAATGTGCAATTTTTATCCTACTATTAAAGACCAAAAAATTTTCTTTCCTTTCTCTCTAAACAATATGACTTACAGCATCTATCATCCTCCTTCACTATTATTTTTACTATTGGTGCTCTCTGGCTTTTTAAACTCACGCCCACTATTCTGGGCTATTTCTTCAATATTAATGTACTCGCTCTCTCCCCTTTTTCCTTTTTTGGTGGTAGGAAGACTGAAAGAACCAAAGAAAAGTATTAAAAGAAAGAGAGGAGAAAGATACTGGCCTCTTGCACTTGGTTTTGCTCTTCCATATACAGTTGGTAGAGAAATCGCTCAGTCTACCATTGAACAAAGAGATTCAAAGAGGCGCTACAGTGATTAACTTTCTCAGATTTCCAAACATTACAGATTTAATGCTGTTTAATTTTTCAAGTATGCTCTGTCAGATATGATATTACAAGTGATGCTATAACCGGATGGGGAAACGTTAATGAAATGGACTACTCTAAGAAATTACTAACGCTGATTGACATTGACTGGCATGTATGAGGCTCCAGGCACTGCACCAGCAAGTCATATACCAAACATCAGACACATCCACTGTCCCCAAGGGCAAAAGAGGAGGTATGAGGCCAAACACACTCTCCGCTTTAGTAGTCCTGAATTATAGCTCCCAGTTATTAAATGGGCACATTCAGGTTAAATATTTAAATGTGACATTACTATAGTAACAATACTCACTTAAATCCAAAGTTCAACATTAACTAAATAATACACAAAATGCAAAAGTCAGATGTTTCATTACCGTAGCCAAGGGAAAGACAGCCGAAAGACTCTACCAACAAAAAATTCAGTTTTAAAAAATCAAAACAACTATGAAGTTTAAAAAATCTCCAGTGCCTACCAACGTATTTTCCCAGAAGAAGAAGACAGAAATGTGCTTTTTCTTAACTATTAGAACTGGCCTTGAAAATTATATTCAGCATTATTGGCAGTAGCTAAAAGTTACAACACACTTTAAGTGTGCATCTACAGAAACACATTATGATACATTCTCGAGACAGAAAATCATGCAGTCATTAAAAATAAAGCTTCATAAATGTGCTATGAAAAGATCTCCAGGATACACTGAGTGACAAAAACAAGAGGCATACATAAATGTATACTTGTATTTGGGGGAAAATATATCATTGTCATCATTTGGGAAACAAATACAAGAATCTAAGAGTTGTCTCTGGAGAGTCAAGGTTGTAGCACTAGCGGGGGATGGGAGCTGGGGCTCATAAAACTGGACGGCAACCTTTGCTTTTTTACACCTTTCTGATACTTCTTTTAAAATCATGTGCATACACTGCTTTTAAAATGATTAAGGAAACTGTTTTTGACTGTCCTGACCTATGTGAAGATCAGGTGAAGGGACTCTCTGTGGCCTGGCCTTCTAAAACACACCTTCCCTTCTCTCACTCCTTTCGCTGGAAGGAGGAATGTCTGATTCTAATTGGTAACGGGGGAACTCAGCAGAGGGGCCCAGCCCTTTCTGAACTCCCTTTCAGCCTGGCCTGCCAACGGAAGCTGCTACCCCTCCACTGCCGTAAGTGGGGGGTTAGAGGTGGGCCAGGTGTCCAGTGCTCTACCGGCCATGGCAGCAATCATGTGTAAGGCAGTCTAATTAAGGTGAAATACTGAAAAGCTTCTGCATTTCTGCTGTTCATCTAAGCTGTGTTTTCCAACACAATTGTTAGTTCAATATCCATCTTATTATGCCTAATTTTCAACTGATTCTGAACCAATCTGGAGGGGAAGGATAGGGAATTCTACATCCCAACAATCCCCAAGGTAATTTTAATAAAAAAGTTAAATGAAAAAAAGACTGATGCTATATAGTATATACAGTATGAGCTCACCAATGCTAAAAAAACAAGAACAACAACAAAATACTATTCTACTACTATAAAAACATATGCAGGTACAAAAATATCCAAAATAATAAGTATTAAAGCAGCATACTAAAGGAGAGCTATGGCTTTTCCCTTCATTTGCTTTTGTGCTATTCTCTAATAAGCTAACAATTCTCTTAACAAGCACATGTTCATATATTACTGTGGTAACTTTCAAAAACTTTAAAATATATTTTAATAACTTTCACTGGAAGTTATCATAACTATAGATCAAGTGCAAGTTTCTGAACTTTGTGATCATCACGGTTTAGAAAAGTAGTTCTCAGAGTGTGATTTCCAGACTAGCTCCATCAGGATCGCACGGGAGCTGGTTAGAAATGCAAATTATGGGGCCCTACCCCAAAGCTCTGGAGGTGGAGCCAAGCAACCCATTGAAACTAGCCCCTCCCTCCACCATGATTATAATGCAAGCTAGAGTTTCTGAACCATAGGGCTAGAGAATTGTTTACAATAATCCACTTTCAATTTTCCCAGTCATAAATCCTCAAAGTCAAAGAAAGTGGTAGTTGCTCAGCTGTGTCCAACTCTTTTGCAACCCCATGGACTGTACCCTGCCAGGCTCCTCTATCCATGGGATTTTCCAGGCAAGAATACTAGAGTGGTAGCCATTCCCTTCTCCCGGAGATCCTCCCGACTCAGGGATCAAAACCAGGTCCCCCACACTACAGGCGGATTCTTTACTATCTGAGCTAGCAGGGAAGCCCATAAATCCTCAGAACCCAGATATACTCCTATCTCTCTTTCAACTCACTTTATATCTCAAGTCAACAAGCATTTATGGAAAACCTTTCAAACTGCACTACTTTTTAGTATAAGCTAAACTACTTTAGTAAAGGAATGATTATCTTCAAACCACTGGGGAGAACCCCCAACCCCGCTAAAGGAAATGAAGTACTCCATTATAAACCAGAGCCCTAGAACAGATTTCCTCCTGGGAAGGAGCTGTGCCACGGCTGCCTCGATACACCCTGAGAAAGATCCTCAACCAAGGAACAATTTGCTAACGGGATGTAGTATAATAACATGGAGCATTCTCAGCTAGTATTTCTCCTTCATAACTATTAGGAAGTTTATTGAAAATTAAGTAATGATAGCATTTATAGATACCTGTTTGGTGATCGTCTTGGCCAACGTCTTCTGTTAGATTCTGCAAGAAATATGTTCATTATTACCAAGAAATCACACACCATACAGCAAGTTTTAAAATTCAGTATTTTCATAAACAGCTGATATCTTAATATCCGTAATCTAAATTCTTATCAAATACACTTAACACAACTGAACAGCTGGTATTTTTGTCTTTAAAAAATTGACTTACTAGCTTATTAAGGGTGTGGTAGATCTTATGAATATTTGCCAGTGTTGAGAGATGAGAGTTCAGCTGAAAGTCTTTAAAAGAAAAAGGGGAAAATTTAGTGTCATTTATTTCCCATCCTGCAAAGAGACTATTAAAAAATAAAGCTCAAAAGTGGAAATAAATGTTTTGATACAATTGAATACTATTGCCATTGTATTTGATACTTATTTAAGATACAACATGCAACTACCAACCTATCTGCTAGAAATAGAGTGACAATAAAGTTAAATTCCCAACCAAATGTTATAATACAGTTCCTGAAATTTTCATGTGAACTGTAAGGCAAAACAAAAATACTTTAGTAGTTATAACATCCTATCAGCAATGAACTTAAGCATAATAAAAATATATCACTGATGCTGGCAAATTAAGTAACATAAATAGAAGACAGATCTCAAATGAACCATATTCACTTTCTCTTTCTCCTCCCAAGAATTACTAGCACAATGCAAGCTCCTGGCAAGAAAATAAACAGGAATGCATCTCAATCAATTGACATTTCTTACAAATACATATTTTGTTGACTCTTAACACAACATAGAGCAGAAGTGGAATCTAAGCCCCTCCCCCTCCTGTTTAAGAAATACAGATAAATCAAAAGCGCTGGTCTGAAAGTAGCCTGAGAGGCCAGGGCCCTGGGATGGAGTCTATAGTTCCTGGCACTTAAAACGGTAAAATGTGACACAAAGCCAGTAACAGGGAGGCAGAACTTGTACTCACAGAGAAACGGCCAATCAAAAACTGTCTCCACCGGCCATCTCTAACAACTTTAGGACTGCACACTAAGTCATACACAAAAGACAAAGTCAAGCTGCTCTACCACACAATACCGCACGACATGAAACGTTATGTTAGGCTTTTGAATCTCCAATTTCAAATGTTGTTCATAAAAAGTATGCTTGCCTACACAGTAGGTTATATGAATTTGAGTTAAAAGTCGATGGCTATTTTCATATTTGAATAAGCATCAACAGAAGCAGTTTCATAAAATATCAACATTTACATTAGTTTCTTTTCTTTACTATCGTAATGATTAGTAAACGTTAGTCTGAAAGTAACCTTGAAAAGATACTGTAACTTTCCAAGTTATGCCATTCTGATAAGAAAGAGAAGAAAAAAAAAAAACTACCCTTTCCTGGCATATTTATTTAGGATGCATGTCAGATGCAAGGAGCCAACACTACAACACAAATAGTCTCTGCTAAGCTAGACTCTCTGGGCTGGAAAGCAAGCTGACCTGCCTGCCAGTATTTAGAAAGCTTCACTTTTCTTTTCTAAATCGTGCCAGGAATCCAGGTCTGGGCTGGCCTGGAGGGCAGAGGGGCCAGCAGGCAGCAGAGTCCCTGACATACACACACCACCGTCAGGAGCAGCGGGCTGCGAGTGTACCTGCACACGTGCCCAGCGCTGGCCCGACACCACAGACACAGCCACTGACAGTGACCCAAAGAGTCAGAGTGCTTGGCTGAGAGACAACCGGAGAAGGACCTCCAGTACAGACAGGTGCTAATTATTTAGCATCTGAGTGGCTGAGCCATATTTAAGGTAAACGATGACATAAATATGCGCAGACCTTGATTTTCCATCTTAATTAGTGCAACTGTACAGGAAAGGATTTTTAAATATTTGGGGTGTTTGTGTATATATATATATATATATATATATATATATATACACACACGTATGTGTATTTCTGTACTTTACACTTTTATTTCATAAACCTAGGTAGGGGGCTCAAAGCTAGGAGCAGTAGCAAAGGCTTTGGGGAACTTAATCTTACCCCACCCCTCTCCCCTGGCATCTATGACGAAGCCATAAACTCCCTTTTTGTATTCTCTCAATTTAAAATTTGGAAGACAAACAATACACTACAGTAATATCTTGATATTTAAATTAAACTTTTGGACTCTTGAAAAAAAAAAAGAAAAGGATCTAGATTCTCTCTTCACTGAGGATATACAGAAGTCTCTCAAAGATCACCAAAGCAATGAGGTCTCCAGATCTGCTGATTCAACTGCCAGAATTCACACAGGGTGATCTGAACAAATTAAAATGACTTAATCTGTCTTTATACACACACACACAGTTTCTGCCAAAATAACACTCTGAACTTTACAACCTGACTCTGGAGTCTAACAATTAGTTTGAATCTCAGATCCACCAGTTATTTAACCTAAATTTCAATGTCCTCAGTTGTGAATGAGACTGCAATGCCTAGATGTGTCAGAGAGTCAGAGTAATGTGTGGATCACAGTGAGTGCCCAATAAAAGATATTATCACTGTCACATTATACCATTTTCCACACCAACCACCTATAATGGTTTCTACTTCTGTAGATCCAAGTCAAGCCCCACATCAAAGATCTCAAAGCTGCAGCTGCCTCTGTAACAGAGGCATACGGCCTGATACATCTCTACAGCCTATGATGGTACGTCTACATTCATGTACCACCAACTGATTTCATAATGATGGTGGAAGAATATCTCAGTAGTGGAAAAAAATATACAAGAGCATTTAAGGTTCTATACATGAAGTTTCACTTTACAGATGATGCAAGTAACAAGGTTCATTTCATTAGTCACATAATATAAATCAGTAAGTCTCTATTTCCATATCCAGTGTCTACCATCATAACCACCTCATCATCACCTCATCAAAAAAAAAAAAAGGAAAAACAAAAGGAACTAGTAACATGAACAGAACAGTTTTTCTTTAGTTTCATCAAGGTAAAAAGCTAAGGAGTAGACACAAATTCAGGAGAAAAAAAAAAAAAGACAAAAATGGCATTAAAAGATAAATCCACAAAGGTTAACACATACTGAATTCATGGTTCATCTGTTCACTTGCTCAGGGCAAGTAATACACCTTGAAATCTAAAATAGATTTCACATCCTTAAGGAACAGATGTTAAGGGTAAAGATCACATGCTTTACAGAAACGCATTTAGGAAAGTACTAACTTATTCATAAAATCTCCTTTGGCTCCTGTTTCAATTCTAAAGGTTAAATGCTCAGTTAAGTCAACTTTAGTCCATGATCAAAAGGCTCTCCACCATAGTCACTGGGTTAGACTCTCAGTGTGACATGCAAACCTAACATTCTGTATTAAAAGTGACAAATGGCTCTGCAAAAACACACAGCATGCTTGATAAACAGCTTGCCTAAATTATCTTCTGAGTATTCTTTAAAATGATCAACAAATGCTGATGTGGCATAAAGTTTTCCAGGAGTTTTTGGGGGTTTGTTTTGGGTTTGTTTATAATTATCATTTGTTGTGACCTATATAACAGAAAAAAGTGAATGCCATTGAGAGGGTCAAAATTCATTTCCTCCAAACTACCCTTTGTATATAGAATTCCGCAATATAGAGAGACGTAAGTATTAAGAATAAAACAAAAACTGGTAAGTTCAGACAATGACCATCAACCAAAAGAATCAACTTTAAGAATTAACAGTCCTAACAGGAGTTTACTTCCATAAGAGGGTCAGAAACAACTGAAATACATAAAAATTCAAACCCTTCTTTTATGCCATAAATAATCACTTGTTAAATGTACCTGGGAGGTGATCTCAATTATAATAGGGACAAAAAGCAGTAGTACACGTAGGAATAAACTTAAATGTGCAACATTCAAGTGAAGAAACAATAAAGAGTTTACAGATGCAGAGATATATTCCTGGAATGGAAAGAACTGGTATTGTAAGATGATCACTTCACCCTGTACTGAACTACAAAATTAAATGCAACCAAATTCCTATTCTCCCTGCTTCCCACTTCCCCACCCCAAAAGAGAGGTGAGGGAAAGGAAAGGGAGTCAGGCAAGCTTAGCAGATTGATTCTCAAGTTCACCTGAAAAGAACAAACACGTTTGACTTGCCAAGAAATTGCTGAAAATGAAGAAGAACAAGCCCTGTCAGACCATACATAATATAAAGCAGCGGTTGGTAAACTCTCTGCCAGCGTGCCGGATCTTAAATATTTTAGGCTTTGTGGACCATCCGATCTCTGCTGCAACTACTTTGCCACTGGAGCTCAAAAGCAGCCATAAACAATACACAGCAAACAAGTGTGGCTGTGCTCCAATAAAACTTTATTTCTAGAAACTAGGTGGTGGGCCTGATTTAGACCATGAGCTGTAATTTGCCAAGGCCTGGTATACAGGGACAGTACTATAAAATATGGTACATGTGCAGGAAGACAAATCATCGCAAGGGACCTAATAAACATGCCGATGCATGTCTGTATGGTTGCATGTACGTATAAGCATATATAATTAATATGATTAAATGGTATTTCAAATCAATAGGGAAGAGACAATTATTCAGCAAGCAGAGGGCAACTAGCTAACATGTGGAACAAATTAAATTAATTCCAACCTCAGAAGTTACAGATGGAAGGGAAAGGCACTCAAAGCTAAAGAAAAGTTACAGCCTCAGAGCCCCACACGTTCTCTGCCTCTTCTACCCAATCTCATCTCTTACCTATCTTCCCCTCACTCACTTGTCTGTCTGTCAGCTTCCTGCTATCCTGTGAATACTCCAACCAAGCTCTTACCTCAGGGCCTTTGAACACACTGCTCTCTCTGCACTGAGCCCTCTTTCCTCTAATAATAACATGGCTTGCTCTCACACTTCATCAGGTGGCCAATGAAACATCACCTTCTTACAGAACCTTGCCAGACCCAACAAACAGGACCCATTCTTCACTATCTCATTACCATGCTTTACTTCTCTTTATGGCATTAGTGCCACCAGACTTTATGTCATATTTGGGTGCCATCTTCCTCTAGCATTAGAATATAAGCTTCACGAAGGCCAGAACCTGCTCTTGTTCACTGCTGTATCCCTAGTAACAAAAGCAATACCTGGCACACATCAGGTGCTCAATAATTACTCAAGGAATAAATGAATGTAGGGACAAAGGCATCAAGACTTAAATTCAGTATGCTTTGTTATTTCAGGGCATTCATGTCACTAAATCTTCACATGTGAGAAGCAGCATGGTAATAGAAGAGACTCAAAGGCAGGGTAAGACAGAAAAAGGGCAGCTCTGAACTCTGTTTAAGAGGTTAATCTAAGGACGAGTATTTCCACTGGGCCATCGGAGGGTATGCAAATGTGACAGATAGCCATGGCACACTCCAGCATTCCTACTCAAAGGTAACTAACTCATGTACAGCTGTTTCACATGAAAACGACAAAACGACTATGGCATGAGATCTGAATTAAATTTCACCAGACCAAGTTATGCTCCCAGAATCCAGAGAGTGTACTTAATTCTGCACAACAGAATGCTGGAAGCACTGCTGTGAGCCTGGGTGCCAGAGGAGTATTTAAATCAACCTTTTTTAGAAAGACTGCCCAATGGCAAGCGTGGCCTGGATTCAGAGTGGTGTTTCATGAAGGGTACTGGTAGTGATCAAGGTGGGAAATGATTAGGGCCTTCAAGTGGTCTGTGGCAGCAAAAGTGGAGAGTACAATGGGACCGCAGGACATCCACATTTAACTCACACCAATTCATGGCAATGGCATGGCAAAAAAAGAGGGAGAGAGAAGAAAAGTCAATTGTCCCAGTAACTGCCCTGAGGCCTCTACTTAATGAGAGGGAGACAGACAACAGGAATCTGACAGTTGCTGGGTCAGCTCAGTCTCCACATGCATCTCACAACACTGTATGAGCCAAGTATTTAGGAGATGTATTTTTCATAAAACACAGTCCCTAAACATAAGCCAGCTGCTTCAACTGATGCCTAGCTGAAGAAGAGTTGGTGACCTGTCCTAATGCTGGAGGGAAAAAATACTGTGCTAGAGACAATCTGCAATGGGGTGGGGGTGGGGGGGGGCACCTTCTGAAAGTATTTCCAGTGATTTTTTAAATTTTTATTTATTTATTTGACTGCTCAAGGTCTTAGTTGTGGCATGCGGGATCTAGTTTCCTGACCAGGGATCGAACTTGGGCCTCCTGTATTGGGAGTGTTGAGTCCCAGCTGCTGGACCACCAAGGAAATCCCTCCAGTGATATTTTTATTACTGGTGATTTTCACCTTAGATATGAATTTTAGAAATCACCTCTGTATAAAATGTGATTGCACTAGGAGGAAAACCAACAAGACTGCTTTCAGGAGCTGTGAGGGAAGCTCACGTCCTTTTGTCCAAGTCCCAAAAATTCTCCTTGAGCTATGAAAACTAGCACAAGCAGAGTCAGGTAACTAGTTGTGGCCAAGCTGGGGAGAATTCACATTCCAAAGCCCCTTCCTCCATTCTAACTCGTTTCTGATTGGAGCATCAGGGAGTAAAAAGCAGCAGCATGTCCCACCAAGGCTGTCAACTAGTAAACACACAAAGTTAGAGAACCTTAATATTAAATAAAAGGATAATAAAACTGGTGAAATCGAAAACAATCTACCAACTTAAAAAAAAAAAAGATGGTGCAGAAAAGATATAACACCCATGTTATTTCTATTTCAAATACACCTCTTTCCTCTTGTCACTAAGAATTCACAGAAGTATTTCATTATTAGCTAAACTCTAGCTGGTCAATCAGTAAGCAATGCTCTCAGGTACAAAATTTTTAATACAGCACTATGCACAGATATGTACTGATAAATGCATTCTGAGGACAATGTAAACGACGAACTAAACCAGTAATGGCTTTTGGGGTGGAGGTAGAGGACAGAACACGGGATCGTTACCACGTCATTGCCAAAAAAGTGAAACAAAATTAAAGGTTATCAAAATCAGCATTCATTCTACATGTTTCTGGAACAAAACAAGAGCAAGATGCAGCGGTGCAGGGCTGGGCCTCTCTAAAGGGGATTCCACAGGGCAGGCTGAGGGGTGCTCCACACCGCTGGTTACACTGCCACCCTCCTTAAACCTTATGGAAAAAGTATATAATAGTGTATGTAATTACGATTCACTGTTTAGGTCTGCCCTTTCTTCAAAAGAGCTTCCCTGGTAGCTCAACTGGTAAAGACTCCACCAGCAATGTGGAAGACCTGGGTTCAATCCCTAGGTCAGGAAGATCCCCTGAAGAAGGGAATGGCTACCCACTCCAGTATTCTGGCCTTCTGGCCTGGAGAATTCCACGGAAAGAGGAGACTGGCCGGCTACGGTCCATGGGGTCACAAAGTGCCGGACGTGACTGAGTGACTTTCACTTGCTTTCTTTTTCCTTCTAGAAACAGAAGCCCATTTTCCTACAGGTTTCAGGTACACTGAAGATATGAAAGTCAGTGACGGGAAAAGAGACTCCTGCCAACCTGCAAAGGACAAGTAACAAGGTAAGGTTGTAATCAGGAGATTCTGGATTTGTGACTGCCTCATGAATGGAAAAACTCCAACAAGTCCATGCAAGGCCCTACGTGATCTGACCTAAGTCCTCCCATTTCATTATCCTGCTCACTCCATTCCAGCCACACTCCTCTTCACTACTCAAGTGATTCCTAGCTTAGCGTCTATTTAATATACCCTCCTCCTTTTTCCCACCTCTGTTGTCGGTGGCCTGACGTTGACGTCACTGAAATTATCTGTTCATATGTCACCTCATCCAGAGGCCTCCCTCCCGACTTCCCTATCCAAACCAGCACCTCCATCCCCACCATAACTCTGGTTTTTACACAGCACTCTCACTTTTTGACCTTTTTTAAAAAGCTTTATTGAAACAGAAATCATACACCATACAACTGATCCATCTAAAGTGCACAAGTCAATGCTCTGTAGTGTATTCACAGCTGGGCGACCATCACAATGTTATTTAGCAACATTTTTATCACCCCATCAGCAATCACTCATTTTTCCCCTCACCCCTACATCATCAGGAAACCACTAACCCTACAGTTTGCCTTTACAAATTCACCTATTCTATACATTTTCTATCAACAGAATCATGCGATATGAGGTCCTCTGTGACCCAGACGTTATATTTTAGATATATTTACGTCTTTATCCTTTGTCACACTCCCTGGAGCCCAAGCTCCATGATGACAGGCATTTTCTTTTGCTTGGTTCACCACACTTTATCCCAATACCTGGAAAAGCACAAGCCCAGCACATGACAGGTACCAATAAACAGGGGAAAAAATACTTTTAAAATACCCACAGGGGACTTCCCTGGTGGTCAAGACTCTGAGCTCCCAATGTCTGAGCTCCCAATGCAGAGGACCTGGATTGGATCCCGGGGCAGGGAACTAAATCCTGAATGCTGCAACTAAGACCCGGTGCAGCCAAATAAATAAACTTAAAAAAAAAAAAGTAGCCACTGGATTGAGCAATGTGCAAGTTACTCTGTAACTGTGGTGAAGAATGAAATGAGGCATGGTTGGAGCAAGAGGTGAGGGATCAGTCTATTATCAGGCATAAACAACTTGCTGCAGAAGTTTTACCATGAAGGGGAAACGAGAAATGCACAAACGACAGACTGGGTACTGAGTTTGGGCTTAACAATGGTGAGACTGCAAGTACATTCAAAACGCTGAGATTCGACTTGCTTCAAACCCTAGAAGGTTACCCATAGAGTGGGTCAGATTACAAGTCAGGGCAGATCTATAATATGAGCACAAATATACATAGCATATGTGATTTTAAAAGAAAAATTACAAAATGCAGTTTTAAGTTTAAAAATCCATTAAAAACCAGTTTTACTTCAAAATGACTTAAAACACAAAGTCTACCATAAAATGAAGTCTACTTTTGACCCTATAAATAGTAGTGCTTTCAACTGGTATTCTAGAACCAACTTACACTTCTGCACACCAACTGATAAGTCACTGAGCTATATGAGATGGCACAAGGACGTGTCTCACTTGTAAAACCTCATGTTTTCACATCTGAGGCCAAACTATTAAAACACACAGATCTGAAATTAGTTTTCCACACCACAAAACTAGGAAAACCGAAAGCCAGGTTTGTGGGTCAGCTTCATACCGCACACTTGTCTAACCTGCTAAGAAATAGGAACCTCTTGATCTAACAGCTCCTCCTCATGAGAACACTGTGAGGATCAAAGGAGCTCCTGCTGCAGTGTGCCCAGCAGAGTGCCTGGCGCAGAGCAGGGCCCCTGAGCGGGGCTCTGTGTCACTGGGGGTCACTTGCATGCTGAGCAGGGTGGCCTGTACCAGGGAGGGGTGGCCACAGCCTTGGCACCCTCCCCGCCACAGCCCAAACCAAACCCTGTGAACACACTGAGCTACTGAACACTGATCCAGAGGCTGCACATCAGAATCACCTGGGGAGTCTGAATAACTGCCACCACTGGGGCCTCATCCAAGCCAATCAAACAAAAATAGGAGCGGACTTGTCAGAGCCTCTCAAGCAGCCCAGGTGACCCTACACACAACCAGAGAGGAGCGTGCGTCCCCACCCTCTCTTCAATCCCCAATCCACATCCAGTTCACAACCTCAGCCAGGCCAGAGGGGAGTCCAACCCATTCACGGCAACCCCAAAGTGTGAAGACAAGATCAATAACAAGCCGTTCAAGGTCAAAAACCTAGGTGCAAACTGAAAGGAACCAAGAGGCAGTGAGGAGGAAGGCATGGACATCACTCTCCTCATCAATAAATACTTGCTATTTACAAGACACAAAGTCAGGAAAGTGAGCGGGGAAAGGAGGAAACTGACGAGGAATGGGACCAGGTCATCGTGGGTGACTCGGCGCTTTCACCGAACACAAGACCTGAAGCTAAGGCCACCCAAGCACACCACCGCTTCTGGCTTTTTCCTCCTAACTCTCACAGGACCTGAAAAAGTGGCTGGGAGGAGAAGCCCCCATCCAGGACAGGTGGCACACCACCCAGCACCCAGCACCAACCGCACAGCCTGTGCCTGCTGGCGCCACCACCTTAAAGGAGCCGGCCGCTTCAGGAAGGCAGGACTGGCTGCTCTCCCACCCTGACAAGATACGAAGGGCCCTAGACTCACTGGCTTCACCCCACCGTACCCACTGAAGAACACAGATCCACTTCATCTCACTCATGTTAGAAGAGGCCCGATTCGAGGTAAAGATACAGCTCTGGCCTCGGAAAGCCCCGGGTAGTCGAGTCCGTGCTCTGCAGTGTCCTAGCTGAAGGACCTTCCTGTTACCCAGCCTCACTAAATCAAACAGCAGGCCCCTCCTCACCAGGCTCTTAGGGTGTGTGCCAAGCACTCAGCACAGCCCCGGCCCATACTGTGAACCAACAAAGGTTCATTATTTTAATCCCTACTATTATTATTCAACATGGAAGAGACCAACGCAGACAGAACCCAGCAGATCAAAAAGACAGGGAAGAGGAATGACAAGGGGATGGTCTTTAAAACTCTCAGTCAAGAGCCAGCTGTCTGGACTTGAATGTACAACACTCCTTCTTAAGCTTCCTGTTTAATTAAGAACAAATAATCTGTGGTCTAATTTTGGGAATGGAATCTGTAGAAAGAGATCTTAAGGGGGAAAAACTTAAACTCACCCTCAACTACAGAAAAAGATAAGAAATCAGTTCAAAGATGTTACACAAAAACGACATTAGTAGCTCTATCAGTTCTCTGGCTTTTCTGCAATGATGTTAGGTAAGTTTCAAATAAAATCTAAGACTAAAACTGACTATTTCATTAGTGACAAGAAAAAGTATGGAAATACTCTTCTTTGCCATAAATCAGTTGCCCAACTAGAATGCATTTTTAAATAAATGACTAGTTTCACTGTGAAATGGCAGAAATGAAAGAAGAGGAGTGGGAAAGAAGGAATTCATCCCAGGCTCATTCCAAGAAGAAAAGAACCAAATGAAAAACAAAGATAATCATAACAGGCTCTGCCATCAGCATTCATAGGCCAGTGACAAAATACAGAATTCCAATATACCTGCCAGGTTACCAAAGCATTAAATGAAATGCACAAATAAAATGGTATTATTTCAGAATATTCTTGCCTGGAAAACCCCATGGGCAGAGGAGCCTGGCAGTCTATAGTCCATTGGGTCCCAAAGAGTCGAACACAACTAAGCACACATATTATTTCATAGGCAGTCGTGGGCACCTAAACATCAGTGTCAGAATGCCTGAGTTAGCATCTCAACTCACCACTTACCAGTTGTGTGACCTTGAGAAGGTTAGTTAACCATTCTGTACCTCGGCTTCCTCAGCTGTAAAATGGAGATGATAACAGTACATTCATATTCTTACTTTCAAAAGCTGGGGTGAGGATTAAATGAATGAATGCAGGCAAAGCAACTGGAACAGCCCATGATTAATCACTGTGTATAGACAGGTTGTCAGTCCCACTCCTCCCCTCCCCCCTGTTTCTCCTTTCTCTCTGCATCCCACATCTTCTGATTTCTCTCTTACCCCTTACCTCCTTTCCACTTCCTGGTGCCTCTTTCTAGCCCTCCCCATGTGGCTCCTGCCCACCCCTCCACCTGATTCCCCTTAGCTCTAGCTCACCCAACTCCTTTGCTACTGCCAGGCTGCTCCCTCTACTTGGAAAGCACCCTCCCACCTCACCCCTCCAAGCACACATCCATCTTTTCCTTCACAAAATAGAACTTCAAAAGCTAAGCTTACACGACAAAAGCTAACCCTTACCTGAAGGGCTTCCCTGGTGACTCAGATGGTAAAACAATCTGCCTGCAATGCAAGTGACCAGGGTTTAGTTCCTGGGTCTGGAAGATCCCCTGGAGAAGGGAATGGCAACCCACTCCAGTATTCTTGCCTAGAGAACTCTATGGACAGAGGACCCTAGAGGGCTACACAGTCAACGGGGTCACAAAGATTCAGACATGACTGAGTGATTAACACTTCACTTCACTTCCCTAAAGTCTAATTTTAATGACTACCTATTTGTTTCCAAGCATGCTGGGCATCCATCTAACCTTCCCTGTCCCATATTTCAACTGTCCAGGACTTCTCTGCTTCCACCACTAAGCACTGGAAGGAAGCTCCTTAAACACAAGGGCCAGGCTCAGCTGACTTTGTCGCAGCAGTACTGGGCTACAGGAAAAATCTCAAAGGTTTGGTGAGTGACTAAGTGAGGCAATGCCTCACTTGCCTGTTTTCTTTCTTATGACCTCTTTTCCTCTCGACAGTCTCCTTTCATTTCTTATTTGGCTGCTTTGGGTCTTAGCTGAGTCACACAGAATCTATGAATTGCGGCATGTCAGCTCTTGTTCCCTGACCACGGATAGAACCTGGGCCCCCTGCACTGGGAGAGCAGAGTCTTAGCCACTGGACCACCAGGGAAGTCCCTCGAGGGGCTCTTTTTAAAGCCTAATAAGAAAACTGTCATTACACAGTAATCATTAGCAACAAAAACAGAAAAGTGTCAAGCATCTCTCTAAACATTTTGTGTTCTAATTTAATCCTCAGGATCACTCCTGATCTTGCCTCCTACTCTTCCTCTCTGCCCAACCCCCAACTCCACTCCAAGCACACTTTGCCTGTTTGCCATTCCTCAAACACAGGTCTGCTCCCCTCCTTGGAGTCTCTGAATATGTTCTCCCTCTCCCTAGAATGCCCCCTTCACCTCCTTCAGGCCTTCCCTGACCAAGCCATGTGAACTACAACACCCTCTGCTCTTGTTCCCCTCCCCTGCACACATGGGGCATGGGTGTCCTCCCCTCTCCTGCCTGGTTCTTCTCTAATGAACTGATTACCATTGAACACACTCTTATTACCTACCTCTTTCCCCATGCTGGAATGAAAACTTCATGAAAGATGAAGAATGGGGCCTAGTACACAGTAGGTGTTCAATAAACACCCCTGACTGAACAACTCCATACCCTACAGTAGGTGGCTTTATGCATGAAGAACCTGAAGCTTACACAGAGTAGTTGAGTAATTCATCCACAGTCACAAGCTAACAGGAGCAGAACCCAGATATTCTGACTCTAGGGCCCACACTTACCTACTATGCTTCCCTGCCTCCCGACCTGACCCAGAAAACAAATCATCTCATCCAAGGAACTAATCCTAGAACTGTATGCCTTTGGTCCACAGAAAAGCCATCCACCAGAAAAATCTTTCAAGGGAACAAGTCAACTAATTCAAGCCAATTCTATGTGTAAAGTATTACTTGTCAGATTTATAATTTATGCAGCACTGTTAGTTTTTCTTTGGATTTAATAGTTCAGTAAGAAGAGATTATTATATCTTTTTACACTGCAATATCCTCACAAACAGCAAAATGACAAATCATCAAATAACATGGAGGAGGCCTAAACTGATATATATTAGAAGCCAAAAATTGTGGTGGAGAGTAGAGAAGTACAGACTGAAAGGGAATACACAGGTATTTTGAGGGGTAACGAAAACATTCTATATCTTAATTATCATGGTGGTTACACACACACACACACACACACACAAGTATTTATCAAATGGGTACAATTTTATAGAATTACACTCAATAAAGTCAACTAAAAAGCAATTAAGACTATTAGATATGATTTTTGGCTAAACAAAAATAAATATTCCATACCTAATACCCTCAACAATTTGGGGGCGGGGGAGAGGACACAGACGTGATTAAGAGAAGACAGCAGTGAAGAGCTCTACACAGTGAGATCAGGGGGGTGACTGCATGTCTCAGAGTCCTGCGTGACCACTGACCCAGGCAGCTCCTACCACAGACACTGTCTCAGTCCCCCCTTCAGTCTTTCGGGTCACCTTGAGCCAGGGCTCTTGGACTGTGAACAGAGTCCAGGCAGGGTGGAAAGGCAGGTCACTGCTCTTCGCCACAACGGCCTCTGCCAAGTATCGACCAGTGATAGGTTTGGATGTTGAATTTGTCAGAATTTTTAGTTGCAAGCATCAGAAACCAACTAGCTAACTTAAACAGAACAGCAATTTTTCTTTTTTAAGGTTATTGGATAGCTCCCACAATCTCCAGGAAAACCAAAAGACCAATCATACCAGCTGTATAACCAAAACATCTAAGGGCAGAGTGCACCATTGACATAACCTGGACCTGCCTTCAGCTTCAGAATCACACTCTGGTGTGGGTGTGTCTGGGCAGCTCCGCTTTGACGGTTAGAATTCCCCAATCAGAGGAAGAACCAGGGCCCCAAAGACTGGCAAAAGCCATCACAGATATAAAGGGATGGCACACCATCTTTGCAAATACTACTGACACAGATATAAAGGGATGGCACACCATCTTTGCAAATACTACTGACACAGACAGCAAGTAACGAAAGATTTTCAAAAAATATTTACAAGGAAAACAATCCTCAAAGACAGAACTAAAAAGAATAATACTCAGAGGTAATGTGATTTGGGGAGGGTGGGGCTCTTTTGACATTATTTAATGTTTTACAGTGGCTCAGATGATAAAGAATTCACCTGCAATGCAGGAGACACAAGTTCAATCCCCGGGCTGGGAAGATACTCTGGAGAAGGAACTGGCAACCCACACCAGTATTCCTGCCTGGAAAATCCCATGGACAGAGGAGCCTGGTGGGCTCCAGTCCATGGGGGTCGCAGAGAGCTGGACATGACTGAGCCACTAAACCACCACCACCACCAGTGTATTAGTAGTTTCAAAACCTACAAAGCCTACCTTCCTAGATTGAAAATAACTCATTAACAGCATCTTCGGATTAAAAGAAAAACAATTCAAATCTAAAGCAGCAAATACTCTGTCCACCAGAATACTGGGCATGATAGAGAAAAGATCCTTAGATCTGAACAGTCATGCAACAATTGCTAATATATATGATTCTATTTAAAATGCATTTCAGTATTTTTTTCTATTTGAAACATAAGCCAAAAATTGTAGCCTTTTTTTATAGCCACCAATATAACAGCCTCTCTTATAGCCACCAAGGGTCCATCTAGTCAAAGCTATGGTTTTTCCAGTAGTCATGTACAGATGTGAGACTTGGACTATAAAGAAATCTGAGAGCTGAAGAATTGACGCTTTTGAACTGTGGTGTTGGAGAAGACTCTTGAGAGTCCCTTGGACTGCAAGGAGATCCAACCAGTCCATCCTAAAGGAGATCAGTCCTGGGTGCTGATCTGATGCTAAAGTTGAAACTCCAGTACTTTGGCCACCTGATGAGATGAACTGACTCATTGGAAAAGACCCTGATGCTGGGAAAGATTGAAGGCAGGAGGAGAAGGGGATGACAGAGGATGAGATGTTTGGATGGCATCACCGACTCGATGGACAGGAGTTTGAGTAAGCTTCAGGAGTTGGTGATGGACAGGGAAGCCTGGTGAGCTGCAGTCCATGGGTTCGCAAAGAGTGGGACATGACTGAGCAACTGAACTGAACTGATAGCCACCAATATTTTATTTTTTAAGTACTTTTTTTTGTTTTGTTTTTATATTTTGTGGCTGCACAGCATGCAGAATCTCAGTTTCTGAATCAGGGATCAAACTTGTGCTCCCTGCAGTGGAAATGTGGTGTTTTAACCATTGAACCACCAGGGAAGTCCCAGCCACAACTATCTTTAAATGTATGTTCTGCTTAAAAGAATAATTCTCAAGAGGTACTTCTGCTAACCTGAATCTCAGAATTAAAAAAAAAGAATATGCTATGAAAGGCTACGCACTGTAATTTAAGCTGGTCAGCATTAATGTCAAAGGCTCAGAAAACTCACCTCCAGTTAACGCAGTTTACTTCCTAAATAAAGCAAGCCTTTGGTGAGCTTAATGTATTCATAACATTAAAAAAAAGAAAAAAAAAAAACCCCTTAGGACCAGATTCTGGTCATAAAACAAAATAGGAAGGGAGATAGACATTTCCAGGCCCTTTACCACCAGCCCTGCCAAGCCCTGCCCAAGCCTTCCCCACCGTGGCCTATTATGCACCAGGTCAGAAGTGGACACACGTACTGTCACATGCACACACTTGTCCCTTAGCACATCACCAGAGCACTACTTCCTTCTGGAGAACTTCTCCATGCCACAAACATTCTTCAAAACTCGTATCTGCATGTATTTAAAAATATATATTATTTAAATTGGTTTGCATAGGACAACTCTGTCCAAATAAAGGGCAGAGAATGAATTAAGTGAAAATTTGTATTCTCGGAAGAAAAACCTAAAGGTAACAAAAGACACCTCTGAAGCAGAATTGCAGGAGGAAGCATTAAAATCTTTCAGATAATTCACTAACTACTCAAGAGTTGACCATCTAAGTTCAGTTCATTACATATTTGAGGTCCTAAGCAACGCAATGCACTGGACCACAGCATGAATACTAAGGCAGAGTCCCAGATCTCAAGAGAGAGTTATCGTCTAACTGGAAAAGGGAGAAGTAAATAAACACGCAGCTACTGTTAAATAAGATAAAACTGAGAATAAAAATCAACCGTCCTTGGAGATTCGGTGGAGGGAAGGAGTCTGCTAGAGTGGGAAAAAGGAACAATTAAGAGACGTGGCACTGAGGGCAGAGGGAGGGGAAAGGTTCAGGGGATAGAAACTGAGCTTAAACTATAGAACCAGTTCAACTCCAGCTTCTGAGACATCTGTAAGCAGCTGGGAGCCTTTGACGTTTTGGGGTAGAGGGGTCATAAGGACAAAGATATTCAACTGATGATGAAGAGGATAAACAGGAGGCTGAGCCTGGCAAAAAGATTGCTGGTTATTATAAGAAAGGATGGTTCAGACCTAGGGTGATGGCAATCGGTAAGGAACAGGAAGGACAGACATAGAGAGAGACGCAAGCTTGCACTTGCTACCAACCAAGAAAAGAGAGGATAAGCAATGTCTAAGCTTGCAGCCTGGATTATTAAATGAACGGCAGTTTCACTCACCAAGCGAAAATAATGAATTGGTCTTGTTTTCATCTCTATTTTGGCCACTAGGAAGCTCAGAGCCAAATACATGGCCCATTTCTAACATACAGCAAGCATTTACGAGTAGCCTGTAAAGCTGTATTTTCTTTCTCTTGACAGAATTTTATTTATATTGTCGCCTCTAATTATTTTAGAATGTGGCAGAAAATAAATCAGTAGATAAAAATGACTGAGACCAAGTCAAAGACAGTTGGACAAAGTAGCTGATTCAGGTATATAACTACAGGCTGCCAACTCATAGCATTCTCCTCACCCTTCTTCTGCTCTAGGGAAGTCTGGATCCCACAACAGAAGCTAAAAACGCCAGGCTTTCACCTTCTCCACCTCCCTTACAACTAGTAGTGGAATGACATCAATTCTACTCAATGAGACAAAAAGGAAAGTCTCCAAGGTGACCTTCCAGAAAAGATTCCTCTCTGTAAAAGATTACAGAGGGAACTGTAAGGAAATATGCTGCTTTCATCCTTTTCTTACTTAGGCACGATGTCTGGTGCTACAGCAACCACACTGCAAACATGAGGCAATGGATAAACCAGAATACTAAGAATAACGGAAAAAAGTATACAAAGAGCCCAGATTCTTACAAGACATACTGAGACTCTGTACCAGCCTTAGAACCATCCATCTCTAAACTTCTTGCTGCTGATCAAAAATAAGCTCTGTTACTTAAGCCACTTTTGACTCAGTATTTATTTGCCAGAGGCATCCTAAATCATACAACAAAAGTTATCATGAGGTCAGTTTCTGAAAGCATGATTTTTTTTTACACTGCTGACTACACAAGACTATTATTATTGAGATGAGAGCAATGCAAACATATATGATAGTCAGGAAAAAAGCAATAAGAGCTTCTGGGAGTAGTTAAAGAGAGATAGATATAATGACAAATGAAATTCGAAAAAATGTTATCAAGTGTTAATAGGGGTACTTCTTGGGAGCAAGAAGAGAGGAAGAAAAAACAAAAGTACAGAAATTCTCAGAAGTGGAAAACGTGAGCTCAGTCGTGTTCTACTCTTTGCAAGCCCATGGACTGTTGGCCTACCAGGCCCCTCTATCCATGGGATTTTTCAGACAAGAATACTGGAGCAGGTTACCATTTTCTCTTTCAAGGGAGAAAAGGAGGGGCTCTTTCTTTTCTGGCAATGTTACTGGTAAAACAACCTGAAAATTTTCCCACTATAGATCTTCCTCTACTTACAACAGGGTTATGCCCTGAGTAAATCCACTATTTAACTGAGAATATCCTATGTTGAAAATACATTTAATAAACCTAACCTATAGATAACCTTGCCCATCCTAAACACGCTCAGAACTCTTATGTTAACATATAGCTGAGCAAAATTATCTCACTTCAAGCCTATTTTATAACAAAATATTGACTATCTCAGGTAATTTTTTTTGGGGGGGGCCATGCTATGTGGCATGCAGGATCTTAGTCCCCCCACAGGGATGGAATCAGTGCTCTCAGCATTGGAAGCACAGAGTCTTAACTGCTGGACCGCCAGGGAAGTCCCCTCAGGTAATTTACTGAAAACTGTATTGAAAGTGGAAACATGACAGTTATCTGGGTACAAAATGGTTATAATTGTACTGGTTGTTTACCCTCCTGATCATGCGTCTGACTGGGAGCTGCCGAGGCCACTGCTCAAGTGTCAGGAGAATATAATACCATACATCACTAACCTGAGAAAAGATCAAAATCCAAAATTCAAGGTACAGTTTTTATCAAATACATACTGATTGAGAATCACTGTAAAGTCAAACCAATCCTTAAGTTGGAACCATCTGCTTGAAACAGTCACAAAAGTTCCAGGTAAAGTTTAAGAAACATCTGTTTAAATGCAAGACTAAGCTCATAAGAAAATAAAACAACCTCCTCAAAGGCCAAAAATCAAAGAGGAACCTAAAAACCATAGCAGAAAGTGCTATGATAATGATGTATAGGAACCCGGGGTTTGAGGGCTAGGGAAGAGAGAGCATCATGTGTATGGATATGGCACCTGCCCCTTGGGATGAAAATGAAAAAAGAGAAAATGGAACAAAATGGCTGGCCTAATATTTTCTTTAAAAACACCACCTTAAATACAGTTACAGCTCTTGTTTTTAACCTCATACACTTCACCCTTTACAAGAGCAAATTTCGTGACACACGCACATTAAAAAAAAAAAAGGAAAAAATAATCAGGTTAAATATTTACATATCACAAAGGAGCTCCTGGATATTTCACCATAAGCTTAAGTAAAATATAAAACAGATATAAATCTTTTCCTGATAAAATCACACGTTGCCCAATTTTTCAGCCATTACAAAATGAACCGTTCATTGAGTCAAGCACTTAAGTTCAGTATATTTGTAACCATACTAGACAGTTTCCAAATCTTTGTACTTCTTGGTAAAATTTTTATCATCAGGGTCATCACAATACTTCTAGTGACCCTGCCACCGATGGCTTCATAACACCTTACACATCCCATTTAAAAACTGTCATTTTTGAGCTAACCTATTAGCCTTCCACATTACACATTTTGGAGTCGTTACTGCATATAAATGGTAAAGGATGTGATGCCTGCAGAGTCTACAGGCTGAAAGGATGGTTTCTAATACTAAAGAAAAACACTGAAAACCTAAGGTTCTCTCCACTGAGTTTACCTTCCTCTAGTCTCATTTGCCTTCCATGCTTCTTTGAAAACCGAAGACATCATATATTCCCTTTGCTCATCTTCACATTTTCATGCTGGCTTAAATAAATGAGATCATTTTCACCGCAATTCCATTAAGCCACCTCCAGCTTCTCAACTGGTGGCACAGTGGTAAAGAATATGCCTGCCATTGCAGGCGACACAAGAGACCTGACTTCGATCCCTGGGTCAGGATGATCCTCTGGAGTATAAGTGGCAACGCACTCCAGTATTCTTGCCTGGGAAATCCCATGGACAGAGGAGCCTGGCGGGTTATAGTCTACGGGATCACAAATGAGTCAGAAAGCACTGAAGAGACTGAGCACTCACATGTACATGCACACACACTAAATTCAAGACCATCTGTTTCCCCAAAGTCCCCTTATCCTTTGGCAATCCAAACGGCCCAAGAACTGCAAACACAATTTATACTATCTTCACAAGGCTTCTACGTGTCTCCACCGCATTCCCAGATTTAACTAAGACGGAACCTTTTAACCTGGTGTTTACACACACAGGAAGCCACAAATACACACTATTCTAAACGCCGCTTCAAATTGCGTCGCATCTCCAATGTTCTTCCACAACCTATGTACTAAATGGCTCAAGACGAAGGATTTATTCTACAAGTAAGGGCACCGAATGCACGTGGGAAGTATTCAACTTGGAGATAAAGAACCCGAGTGCGAAAGGACTGCGCTTGGCTTGGTTCTCGCCCACCCGCAGACACAGGGCGAAGGTCCCAGGGGACAGGAGCGCCTCCCTGGAGAGCGCTGGGGTCCGCGGGGAAAGAAGCACGAGTTAGCGGAGCTGGGAGGCGCCGAGGGGCGCGCTGCATGCTGGGACTCGTTTCCACAGTTACCCACGTGCACCCAACCCAACCGCGGTCCGGACTACAAGTCCCAGAATTCCGCGGGACCGCCTTTCCCCTTCACACCCGGCGACTGGTGCCAGACCCTAAAGGAAACCCCTAAAGCGCCCTCTCCGCTCGGCTGGAAGAGGTCGCGCCCCGCAGGCGCCGCGCTGGGTGTGTGGTTCGGACCTCCCTGCAGGGAAGCGGATCCCGAAGCACCAGCCTCCACACCTGACGATCAAAAATTAGACAACTGCGTCACAGACTGCCAAATCCTCGGACCGTCAGGGACCACCTCCCCCCCGCAGCCCCGCCCCTGGCCTCCAGGGCCCGACCCCTCCGGCAGCCCCAGCGGAAAACCCGCAGCCGGCTCCCCTGCCCCGCCTCCCAGTCCCGCAGCCACAGCCCGCGCCAGCATTGACCTCGCTTCCCGCCGCTCAGGGGGAACCGCGGCAAGCGCCAACCTCGGGGCACCTCCCCCGCCCCCTCCACCCCAGCCCCGCCCCCCCACACCCCGAAGCGCAAGGCTCCCCCTTCCAGGGACCCAGCCTTAATCCAGGGAAGGATACACCTCCCCCAGACACACAGTCCGGCACCTTCCCCCGGAGCCCCGCGCGGACAGAATCTGGACGCGACAGTGTTCCCCCTGCCCCGGCCCCTCCCAACCTCTCTTCCCTCCCAACTAGCTCTTCACCCCCACAGCACCTCCTCTACCCCTGCCCCCATCCTGTCACCCCAAACCACCTTCTGCCCCTCCTCTCACTCCCAATTTCCTTATGTTCCCAACACCTGCTCCATCCTATTACCCCAATGTCGGCCCCCCTCTCAGCATTCCCAATTCTACCCCTCCACGCTTCCTTTGGCCCTCCAGCTCGCCGGACTCCCCAACTATCCCATCACACCCCAATCCCTCCCACCATCTCGCTTTCCCATTACATCAGCCCTCGTCTCCTCGCCTGCCCTCCTGCCCCGCACGGCCGCTGCCCCCAATCCTCCACCCCATTGTTCCCCCCCACCCCCGCCATCCAGCCCTTCTTCCCATTGTCCCCGCCCCCGCGCTCCCCTAGCACTCACCCGCCTTTCTCACGGAGCCGCCCGCACCGCTCAGCCCTTAGGAAATCCTCACCCCTGCGCCCCGATCGCTCGCTCGCTCCCTCTCTCTCTCCCCCCCGTCGGTGCCAACCCCCAACCCTGCTCGCTAGCGCCCGCCGCCGCCTCCACCTCCATTCACCCGGGACACTCTGGTCCCGGCCCTTCATCGCACGTCCCGCCCCCCCTTCCCCCAACACTGAAATGGAGCCAGTCCCCACCCCCCTCACCTCCGCCCTCCCCCGGCAGGCCGGCCCCTTCCCCCCACGCCCGCCCCCGCCCCGCGCCGCCCGCAGCGTCACCGCCCGCCCCGGCCCCGGGAGGGGAAAGGGGTGGCTCCCGGGCAGGGGATCCCGGCGCGTTTCGGGACAGGAGGCGCGGGGCGGGGACTGCGGGAGATGAGCGGAGCATGCTGGCAGCCGCCCGCTCCCAGCCGGCTGGTTCTCCGTTACTCACTGACAGCGGCGGCATCCGAGTGCATTTTCGGGCAGCTCACACCGCGCTCGCCGCCCAAGCTCCCGCGCTCGCCTCGCGGTCCCCCCACCGGCTCGCCGCACCTCGGCTGTGAGCTGAGGACCCGCCGCCGGGCGCTCTCGGCCCGCCCACCTCGCCTCCTCCATTGGCTGAACTTCGGCGGAGGGGCCGCCCACCCGCGTCTCTCATTTGACGAAGAGAGTGCGGAGAGAGCTGGTCCGGAGCTGGCAAAAAGGCCCCGCCCCCTGAGGTCCAATACGATTGGCCCCGGCGCCTCGTCCCCGTACCGCCCCTGGCGGGGTCCATGCTCCCCGATTGCAGGTTGGACCTGGCCGCTGTCACTCAGCCCCGGGGGTCCAAAAGCGCGTGTAGGGGCGAGGCTGGGGAATTGGTCCACCTTGACCCTGGAGCCCCGCCCGCGGGTGGGCGGGACCGGTGGAGCTGTAGACCAACCGAGGAAGGTGGGTCGGCGTCTGAAACAAAGCAAGCGAAGTGTTTCCCGAAGAACGGAGAAGGGGAAGAGCTGTTGGTGCGGCTTGTTCCCGGTGCACTGAGCAGGGAACCAGCTCTTCCTCCCTGACTCGGCGTCTCCTGCTTGTCTCGCACGCCTCCGAGCGGCTCTCTACGGGAGCCTCGTCCGCGACGAAGTTGGACTGGGACTTCTCTTGCTGGCTGTTTCCTGCAGCTAGAGACTGGTAAAAGAATCGCCGCGTCTTTATTTACAGCAAACCCCTCTGATGAGAAACAAATTCTTTCTTGTACAACAAGTCACAACAGTCCATTCTGTCCTCATTTTCGAAATGCGCTTCTTTTCCAGCGACAACACATTTCCTCCTGCTTCGTCACAAATGGGCTGTTCTTAAGGCTTCGACTGGTGCATAGTCGGTGATACGCATTTGTACGCCCGCAGACCACACGCAGGAAACCAAGGGCCACTCTCTGAGCTTCGGGCTCAGTCTGGCACCTGAGCAAGTCCAGGGCTCAGGTCACCAGCCCTCGAAGGACAGTAAGCGTCAGCTAAGTGAACCAAGGCTTCCCTGGGGGCTCGGACAGTAAAGCGTCTGCCTGCAATGTGGGAGACCCGGGTTCGATCCCTGGGTCGGGAAGATCCTTCTGGAGAAGGAAATGGCAACCCACTCCAGTACTCTTGCATGGAAAACCCCATGGACAGAGGAGCTGGTAAGCTACAGTCCATGGGGTCGCAAAGAGTCGGACACGACTAAGCGACTTGACTTCACTCAAGTGAACCTAAGTCAATGATGGCAAGAAGCGGTCCAGAAAACTGCTATTTGGCTGTTATTTGGCAGAGGAAGGTGTTAGTGTAGATGACTTCCTCTGACCCTTGAGTTTCCTCAGTCAAGAATTCTCACCATTTTCCAGAGTTCCGACAAGTTTTTCACAAAGCTTTCAAACCAACTCATCACACTCACCATATTATTGTAGCAGAATGATATTTTGAGATATTAGTGGAGGACCACCTCTCCTATCCCAACCACAACACACAAATACCACTTCTCTGTGTGAAGAAGCATTGCCCCATCCTGCAGCTAGGCCACTCCACCCTCCCACCTTAGAGAATGGATGACACTAAAAACAGGTGGTAACAAGTGAGTCGTTTTGGTTTTCGACTTACACAGCCAAAGCTTTTGAGTTTCAGGGTTCTGAAATTTATGTTTCAAATCAGGGCATAAATATTAAGGCCAAAAACAGCATATTTGAAAGAACAAGATGAAACCAGTTCCTCCGTCCCACACCACTCCCCTTGTAATATCCTCCATCTTTCTTAATCCCTAATGTCTCATTTTGTATCTATCATGCTTCTATCATTCAAATACTTATGAATCACTCCATCTAATCATAGATTCTCAGAATTGAACCTGAGTTTATCCACTTCAGGTTCAATTCAGACAACACAAGAATCTCATCATTGGTGACCTTTAACCTACCAGAACATCAACTGGGCCCTGCAGAGATGGGTAGGTACCTCTGGACTCTGAAAGAGGCATCCTTTTGGGGCAGATCTAACTGCAAGAATGTCCTTAGCCTGAGCAGAGAAACTGCTCCCTTTGTTTTCAACTTACTCTACACATCTAAGAAATACTTATAGTTCATCCAAGTTTATAATATTTTGAGTATGTGATATTTGTATGGCTTTTTACTGCTTATCATGGTATTTCAAGGGCTGAGACACATGCTTTTTTGCACAAAAATAGACTTGTTACTTGACCCCTCTAAATTAAAATAAGACCAAAATTAATTTGTTGTAGGTAGGCATTTGCTATATCGATTTATTTGCAGCCAACTATATAATAATGTATTGATATATTAATATTAATCTACATGAGGCACCTGCCAGCTGCTTTGCCCCAGCACCCAACAGTGTCCTCTGGCATGTGCTGTCCATAAAAATGTACAGAATATACAGCCTTTGTATTCCAGCATCACTTTCATTTGGGTCCATATGATTATTTTCAAAGAAACAGATCTAGAGAGTAATTTACACAGATGTTTATAGTGAGTCAGCTGTAGCCTGAGGATTGGGAGGCAAAGCTCACAGTCTTCTAAGCCTCTGTGGCCCACAAGTCTTATGAATAATAAAACAGATATAATGAAGTGACTGCATAGTGAAAGTGTTAGTTGCTTAGTCGTGTCTGAATCTTTGCAACCCCAGGGACTGTAGCCTGCTAGACTCCTCTGTGGGATTCTCCAGGCAAGAATACTGGAGTAGGTAGCCATTCCCTTCTCCAGAGGATCTTCCCGGCCCCAGAATCGAACCCAGGTCTCAATCATTGCAGCTGACTCTTTAGTATCTGAGCCACCAGGGAAACCCAAGTGACTGCATAATATTCTGCATATATTACCCTGTCATTTTAACAATCCCCAAGATTATAAACCTTTGAGGGTAGAAAGCTTGTTTTTAATCTTTATATCTCCAGCACCAACTACAGTACATTCAGAGTAGGCATTAATTAACTCTTCCTCAGAGTGAACTGCACTTTGACTGTAAGGTGTAATTTTAGATGTGGAAGGAACCCTGCAGATGATCAAATCCAACTTCCTCGTTTAAAAATATGAGGCTTGAGGTCCAAAAGAATTAAACGTATAGTCCAAGTCGTTCAGCTAGTTAATAGCATTAGTTAAACTCAAGTATCCCAACTCCTAAACCACGTCTTTTCCTAAACCACACTGTCTAATAGCAAATCTTCAAATTCCAAAGATGGATAAACCAGTCTCCTTTTCCATTAGAAAGTTATCAGTCTACTTCAAATTCTGCACTTCAGAGTTAGACTATGGCCTTCTTTTTTATGAAGTTCCCATAAGGAATTTTTTAAATATATACTACATTTCCACTTTTTCTCATCGGTAGCATTCCCAAGTCACTCAATTCCTGTGGGGATGTTTACTGTGATAATAATGTTATTCTGTGCATTTATATTCATGTCCTTGGAGAACCACAGTCTTGGGACTGTGGTGGGTTAGAGATATTTGGGAATGCAGTCTCTGCCATTTGCTTCACCCAGTTACTGCTTAAGCTAATATTAAAGCAAGTTACTTTGTTTCAAATGATAATTTAATTGGATTTTTCTATTTTATTTGTTGTACAACATTGATTTTAATCAGCTTCTTTACTGTCTGAGCCACCAGGGAAGCCTCCTTGATTTTAATCATATTTTTTTAAATGCCTTAAGCGTAGATTGAAATTTGGTATGGAAAAGTCTATTGAGAAAGAACAACAATGCTCTTTAATAAAATTTTAAAACTTCTACCTAAATTCCACTATAGCATGCCTTTTTTACGTTTAGGGTTGGGGTTACAGAATGGAAAATAGCGTAGTCCTCAAATAGTAACTTGCCACTGATAAATAATAGTGCCCCTAAGAAGTCAAACTCCCTATATTGTAGTGTTCCCATGCTGGGCTTCAGTTCTTCCTCTTCTTAATCAGGTCAATATATGCCCTCATACCTGAGAGGTTTATTTATAAGGATATAATAATATGGGTATGAATGTGGTTTTCAAATATAGTGTATGAAACCTGGCCTCTTTCTAGAGTATCTATCCACTCCAACTGCCTTTGTAGATATATATTATGAAAAATATTAGTCAGAAAGATTATTTCCAGGTTACTACATCTTTTTTATCTATTTGATCCTTTTGATCTTATTTCAAAAGCATCTATCTACTTCATGCTATGTCATTAATGAGGTTCTCCAGAGTAGCTAATGAGGTTCTGCTGAATGTAATAAATACTCTCTGACTGAGCATGCATTCACGATATATCAGTAAGAGAGGAAAGCCTCTTCAGCCTACTGGAATTAACCTTCTAACCACTGAGGCCTGTGTTATTGGGAACCAGTTTCAGCTCTTAATTTAATTACATATGTCAGAGTAAGATACATTGCTTTTCACATATATACATAGAACAGTTTTGCAAACAGCAATTTGTCAGATGCTACTAGGATAATAAAAATGTTGGTTTCATTTTTCAAACCTGCATCAGAGTCAGGTCCCAATGATCAGGTTGTTAAAGGAAAAAGCATAGAAGTAGACATTTTCCTCATTGGCACCAGAAAGGACAGCCTCTCCTCAAAACTTCGAGTAACTGACAAGCCAAAAATATAGCATCATTTGCCTTCTGTCTTACTTTACTACACTTTTCCCTTCATCAGCTTCCTTTTTCCCTGCCTTTCTTACACTGGAGGTCAGAACACTGGTATTAAACACAAGCAAGTAACAGTGACTACAGATTACTGCATAAAATTGATAGGCTCTGGTCATGTGGGCTTATAATGCACATTCAAGAGCCTTCCATTTTTTCATCAGCCTCCATTGGGGCTATATCATGTCTCCCAATATACAAAAACACTTAGCAAATGGAACTTTCTGGAACCACCTCTACATTGGACATTATTTATCCTCCAGAGCACTTATGCCATCTCTTTTTGAAGCAGAATTTAGGCTTTCTGCAGCCAGATTGCCTGGACTAAAATTCTCTTGGTTGCTTACCTGCAAAACAGTGAAAATAGTAGAACCTACCTCATAGGAATGTTGTAAGGATTAAATGAATGAGTAAATACAAGTATGCACTTAAATGTACCTGGCATAGAGTAATGCTCAATAAACATTAGCTGCTGTGATCAGTGTGACACTCTCCAGGACTCAACACATACTGCTGCTGCTGCTGCTGCTGCTAAGTCACTTGAGTCTTGTCCAACTCTCTGCAACCCCAGAGACAGCAGCCCACCAGGCTGCCCCATCCCTGGGATTCTCCAGGCAAGAACACTGGAGTGGGTTGCCATTTCCTTCTCCAATGCGTGAAAGTGAAGTTGCTCAGTCGTGTCCAACTCTTCACGACTCCATGGACTGCAGCCTACCAGGCTCCTCCATCCATGGGATTTTCCAGGCAAAAGTACTGGAATAGGGTGCCATTGCCTTCTCCACAACACATTCTAGAATAAACTTTTCCCCCTTCATGTCCAGCTTTTCATCCCAAGCTTGTTTTTCATCTAATCTAGTCCCTAACTCCATAGTCACTGTGTTCTATTAGCTGGGCTTCCTTCTTCCCTTCTAGAGTTCACGGCAAACATCCAGTTAGTATATAAGAACATCCTTTACTAGGACCTAGGACATGCCACCAGTGTGAAATTAGTTTAGTTTGAATTGACATGTGAGACTTCATACAGTAGAGATTAAAAGTGAGTACCCAACATCAATGTCCACTGTTCAAATTCCTTAAACTTGCATAATGAAAATTGATTGAAACTGGGAGTTCAAATGGATATAGGAAATTCCTGTGGCTATAGAAAGATGGTATACCCCAAAGGAGTAAACAGATTTGTCATCAGTTTCAGGGGATTCTGCCTGAATAGACACACGTTATGTTCCCATAATGAATAATTTCTCTTACTTGTACTTTGATATACTACTGCCTTTTCCTGAAAGCCACAGGAACTGGAATAAAAGAATTTAAATCTTCTGTACCAGAGGCAGGGCTTCCCTGGTGGCCCAGACGCTAAAGAATCTGCCTGCAATGCAGGAGACCCATGTTCAATCCCTAGGTCAGAAAGATCCCTTGGAGAAGGGAATGGCAACCCACTCCAGTGTTCTTGCCTGGAGAGTTCCATGGGCAGAGGAGCCTGGCAGGCTGCTGTCCATGGAGTCAAAAAGAGTCAGACCTGACTGAGTGGCATGCTAGAGGCAAAGGCAAAATATCTTTAAGTATTGCCCTTGGGCCAGCCTGAATTAGGAGAAGGCAATGACACCCCGCTCCAGTACTTCTTGCCTGGAAAATCCCATGGACAGAGGAGCCTGGTAGGCTGCAGTCCATGGGGTCTCGAAGAATCGGACACGACTGAGAGACTTCACTTTCACGCATTGGAGAAGGAAATGGCAACCCACTCCAGTGTTCTTGCCTGGAGAATCCCAGGGACAGGGAAGCCTGGTGGGCTGCCGTCTATGGGGTCGCACAGAGTTGGACACGACTGAAGTGACTTAGCAGCAGCAGCCTGAATTAAGACTTAAACCCTACCTACCTCAAACTCTTGAACAGGGGTTAAACATGTTTGGGCCTCAGTTCCTTCAATTATAAAAATGGGACTAATACCTTCAAGGGAGAAGCAAGGACTAATATATAAAAGCATTTTATATAAGTTAGAGGGAAACATGAATGAATGAATGCCTGAGCACCGATTATGTGATGGGATCACATATTTCCACGTGAATCCGATGCAGTCTTATGAGATGCAGTTGGCTAATTTTCATGCTTGGGACTATTTCAAGTAAAAATGAGTCTGTATTTTTGAATTCTAGAAGAGCCTGGTTTCTTTATGAAGCAGCCATCTTAGGCTCCTCTCAGAAAAGCTAAGAATTTTTCAATTACACTGAGATTTGACATCAGTGTTTCAGTCTTTAGATTCATTTAGCACTAAATTTTTTGCCTGTCCTCAATGCAGAGAAAATTTCATTTATTTTTAAAAATTATTTCTACCCTGCAAGATTTCTTGACATGTGACAATTAGGGTAGCATTAATAAGCCTTTTTTTTTTAAGCTAATCTTTTCTCCAGCCCAACTGTAAGATGCTTAAAATGACTCCTTTTTTTATCCAGAGCCTTTTATTTTATGGAAATCATACCTGTCTGGGGATTTAACAGAATATTTGAATAAAAATGTATTCATTCATTACCACAGGTTCTTCTCTGAATTGGGTGTTTTCACCTTAATCGCATTGAGCTAATCAAGTCCTAATGAGGTTGCATTAAATTCAATCTCAGAAGGTATAATTTTCCAGTAGAATCTAAACAATGGATGACCTTTAGAGTGACTTTCAGAAACAGAGCATTGCTTTAGTTACTCCAGTAAGCAGGGGATAAGACAGAAGGAAAAACCATTTTACTTGGACAACGGCTGCTGTGTGTTGTTGAAATGAGGCTCTTCATTTCTCCTTGCCTTTTCTAGCCCGCTTCCATGAATACAGTGTCTTTTTAACATCCCTCTCAGGGCAGTACAGGAGGCCCCATCCATCTCCAGACGTCGCGGCTGCACAGCAGCCGAGCATCTCATTATGGCAAAGTGAAGCATGCCGGGAGCGTGGATGGAGCTGCAGACAGCAGTAGGAATGGGGGAGGGAAGAGGAGGAGGGACGCCGGGGTTGGGGGGGGGGGAGAGACATGCCCACTTCCTTGGTTCCACATTATGGAAGTAGGAACTTGCTGTTTGAGAAAGAAAAGACTATGTAGGATGTCAAAAAACCTGTGACTAAACAGATTCCAGCCCCTACAACCTGGATACGCCTGTCTCAGATACCCCACACCTCCCGACAGTCACACCTGAACCCCAGTCGGAGCTACCACAGGAGCCATGTCAGTAGGAAGAAAGCATGAATCCCAACATTTAAGAAAAAAAAAAAACAACTAGGGTTCCAAAAAAGAAACAGGAAAGAATTTTGACACACAGACAAACCACTAACGGAATTGAAAACTATGTTCTTCCAACTAATCTGAATGCTTCCATTTTAGTTTGTCCCACTGCCTTAACCAAAATAGGTTAAAGCAAATGCCCTTAAGGTTTTAGGAATCACAGACTCCCTTTAAGAGTCACTGAGAATGATGACTCTCTGTCAAAGGCCTGAAACCTCCCTATGTCCACCCCATCACCCCCTAAATGAAGGATTCCTAGATGAGAAATTCATTTTAGTTTACAAGTTTTTCCTTTTTAAAATCCAGGCACCTTAGGGACAGTCTGTGGCTAGCAGTAATTTAGTTACTGAGAGATGAGTTCCTCTCTGTTAGCTTTCCTTCGGGCAGGGGCTGACTTCTGAGCCTGCATTCAGATGAGGGGAGTGGAGGGTGAGGGGAGCAATTTCAGGTGGGGAGGGGCAGCATTTTCAGAGCGGTGTGTGCTTGTCGCAGAGGCAGAGGAACAGGAGCGGGGCTCTCTGGAGAGGAGGTGCCAAAAATAAATTTCATCTCTACAGATTTTGCTCACCTCCAGTTCCAAACTGGGTTGCAGTCAAAACTGCTCTTTCTGCATCAGCCACATTCAGCCTGTGGGCCCTACCCTGCCCACCATCACCTCATGCCTTCTCTGTCTTGTTTCTTCCCCGCAGCCCCAGCCCCAGGTCCTCATCAGCTCCAGCTGGGCTCTAGGCCTCCCAGCAGCCCCGCGCCTCCTCCACGCCCCACCCCACGATCTGGTGGGTTTATCCTGTAAGTCCTGCCCTGCACCTCTATAACCACTTCCATTTTATTCTCCTTTCTTCCATCCTCACAATCACTTTTTCTGGCTGCCAAGCTCTATCACCACAACTCCAGCCTGTTCTAAGCCTCTCTTCAAATCCTATAACTTCAACTTTGGGGAACATTTCAAGTTTCAGACGGTAGACTGAGGGATATAAATATTGGCAAACACTTAAGTTTTGCAGTACCACTCACTTGGCCCCAGGTACTATTCTAGTGCTCGTCTGCGGATTCGTTTAACCTTCCCAACAATCCCGCTTGCTCGTGTTTGCTTAGTCATGTCTGACTCTTTGCAACCCCATGGACTGTAGTTAACCAGGCTCCTCTGTCCATGGGATTTTCCAGGCACGAATACTGGAGTGGGTTGCCACGCCCTTCTCCAGGGGATCGTCCCCACCCAGGAATTGAACTCATGGCTTCTGCAGCTCTTACATTGACAGCCAGATTCTTTATCACTCGCGCCACCTGGAAAGCCCAACAATCTCACTAGGCAGAAACCTCTGTTCAACTCATTTTATAGGTGAGGAGACCGAGGCCTAAGTAGGTAAAGTAACTTGCCCAGAGTCATACAGCTAGTGAGTGACAGAGCCAAGAGAATTACACCAACACAGACTGGCTTCAAATCTATCCTTTAGTCACTAGGCTAAATTGCATCTTTGTAAAGCATTTCACAGGGGGCCGCTTACCCTCCCATGTCCCCCTCCGCCAGCACGCACTTCACGACCTCTAATGTGGAAGCTGTAAGCAGTCACACCTGTATAGTTCTAGGGGGTCCAGGCAAGGTCCTGTGCTCTCACCGTTCATCATGAGTGGTAACATGGGACACAGTTTCCCCAGTTCTAGGGTATGGAGTTTTATGCTCGTTAAACAGAGCCCTGAGTGCAGCAGTGTGTGAGAGGGCCCAGAGTAGCAGTGCTCTTACAGGATTGCCACCGAACCCAGCTCCAGACTGTGCCACTCATTCCCCTCTTGCCACATCCGGTTGGAAGCATTCTCTCACTCTTCCAGCCTCCCTCCTGGGTGCCAGAAGCTTGTATCGTGGTGACTGGTAGATGGCCCTCCTGGACAGACTAATCCCACTTTCAGAACAAGACCCATCATTAGGGAGTGAAGGCATACCTCACTGTTCCCCAATAGGCACAAGATTGACAAAGACTGAGCTTAGCTTAAACAACGTCCTTAAGGAGTGGCTTGTAAAATTGGAAGGGGAACAGACAGACACCAACAGGTTATTCTACTTAATGGACATGGGAAGGGTTTAGGGCCAGTGGTGTACATAAGAGCCTCAAGCATTTTAGCATCGTGAAAGGGGGACATTTCTTTGCTCCCTGCCTCCCTGAGTCAGCCACTCATCCCTGGAGCAAAGCTATCCCCAACCCCCAACCAGCACACATACAAAGTACAGTTGTCCCTTGAACTATTGTGGAAGGTGGGTTGGGAGCACCAAAAGTTTGCATATAACTTTTGACTCCCCTAAAACTTAATTACTAAGAGCCTACTGTGTGAATACTGTAACCTTATGCTTTATGAGTCATGGTAGTATCGATATCAATATTGTCTAATATGGTACAAAGCGCTATAAATGTTATGTATTACTATCACTAGTCATCAAAAAAGGAAGAGATAATGTGAAAAATAAGTTCATATATTGGTAATGAAGAAGCAACAGTACGATTGTTTTCATGTAGCTTGTTGCTCTTGTTCAGTCACTAAGTCGTGTCCGACTCTTTGCGACCCCATGGACTGCAACACACCAGGCATCCATGTTGCTCACTGTCTCCTGGAGTTTGCCCAAGTTCATGTCCATGTAGCTTGTATAAATCCATTTGATTGCTTCCCAGTAGCCTAACATATACTGTGAGTGAATCATTATAAAATTTTTATGGCATATAGTGTCATATTCATAATACAGTGTTGGAAACATTGCAACATATTTTTTAAAAACCACATACCTGTGACGATAGGCTGAGATGCGGTGTCTCCAATTATGACAGCGAGAAGCATACTTTACGGTAATGTAATTCTTTGAAAGCAAAGTTATAAAACAGTAAGACAACTAACACTTTATTAATTTTATATTAACTATCACTCACCTTATGCCTAGCTACATAAAGAAAGGCTGTCCACTTCAATACAAGTCTTGCACATGGTGTTCTACAAGTATATTTTTGTGTATTTATTGAAAACCACATAAAAACGGACCCATGCAGTTCAAACCATGCTGTTCGAGGGTCAGCTGTATACATCGACCCCTCCATGATCAGCCTAATTCATACATGCAAAAGATGCTTATACTCAGGATATATTTTGATTATCAAAACTTACCTGTCCAATGTCTCATTCCCTCAGATCCTTGTGGATGAGTGGCTTGCTGTTCTTGAATAAGCTAATTCAGGAGAAAATATAGGTGAGTTAACATGGTATCCCTTACAAAGATATTTACTCTTAAAAAAAAAAAAAAGACTTCTGGCAAACAAATGGCTCAACACCAATCCCTAACATATTGCCCTAGCCGGCCCCTCGCCCTGAGATGCCATCCCTCTTTTCCCTGCCTGTCCCCCTAAGTGTAAAGCTCACCGCCATTAAGCCTTCCTTGACTGAGGCTGCCCACAGTCATGTCTTTTTCCACTCAACACCTGTAGCACTGGAACAGAATCTGGCCGGAGTAAACAGAACCAGAACAAAAGGGAATAGAACATTGGGCTGGATGATCTCAGAGGTGAGCTCAGCTCATTCCCTCATTTCACAGGTGAGGAAACAAAGACACAAGTGACCAGCCCAGGGCAAGTCAACTGCTGTGTGGGGGCCATCAGAGTTGTTTCTGTCCAGCCTTTCCCTGTTTCACTAGCAAGGGCCTCCTCTTCTTTGGGGGAACTGCTCACCCCGCCATTCACCAAACAGCTTGGAGAGGAATTGCCTGTCAGGATACTCCCACTCCCAATGGACATGTGATCTCAAGTGGACCAGCTAGCATCCTTCCCTGGAATTCTAACAATCAGAAGTAAGAAGCAGCAGCCTTCTCTGTCTCAGGGCTTATAAGCTGCCACCAAGCATAGCCCCCTGCTCATTAAAAACAGCCAGTCCCAGAGAAATAAAGAAGCACTCATTTGTTTGCTCATCCATTTATTCCTGAAACAAACATTATTTACTAAGGACTTTTCCATGTGCCAGACCCTGCTGAGCCATTGGAATCACATGTTGGGCAAAAGCAAACCCAATTGCTTGTGGGGCTTACAAGTTTGCAGGGGAAACATTTCCTTAAGTGATCATGCAAGCAAAGTAAAACTGCTATTTTGACAAGTAGTAAGGAGAAAAGGAACAGTCTTCTGAGAACATACAATAGAATACAGGGTTTTGGTTTGGGTTTTGTATTTTGTGTGTGGGGGCACCACATCATTTTACTTCTTTGGTTTCCAACTTCCCTCTCAGTGCCAATTCAGTCTCTCACTTGACTGGTCAATGGTGTCATCCCTCACCAAGCATGGCCACGGTCTCTGAGGAGAGGCTCAACAGAAAGACTGGGATCTCCAAGTGCCAGTCAAACTAGCTGAGGACTGCGGGGGCCATAGCAGATGGGCTCGTTTGTACACGGCATGAAGTTGCACTGCCAAGGAGGGAAGGGGGCTGAAACCCCACCTGGAGTTTCCTAACCAAGCCGTGGGGCCTGGTGTGAAGCTGTATATGCCCAGAGGCAGGAGACCCTATTCATCACACACTGGCATTGTCCCCTCAAAAGGGTCACTTTTTTCTAATTAGCCCCCAAAGACCTGAATAAATCCAGCCGGCTTTCTGGGTATGATTCAGTCAGGCTGCTGGGCAGGGGGAGTGGAGGCGTTCCTGAGGAAGTGACTGGACACATGCATAATGAAGGCGAAGGTGAAAATCAGAGTCATTCAGTCATGTCAACTCTTTGGGACCTCATGGGCTGTAGCCTGCCATCCATGTCCATGGAATTCCCCAGGCAAGAATACTAGCGTGGGTTGCCATTCCGTTCTCTAGAGGATCTTCCTAAGCCAGGGGTTGAACCTGGGTCTCCGATGAGCAGTAGATAAACTAAGTTGGGGGGAAGGATGTTTACAGACACAAGCCTGCGCACTGACCTTGTCATGCTATCTAGTCCCTGACTCCAGTCGCTTCTGAAGCCTGAGAGATCCCCTACCCTTCCAAGGGATTGCTCTCCTGACCATACATTCCCTCTCTGCAATTCAGGTTAGGTTTCTGTCACTTGCAATCAGGAGAGTTCTGACTCAGAGCCAAGCTGGACCATCTCTCCTTCCTCCCAAGTCCAGCAGGCCTCCTCACTCTGCCAGGCCCCACCCTCCCATCTGGGAAACCTCTACTCTGTGTGGCTGCCTCACCTTCAGATCATCTCCTCAGTCTTTGATGATCTAGCACTGTCTCCAGCATGTAACTAGAAACTCAATAAATATTTCATCCATCAAGGGTTGTTTAATCTGCTGGTGATCTTTGTTTCCACTAGGACTAGAAGACATGGTGAAGAATTAGAGGACACAGTGACTTTTCTGTACCTTTGTCATCACCCACTAAGTTCATCCATGGTTTCTACTGCCTCTGAGCATAGAGCCTCCAGTTTCAGTTCAGTTCAGTTCAGTCGCTCAGTCGTGTCCGACTCTTTGCGACCCCATGAACCACAGCATGCCAGGCCTCCCTGTCCATCACCAACTCCCGGAGTCCACCCAAACCCATGTCCATCGAGTCGGTGATGCCATCCAGTCATCTCATCCGCTGTCTTCCCCTTCTCCTCCTGCCCCCAATCCTTCCCAGCATCAAGGTCTTTTCCAATGAGTCAACTCTTCGCGTGAGGTGGCCAAAGTATTGGAGTTTCAGCTTCAACATCAGTCCTTCCAATGCACACCCAGGACTGAACTCTCTATTGATAGAGAGCTCTGATTTGTCTATTAGAGTTTGGCTGTGGGGAGCCAGTGGGATTCGTTTCATCAGAAAGAATCAGCAATTTTTATTCTGTCTCTGCATGCTTCATGTCAGTGGGCCACCTTTAAGATGCAGCATATTCCAGATTTGAGAGTTTATGCATGTGTGCATGCTAAGTTGCTTCAGTCATGTCCGACTCTCTGCGGCCCTGTGGACGGTAGCCCACCAGGCTCCTCTGTCTGTGGGATTAGCCCCCAAAGACTTGAATAAATCCAGCCGGCCTTCTGGGAATGATTCAGTCAGGCTGCATCATCAATTCAGTCTTATTCCAGACAAGAATACTGGAATGGGTCACCATGCCCTCCTCCAGAGGATCTTCCCAGCCCAGGGATGAAACCCACATGTCTTACATCTCCTGCATTGGCAGGTGGATTCTTTACCACTGAGTCACCAGGGAGGCCCCTGAAAGTCTATAGTCGAATTTTAAAGATGGTTTTTACTCTCTGCTTAATATTTGCTACAGCCCTGTCTAAAAGTGTCAGGAAACTTGAATTCCTCTGTGGTTTTATGAGCCAGAAACAGTCTGCTTTCCCATTGGTCTTTGTTTTATTCTCAAATTAAGGGCAGTCATTCTTCCTTCCCTTCCAACTCCAGGACCTGAACCATTTCAGCTTCATAGTATAGCTCATGCCACCACTGCTGCTAGTAGTTTTGTTGTTGTTGTTGTTTTAATCTGGTATTTGAGGCTTTTTGAGATTCATGTCTCCTTTTAATAAGCCAAACTCTAGTGCTTGAATGCACTCTGTTCTACGGAGACTGCTGAATGAGCCAACATTGGGATTAAGAATCAGAGAATTAGATTGCTTTTCTTCACTGTCTCAAGACTCAAGGGTTGAGGAACAGCGAGCTTAGCATAGCTGAGGAGACTTCCTATATGTCATGTTAGTTGGTCTCCGTCCTGCTGTTGTTTCATATCTCAGAACCAGTTTTTGGTACACAGGAATCAGTATACATCATTCTATTCTTGAATCTGGACCTTTGGTCTAGAAAAGCAATTTTCAGTCTTTTTTTTTCTATGATACACCTGAAAAATATGTTCCCACCAGCAGCCTCTTCCCACAAACTTATTAACATCAGGAGTAAGGCACTATTATACCATAGACTTATGTATATGCAGGTGGCCCTGTTTTCCACTCAAGAAAGCACATCAGAACACAAGGGAGTGAAGTTTATGTTAGTATAAACTTTTAATCAAATTAATTAATTTTTTAAAAAAATATAGCCTACAGAATGGGGGAGATATTTTTGATTCACATATCTAACAAGAGTTGGTATACAGAATATATTTCTTAAATGCTTAAAATTCAGAAACAGTCACCCAGATTTTAAAATGGGCAAAGAATTTAAATAGACATTTTTCCAAATAAGATACACAAATGACCAACAAGCAAATGAAAAGATGCTCCACATCATTAGTCATTCGGGAAATGCAAATCAAAGCCACAATGAGATACCACTTTGTATTTACTAGGATAGCTATAAAAAAAAAAAAAGAAGAAGAAATAAGTAAAAAGTGTGGAAGAGGATTTGGGGAAATTGGAGCTCTCATCTTTTCCTGGTGGGGACATAAAATGGTTCAGCCATTGCAGGAAATAGTTTGTCAGTTCCTCAAGAATCTAAACATAGAATTTTCATAAAAAAATAATAAAGTTAGTTGCTCAGTTGTGTCCGACGCTTTGTGACTCCATGGACTTTAGCCTGCCAGTCTCTTCTGTCCATGGAGATTTTCCAGGCAAGAATACTGGAGTAGGTAGCCATTCCTTTCTCCAGGGGATCTTCCCAACCCAGGGATCGAACCCTGATCTCCTGTATTGCAGGCAGATACTTTACCAGGGAAGCCCCAAGAATTGTCATATGACCCAGTAATTCTAGGAATATACCTAAAACAAACAGGGTAGTGGAGTAACTGCTTAATGGGTACAGGATTTTACTGTTGACTGATAAAAATATTTTAGAAATAGATAGAGGTGGTGGTTGTACAACATTGTGAATGAACTAAATGCCACTGAATTGTTCACTCTAAAATGTTTAATTTCATATTATGATAATTTCACCTCAATAGAAAACATAATGAAGCATCCAAATTTAGGCATTTTATTATTACTAATACGAACCTAGTGACACAGCTAAAGCTGTGAAGACACTAATCTGAAGTGCTCTACCATCACAATATCACTTCTATTTCTCTTTCCTTTCATTCTCAGCTGAGTGCTCATCACTGTGTACATAAAGATGCATGAATTTTTTTGGTAGGTGTGTTATATTTGTAGGCATACAAGTCATTGTGCTTCCTTTTCTATCAGTCAGCTTATTTTTAAGTGAACATAACTCTTGATTTCTTTAGTTCAATTGTGTGTGTATGTGTGCATGCTCAGTCATACTGAAGTATGCAGGGATCAAACCCAGGTCTCCTGCTTGGCAGGCAGATTTTTTTTTTTTTACCACTGAGCCATCTGGGAAGCCCTTAGTTCAATTATCAATCGTGTTTAACCAAGTCTTAAAGATACCTGTAAGGTTGTGTTTCCTTCCCCTTGTTAACATCTTAAGCCCACTTTATCACCATGCCACTGTGCTAGTGTTTCTCAAAAGTGAAAACTGTGGACCACTAGCATCAGAATCACCTGGCCCCAAATCCAGACCTACTTAATCACACTGTCTAGGTGGTGACCTCAGGAATGTGCATTTTTAAGTACCACTGCCATATGCTTTTGTGTGTAGATACAGGGACCACTGAGCTTCCCAGCTGGCTCAGTGGGTAAAGAAGTCGGCTGCCAACGCAGGAACCACAGGAGATGTGGGTTTGATCCTTGGGTTGCGAATATCCCCTAGAGGAGGAAATGGCAACCCACTCCAGTATTCTTGCTGGGATAATCCCCATGGACAGAGGGACCTGGGGGGCGGGGGGCTACAGTCCACAGAGTCAAAAAGAGCTGGACACAACTGAGTGACTAAGGATGCGTGTTCTTGGACTGTTAGTTTTAGTCTGGATTTACTTTTAATAATTAATTTACTAATTCATTCAACCGAACAGATTGAGTGCCCATTAGGGCAGTGTGTGAGATACTATAGTGAGAAATGGAAACCACAGTTTGCAAAAAAACCAAGCAAAACCCCACAGACAAAAACCCTGTATTGTGAGTCACAAAATAGATGAACTGCCAGACTGTAATGTGCAACATAAAGTATCTAAGCTCAAATTATTTTAACACCTGCTCACGCAGAACTGTGTATCCCAAGATCAGACCTATGATGGGATTAGTGTCCTTATACCTATATGAGGATACAGTGAGGATACAGTGAGAAGTCAGCTGTCTGCAAGCCCAAAAGAGGGCCCTCACCAAGAGCCACATCTACTAGCATCTTGATCTTGGTTATCCCAGCCTCCAGAAGGGTGAGAAATACGTGTCTGCTGCTTAAGCCAGACATTTTGCTATGGCAGCCTAAGCAGACTAAAGACAGGAAGTGGAGACCTCACTGCATCCCTTCCTGAATCCACCTCGACACCTCATTGCAGCCACAGTCATTTTTACCTACACCTGGACTCTCCGTCAACGGCACGCTCTAAGGTAGCTCTCAAGGCTAGTGCCTGGATTTCTTAGCACTGCAGATCTCCAGCTCCTTCTCACTGTTTTCCTCTGCCACCCTCCGCACATACTTTCCCCATCATAGTTCAAAGTGGCTCTTTAGCTCTCACCTCCCATTCCTGGCCACAGAAAGGAAAAGAGGCGCACCCTCCCTTTAAGGACACTGCCTGGAAGTCTCACGCACTCTTTCCTCTTAGATCCTGTTGTCAAGAACTCAGACCCATGGTTGTTCCTCACTGCAAGAGAGGTTGGGAAATATAGCCATTTTTTCCCCTCACTGTCCATGTGTCCAGCTAAAATTTGGAGGTTCTTACAGAGGCTGGAGGAGAAGAAATATCAGAAGCCAATTAGCAGGCTCTGCCACAATGGTGTGTCTCAATTGTGATTTGAATCACCAGGATATCTGTTACTAATGAAGTACTCAAGATTACGAATGAATTATTAGCATTTCTGAAACAGGAGTAGATGCAGGGTCACCTCTGGGTTAACACTCTCTCTCCCTTGTATTTTGATAAGTTTTCTTGAGAGGTAGTGTTAAATTCCACAGTTAAGGAATTGAGTAAAACACAATCTTATCGATGCCTCTGCTGTGAATCACTGCTGCTAATACTTAGGGCATGTTTTAGTTGTTCCAAACCTTTGTGGTTTTGTCAGATGTGAATATATTAATGAGAAAGTGTCATGCATTTATCTTAATGACAATCGCTTGGCTCTCATGAAGGGAAAAAGGTTAAGAAATCTTACACCAAATGAGCTCTAAAGTGCTAATCAGTTCTAAAACATCTGCAATTCAGGGCATATAAATTCTCTTGTGCATGGACCACTTGAAGTAGAATCACGTAGGAAGCTTGTTAACAATATAGATTCTTAGGCTTACCGCATAGTGATAGAACAAAAGTCGAGGGCAGTGAGGCCCAGAAATGTGCCAATTACACAAGTTCTCCAGGTGATTCTTACGAGCACAAACGTTTCAGTGCACTTCCTGGGTCTCTTTGAGAAAAACTTTGGCTGATACTTTTTATCATCTCTCATGAATTAACTCGGCTGTGTCTAGCTGCCAGGCTGAAACACGCACAACTTGAGTCAGAGGCTACTTGCTTCTAGAGCAGGGGTGCCCAACCTCCAGGATCTAATGCTTGATGATCTGAGGGAGAGCTGATGTGACAATAATAAAGGGCACAATAAATGAAGTGCACTTAAGTCATCCCAAAACCATCCCCAGTATGGTCTGTGGAAAAACTTACCTTCCACAAAACTGGTCCCTAGTGCCAAAAAGGTTGGGGATATCTGCTCCAGAGGATGATCAGTAATGGGTTTTACTAGCTGTTCCTCACAACAGCATGATGTTGAACTGCTGTGGTCTACAGCATCACTGACACAGCTGTTCTTTGCAGCTTGGAGTTTCGATGGAAAATTACATACACCTCTTGAAAAGGGTAAACATGTTCTGTACACCCACTTGCCACCCTCCCCACCTGTCTGTATTGGCACACATTACACAAAATGTAATATACAAGGTTATAGTCTGTAGACTATAGGAGATGTTTCCTTTTTTTAGCTTTTGTACATATACTGATATATTTGGGGGCTGAAAGATCTATCCTAGCAGACAGAAGAACTTACACTACTGATGCTGTGGCATCCACAGCTATATGGGAAAAGAGAAACCGAGGGTCTGTTTTGTTTCTCAAGGTTCGTTACATGCTTCTGATATACACAAGCTTACTTAACGCTCCTTAACAGTCCTGTGAGATAAAGCATCTCACTTTATTTTCATTGTCCAGAGTGACTAAGTAACTTGTTTAAGTTCACCCAGAAAGTGAAAGAGGCTAAATTTTTATACCATTCCCAACCCAAGTTTAATTAGCAAAATAGGGAGAAAAAAGGGTGGGGAGGAGGGGATGTGGCTCTTGAGTCAGCAGGTTTCCATCACAGCATCGCCTTCCAACGTTTTTGTTTGAGCATCCCATCAGTAAATATGTGTGAGTGCCTCTCCCATTTCTGTGTATTTTTTAAATACATATCCACATTAGAAACCAGTTTGCTTTCTGGACTCTCATGGGTATCAGAATCACCTAGAGAATTTGTTCAAGCACAGCTCATGGGATCCCACTCCCAGAGGGGCAGATTCAGTAGGTTTGAGATGAGACCCAAGGATCTGAATTTCTAACAGGTTCCCAGGGGACTGGAAAAGACCCTGATGCTGGGAAAGATTGAGGGCAGGAGAAGGGGGTGACAGAGGATGAGATAGTTGGATGGCATCACCGACTCAATGGACATGAGTTTGAGCAAACTCCGGAAGATAGTAAAGGAGAGGGAAGCCTGGTGTGCTGCAGTCCATGGGGTTGCAAAGAGTCAGACACTACTGAGCGACTGAACAGCCACAACCCAGGGGACAGGGATGCTGCCTGTGATGAACCTCATTTTCAATAGCATTGCTATAAACATAACCCCCAAATCGAGATTCTAAAACACTAAAATACAATGGAATAAAATAGTAATTCTAGGGACTTCCCACCTCGCAATGCAAGGGACTCGGTTTTGATCCCTGGTCAGAGAACTAAAATCCCACATGCAACTAAGAGCAACTAAGGCTGAGCACCGCAAGGACAGCCCACATGCCACAACTGGAATCCATGCACCTCAGCGAAAGACTTTGCATGATGCAAACAAGATCCTGCATGCTTCAACTAAGACGCAACACACTCAAACACATATTTTTTAAAAACAGTAATTCTAATTAATATTTTTCCTGCACCCCAGGAGTGAAAGAACTCATTTTGGAAACCACTACACTAAACTGAGCCACAGTAGCTTTCCCTGGCAGAGAGGTAAGCTTGGTGGCACTTTCATAAATCACAGAAATTTCCCAAGCCTCAGACACTGCGGATAAAGGAGATGATAAAGGGACACATCAGATGGGCACAGCTCAGGGTCTCACTAATACTCTCCGGTAGCACTCTAGCTCTCTGCCTTTCATTTCCAGCTAACTACTCCTATCATCTTTCCTCTGCTTTAATTTGTTTCCCTTTGTGATAACAGCCACCATTGCTTTTAGGTGATGCAATCTAGCACTCCTGTTGTTCCTTATATGGAAATTCTAGCCACTGCAAGTACATGTGGTACTTGATATCCACAAAGCAAAAATGTTCCGAGTGAAGGATGCTTTGATTGAACTTTAATTTTGCTGTTACTTTGAAGTCCTGAGCTACTGGTATGCAATATGCTGTTCAGCATGGTTACATTCAGAAGCACTTGGAAAGGAATTTTCCCCTGCTTACATCTGAGTAGATTTCCAAAGTGCTTTTGTAGATTTCATTAGTGATTTTGCTGCTTGGTGACAAATAGGACAGGTTTCTATTTAGTAAAGAAAACAAATTTCAGTACTTTGGAAGAGGAGCGATGAGGTGTATGCAAAGACTTGGTGCATAAATTTAAATCTAAAGGCTACAGCAATAAGCTATAGAAGTCATAGAAGCCATAGCGATAGGCTACATAATTATACTATAAATTAGATAATATATTACATAATTAATAATATAAAATAATGCTGGGATAATATAGCAGTAGGCTCTGCTGTAGTAAGAAAAAAGAGGGTTAGTACAGCCATTGCTTCACTGGAAAAGGCAAAGAAGCATCTTTTGACATTTTGAAATAAAGTGAAAGCGTAGCTTATTAGTGAAGACAAAGTGCCTTCGACCAGAGAAAACCCCAGAATTTCCCCTGACCAAATCTGAGCAATGTCATGTACTGGGCATTGCTTTTCAAAAAAATCATTTGTACTGTACAGGAAAAGTACTGTGAAGCGTGCTCCGGCTTTTCTTAACTAATGTCTCAATTTAAAGCCAAATTCCAAAGGACTGATTTTTATTGGTCAGTGAAATGACTCCTCCTTATCCCCTCGCCCTACAGCTGTTTATTTCCTGACTAGTTTCTCACTCCCATTCATCTCAAGTAAATGGCACTTCTTTCATGGGTGGAGCCTCTTGCTTGCTCAGAACTCAAAGTAATGGGACCAGCAGCCTAGGCTAAGAGCAGCATCTGACACCACAACAATTATCCTGACCCCCAATTCTTACAGAAAGTACTCCCCTTTTCCCTCAGCCCTCATCTCATTCCTGCCTCAGGAAGAAAATAGGTCACATGGGAAAAGAGAGCGCATGTACCATCAGAAATGCAGGCACTTAGAGTAACATGCCTGGGTCCTCAAATGTCCTGAGTTCCCCCAATATACTTGAAAAGCTCAGAAGCCAAAAAGAGGAAGAAGGGGAAGAAGAAGGATTGCATATTATGTTCATCAGAAAATACGTATTTGAGCCCAGCAAGGTCTCCAGCAGTACAGGTATACTGGCCTTGGAATCAGGAGTCATGGGTAATGTTGCACCTTCCCCATCTCCTAGACATGCCCTTCTGATCAAATCAACGCAATTAGCTTGAGGATTTGTTTCCTCATTTAGAAAATGCAAAGAAAAGCTCCTGAAATCTAGCTGTGGCAGATTAAAGATGCTCACATAACTTTTTCATACCTTTCCTATTGAAAGTGGGGTCCTGGTCCCCTATCCTTGAATTTAGCAACTACTTTGGTGAATAGGATATAGCAAAAGTGACTATTCTAACCAAGCCTACATCTTAGTCTTCTGGAAGCTTCCATTTTCAATCCCCTGGAATCCTCGCTTAGAAGCCCTGAGCCACCATATATAAAGTCCACCTACTCAACATAGAGAGGACAGCTAAGAGACTCAGATGAGCCCTCCTCTCCAGCCTTCCTCAAGATACAGTCACATGGGTAAAGCCAGCCAGGAACCTCTGGTCCAGCACACTCACCATCCATATGCCAGCAAGTGACTCAGACAGTGCCACAGGGGACAGAAGGATTGCCCAGCCAAGTTCTGGCTAAGTTTCTAACCCACTATAAAGAATTAATAAACCTCAATTAAAGTGGGGCTGCCCTGCTGGCTCAGACCATAATCTGCCTGCAATGCAGGAGACGCGAGTTCAATCCCTGGATTGGGAAGATCCCCTGGAGAAAGGAATGGCAAGCCATTCCAGTATTCTTGCTTGGGAAATCCCATGGACAGAGAAGCTTTGCAGGCTAGAGTCCACGGGGCGGCAAAGAGTCAGACAGAACTGAGCAACTAAGGCGCACACATAATTAAAGTGAGGAGACCAGAAGGGGGTGCTCTCATGCCCTGTGATAGTAGCAGAGACCCACGGGAAGAAGAAAGACTCCTCTTCTTTCCTGGCAAGACTCAGCCTTGGAGTGTTCACTATAGCGCTCCCAACTTCCTTTTCTCCTCTATACAAGTGGTCTCCTTCCCTTGTCATGTGGGGACTTCCATGTGGCTTGTCGTGGTCACAGACCCCAAATTGCAATTGTCTGCTGATCCCAAATAAACCTATCTTTGCCAGAGAAATATCTGGCAGTCTATTTGTCTTAGGTCAATACCACGAAATCATGAGACATAGTTTATTATACAATAATATATTATTAGGACATCAGCTAAAAAAGTGACTACTATAATCAAAAAGAAATTGCAGATGCAAAAGGATTTGCAGACTACAAAGCAACATGTTTTGTCAATATTATATAAAAGAACACAGTCTCTGAACACAGGTGTTTACAATGATTAATTTTGTGACATTTGCCATTCCTGTTGAGGGATGCAGAGTCAACTGCCATCAGGTATATGTGGTAGAAATGAAGAGAAATACATTCAGCTTCTAGTTCTTTATTTTGATGGGAGCCAGGGCTTTGTGAGTAAGGGATATTAATGTTAATTCCAGCTGGGAAAAGAATATGCCATCAAGCTTTTATTTATTTCGTTAAGGAATTTGGGGGAGTGATTTCTTTTCCTATGACTATATGCACCTTAGAGGATTTTGAAGCAATGATCTCAATTAACCAGAGTATTCAAAGAAGATGGTATTCTAATTATCTGAAAATTTCATCAATGCTTCTTGTTGATCTTTCTTAAATGCTATAATAACTTTGTCTTAGTATGTTGTTTGGAAAGTCTAAACTCTTGAAAAAATTGTGAAGAGTTAATTCTTGAAAAAATTGTGAAGAGTTAATTTATTAAAAAGCTTGTAAGTTGAGTGTTTGAAACTTAAGAGTACATTTTCCCATTGAAATAAAGCTATAAATGATAAGATTCCAAGACTCAGAGGCAACAGAATTCCAAACATGCTATAATACTGCATAACTGTGCATTTTAAAATTTTTTTAAAAATTTCTACAACCCATTCTATGCTGTGAACTTTCTTTTACACCTCACAACGTACACTCAGCCTGATCACACCCTTTTCAGTAAGATCTAGGGAGCCCCCAGGATGTCAGACCCCAGGTAGGATGGCAGTTTCACAGAGGCAGAGGCTGTGTCCTGGCTCCCTGCGCTCAGCACAGAACACAGATCTCAAAAACTTGCTGTCATCGCTGAAGCAGCACAGCACAGTGCGTAAGGTGTGCCTCAAGTCAGAGAGCCCTGGCTTTGATTCTTCCCTGCCTCTTGCTAGTGTCAGCGCTGGGCAGAGCTCAGCATCTCTAAGCCTCAGTTCTTCAACGTTAACCTGAGAGTCAAGTGTGCCTGCCACATGGAGCTCCTGCAGAATTTCAGTGGGGGACTTCCAAGGCAGCCCAGTGGCTTAGACTCTGCCCTTCCACCGCAGGGGGTTTGGGTTCAATCCCTGGTCAGGGAACTAAGATCCCACATGCCGCATGGTGTGGCAAAAAAAAAAAAAAAAAAAATTCAATGGGACATTTTATGGAAAGACTTGTTGTGTCTGGCACATAGTCAGGGCTCAAAATGTGGCAGTGATCATCATTACTGTTACTGAACACGGACTTATCCCAGATGTGGCTCCAGGAGCATCCACTGCTCATTTCAGCAGTTCTGGGGAGTGGTGGGAGGAAGGAGGATCTGAAAAGAGTATTTGTGACAATTCCTATTTTTCATCAAATATTTCTCTTTCCCCCAAATGTTGGAGATCAATTAAGCTTTATTTATATTTAACATATGGGTTAATAGTAGTACAGGTATGGAAGTTATAAGTAAATATATTGAGAGTGTATGCTCACTTTTTTTTTTTTTTACTGATGGGGCTGCATACATCAAAATATTTGTAAAGTGTTGGCCTAATTCTTCAAAAAAGTCACTGTATCTGAAGCCGGACAGAGGTGGACACTTGCCTCAAAGAAGGAGCCCAGCTGTGAGCAGAGGGAGCTGAATGTTCTTGGTCACAAGAGAGATCTTGAGTCTCTATCCCCAGCCTCTAACAAAGACAAGGTCCTGCCTTCTTAAGGGAATGACCTTGGAGGAGTAGACGAGTAAAGGATAGTAAGAGAGGAAGGGAAGAATTCTAACAGACAACCAGCCAGCCAGGCAAAGCATCAGTGATGAAGTTAGCCAGCAAATGGGTTTGGACTACCTTTGCTCAGAGTGTCTCAACAAGATGTGGGGTAGGGGGGGGGGGGGGGGGGGGGGCGGGTGTCAAGCAGAATTTCTATGATGTTGCTTAGAGCAGGATGAATAGAGTGAAAGAAAGAAATGAGGTCCAAAAAGTGGTTGGGAAAGGAATCTCCTCCACCAGTGATACAGGCCCTATTCTGGTGCCTGGGGGAGGGGGAAAGGAAGGAGAAACAGAGATGCAGATGGGAGGTCAGGAGTGTCCCTGTAGGGTGGTGAGTCCAGGATTCGGTCACCATCTGTGATTAGAGATGTGTGGCAGACAGACAGACTTAACTCAATTTGGTACATCAGTTTTTATGGTGTAGAAGCATGGACTGTCCATCAGATACTCATGATATACCCTGGAAATAGTCCCCCTCTCAATCCCAAATTTTATAGGAGGCGATATTGTATGGAACACACAGTGCTGAACCAGGGAGTCAAGAAAACTGTGTTCTTGTTTCAGCTTTTCTGTTACTTAGCTATGTCCTTGTGTAGGCACCTAGCTTCTGAATTCATTTTGTCATCTGAAAAGAAAGAGAACTAATTTACATGATCTCTAGGCTCCCTTCCAGCCCTGTGATTATGAATTTCAGGATTATGAAAGAGGCATATTCTCTTAGGAATTGTCTCTTTTGCCTACGCATTGAGTACAGAGAAAAGTTATAGTCTATTGAGGTTGTCTGATTATTTGTGTTATCAATCAATGTTTGACTAGGTGGTTCCCCTTCTAGAGTCTTCTTTAATGTCTTTACTCTGAAATAACTTGACTGTGTTACTGCTCCTATTAGCTACTCACATAATGAAGGTAGCTCAAGGCATTAACTCAGAGTTCCTTGGTACTGATTAAAGTGTTCTAACTAAGAGAGAGAGAAAGGGAGAGGGAGATTGCATTATTAGCTCATAAGAAGCTATGGCTAAAATAATCAGATTCTTCCCAAATACACTGATTGAAATAACTACTGACCCAACTGTATAAAATAAGATAAATTCACCATTCTACAGTACAGTAGGTCAGCAGTTTTCTTTTTTCTTGTCTTTTCCATTATCCTCAGAATCCATTCGATCATTTAAAAAGTGTACTAGAATTCAAAAACAAAATGAGAAATGAGAAAAATCAGTTGGAGAGAAAGCAGGGGAAAAAGGAGAGCCTGGTCTCCAGAATGGAGGAGACATTGGCTGTTAAGAATATGTCCACTGTAAAGTAGGGGGAGAGATTTGGGTGTTTCCATTCCCCACATGGGACTCTATCCTCTTCAATCTATAGACTGTATAGTCACTGTATTATCAGACCTGTTCTCTTGGTCAGTTAATGATGCTATAGCAAATCACATTGGACTGAGTGACTTAAAAAACAACTGTTTCTCACAGTTCTGCAGACTGGGAAGTACAAAATCAAGGTGCCAGCAGATTCAGTTTATGGTGACAGCCTCTTCCTTCTTTTGTAGGTGGCTTTCTTCTCCTTGTATCCTCACATGGTGGAGAAAAGAAAGAGAGAACACTCCTTTGTCTCTTATGAGGGCACTAATTCCTTTCGTGCAGGCTCCACCTTCATGACCTTATGACCTCTTAAAGACTTCACCTTCTAATACCATGACATTGGGGGTTATGATTTCAACATATGAATTTGGGGAAGACTAAAACACTCAATCCATTGTACCTGTTCCCTCAAGGGCTTATTCAAGAAACAAATATATTCTTATCTTAAATTTAAAAGGAATCTAGGGAAAAAACATTTGTTGTCTTGCTTGCAAGCTCAGTTTTTAGAAGGAAAAAAAAAAATCTAGGTGGAAAATTGCCAGAAATGTTTACAGAGATACCCTTAGAGATTTTCTGTTATTGCAAAACACAAATTAGGGGGAAAAAAACAGAAAAGTTTATATAGTGTTTTACTCTGCTAGGAAACAGTGCAAACATAAAGAATCTGTATACCTTCTCTACCCAGTAAGCTGGATGTGAAGAGGAGCTAGGTCTATAGATTTCCCCAGAAACCCTAAAAGTAAGGAAAGCTAAAAACATATTGTAGTCTGCTGGATTGACAGATTATACCCATTTACCAATCATTTCAAGTGCATTCACATGATCAAAGTCGCCAAAGCAGTCTCCTAAGTCCCAGGATGGCAACCGTCCCCCTCCGTCACCACCCTAGTTTACAACCAGCATCAGCCTCCTACTCCAAGGCGAGTCTTCTCAGAAGGGCTCAGTCATCAGAGAAACTGTGGTTAGCCACATCCTCACCCTACTCAAAACATTAGGGCCTTTACTTTACCCCAGGATTCAGCAACAGCAAGCATCAGTAAAGCTGAGCTAGTTTGAGGTGCTTTGAATTCCTAGACTTGCATTGGAATCATCATCATCAGGTTAAGGGGGATTACCTACTATCAGGGCTCCATGAACTTTCTGTTACAACCAATGAAAGATGTATACTTGCACAAAGCACACTATGGTATGAAGGTATAAAGAGATCATTAAATATGTGTCTATTTAAATGGAGAACAAAGATAGTGTCTTTGCAAATATTAAGCAAATGTGCTGTTATTTTCCCCTTATCCTTATTCCTTGAGAGCCTTCCATTGGTGAACCTGAGTGCCTTCAGCCCTATCTCCCAGCTCTTCAGACATTTGTTCTGATGTTAAAGCAGTTCACTGAATTCTTCATTTCAGTGTATTTTTGTAGAGTATTTTTATAGTATTTTTGAGTCCTAGAACTTTTCTTTTTCAAATGGGCTGTGTCACTCTGTATAGTTTTACAAAAGTATAATTTTCCTGCTGGAATGTTAAAGCTTAGCTTTTAGGCCCTTAAATACAAGAAGCATAGTTTTTTTTGTTCTATATCTGATAAATCCCATACTTCAGTTCAGTCGTTCAGTCATGTCTGACTCTTTGCAACCCCAAGGACTGCAGCACACCAGGCTTTCCTGTCCATCACCAACTCGCGGAGCTTGCACAAGCTCATGTCCATTGAGTCAGAGATGCCATCCAACCTCATCCTCTGTTGTCCCCTTCTCCTCCTGCCTTCCGTTTTTCCCAGCATCAGGGTCTTTTCCAGTGAGTCAGCTCTTCACATCAGGTAGCCAAAGTATTCAAGCTTCAGCTTCAGCATCAGTCCTTCCAGTGAATCTTTGGGACTAATTTCCTTTAGGGTTGACTTGTTTGATCTTCTTGGGTCCAAGGGACTCTCAAGAGTCTTCTCCAACACCACAGTTCAAAAGCATCAGTTCTTCGATGCTCAGCTTTCTTTATGGTACAACTCTCACATGCATACATGACTACTGGAAAAACTGTAGCTTTGACTGTATGAGCCTTGGTCGGCAAAGTAATGTCTCTGCTTTTTTAATATGCTGTCTAGGTTGGTTACAGCTTTTCTTTCAAGGAGCAAGCATCTTTTAATTTCATGGCTGCAGTCACCATCTTCAGTGATTTTGGAGCCCAAGAAAATAAAGTCTCTCACTGTTTCCATTGTTTCCCCATTTATTTGCCATAAAGTGATGGGACCGGATGCCATGATCTTAGCTTTTTGAATGTTGAGTTTTAAGCCAGCTTTTTCACTCTTCTCTTTCGCTTTCAAGAGGCTCTTTAGTTCCTCTTCGCTTCCCGCCATAAGGGTGTCATCTGCATATCTGAGCTTATTGATATTTCTCCTGGGAATCTTGATTGCAAATGTGCTTCATCCACAAGCTGGAATCCACATGAGTAAGTCTGTTTCCCTTTGTCTATTATTTCTGCTGATCATGGATTATGGTGTCTTATCTTCTGTGTGCTCTGTCATCTTTGATTGTGTACTAGACATTGTATATGAAAAAATAATTTATAGAAATCATTTGAGATCTGTTATCTTCCTCATAAGAGGATTATCCATTGTATTTTACTTCACTTTATTTACTTTTTTTGCCAGGTGTCAAGAGGCATGAGCCATCAAGAATCACCTTCATCTCAGTTCAGAGTTTGAGATTTTGGGGTCCCACCAAAGTCAGGGCCTTCAATTTTGGGACAAGCCTTGGGAAGCCACAATTGAAAAAAAAAACCCGGATTATGTCAGTAGGATGGTTAATTTTAAGTGTCAACTGGCCACAGGGTACCCAGATTAAATATAATTTCTGGGTATGTCTTTGAGCATTTTCTGAATGAGATTAGCATTTGAATCCATGGGCACAGTAAATTGCCCTCTCTAATGTGGGTGGGCATCATCCTATCAGTCGAGGGCCTAAATAGAACAAAAGGTAGAGGCAGGAGGAGTTCACCCTTTTTTCTTCCTTCCTGATTACTTGAGCTGGGACACTGACATTTTCAAGCCCTCAGTACTCCTGGTTCTCAGGCATGCAGACTCAGTCTGGATCTACACCATTGTTAGATGATTTTGCACAACTCTAGGCTAACTCTAGGCTAAAATTCTGAGTACCTTTACTATGGACTAGGCTGAGCTATGATGTTTGGTAGATTCGATTATTAAATGCAGTTTTGATTTACATGGGTTTTTTGGGACATAACCCTATCGTAAGTTAAGGAGACCTAAGCACAGATGGCTTAAAACAACAGTTATTATCTGTCAGGGATTTAGGAGCAGCTAAGTCAGGTGGTTGGACTTGGGTTTCTCATGAGTTACAGTCAAGATTTGAATGGGGTTGAAATACAATTTGAAGGTGTAGCTGGGGCTGGAGGTGGAAGGTGACCCATTCCCATGGCTGTTGGCAGAAGTCCTTGGTCCCTCCCTACCTTTCTACAGGGCCGCTCATAATGCGGCATCTAGCTTCTCTCAGATCCAAGAGGATGAGACTAAGGTCGAAGAAGCCACAGTGTTTTATAACCCAAGCTTGGAAGTCACATGCCCTCTGCTTCACTTTCTTCTCTTCATCAGAAGTGAGTCACAACCTGTTATACAGAGTGAAGTAAGTCAGAAAGATAAAATAAGTATCTATATTAACAAATATATATATGGAGTCTAGAAAAATGGTACTGATAGACCTATTTGCAGGGCAGCAGTAGAGTCTCAGACATAGAGAATAGACTTATGGACACAGCAGTGGTCGGAGAGGGTGGGACGAATTGAGAGAGTAGCAGTGAAATACATTACCGTTCGTAAAAAAGATAGCTAATGGAAAGTTGCTGTATAGTGCAGGGAGCTCAGCCTGGTGCTCTGTGACAACCTAGATGGGTGGGAAGGGGTAGGAGGTGGGAGGGAAGTTCAAGAGGGAGTGGATATGTGTATATCTATGGCTGATTCATGTTGATGAATGGCAGAAACCAATACAATATTGTAAAGTACTTATCCTCTAATTTAAAATTTTTTTCTTAATTTTAAAAGAAAATAAGGGCGTCACCAAGTTTACCCCACCCTCAAAAAGAGGCCAATTAGGTCCCACCTAACTGAGCCTTTCTAAGCGACCAATGCAAAGAAATAGAGGAAAACAATGGAATGGGAAAGACTAGAGATCTCTTCAGAAAAATGAGATACCAAGGGAACATTTCATGCAAAGATGGGCTCAATAAAGGACAGAAATGGTAGGGACCTAACAGAGGCAGAAGATATTAAGAAGAGGTGGCAAGAATACACAGAAGAACTATACAAAAAAGATATTCACGACCCAGATAATCACGATGGTGTGATCACTCACCTAGAGCCAGACATCCTGGAATGTGAAGTCAAGTGAGCCTTAGAAAGCATCATTATGAACAAAGCTAGTGGAGGTGATGGAATTCTAGTTGAGCTATTTCAGATCCTGAAAGATGATGCTGAGAAGGGCTGCACTCAATATGTCAACAAATTTGGAAAACTCAGCAGTGGCCACAGGACTGGAAAAGGTCAGTTTTCATTCTAATCCCAAAGAAAGGCAATGCCAAAGAATGCTCAAACTACCGCACAATGGCACTCATCTCACACGCTAGTAAAGTGATGCTCAAAATTCTCCAAGCCAGGCTTTGGCAATACGTGAACTGTGAACTTCCAGATGTTCAAGCTGATTTTAGAAAAGGCAGAGGAACCAGAGATCAAATTGCCAGCATCTGCTGGATCATCGAAAAAGCAAAAGAGTTCCAGAAAAACATCTATTTCTGCTTTATTGACTATGCCAAAGCCTTTGACTGTGTGTGGATCACAATAAACTGTGGAAAATTCTTCAAGAGGTGGGAATACCAGACCACCTGACCTGTCTCTTGAGAAACCTGTATGCAGGTCAGGAAGCAACAGTTAGAACTGGACATGGAACAACAGACTGGTTCCAAATCGGGAAAGGAGTACATCAAGGCTGTATATCATCACCCTGATTATTTAACTTATATGCAGAGTACATCATGAGAAACACTGGGCTGGAGGAAGCACAAGCTGGAATCAAGATTGCTGGGAGAAATATCAATAACCTCAGGTATGCAGACGACACCACCCTTATGGCATAAAGTGAAGAGGAACTAAAAAGCCTCTTGATGAAAGTGAAAGAAGAGAGTGAAAAAGTTGGCTTAAAGCTCAACATTCAGAAAACTAAGATCATGGGATCCGGTCCCATTACTTCATGGCAAATATATGGGGAAACAGTGGAAACAGTGTCAGACTTTATTTTGGGGGGCTCCAAAATCACTGCAGATGGTGACTGCAGCCATGAAATTAAAAGACGCTTACTCCTTGG